>CM053786.1:198144843-198707343 GCA_028749045.1 Cupressus sempervirens
TCATTCACATACATCTTCTTGTCAGTGTTTTGTCTGATATAGAAATGACACTTCAACATTCATCTTGCTTTAGTTCCTTACAACTTCAGCTACTAATAGTTTAGAGTCTTTCTCTTCAAACCTTTAGGAAACTCCTAAAGTGTGACCTCCTGCATCAATCTGTTAGATATTTTCATCATAAAATTTGACATAATGCAACATCTCTACTTTGTTCTCTTTAGATAGGGGAATAAATCCTAATTTTCCTCTTGGACACTCAAAAGCATCCTTAGGTAGTTCCTTAGTGAATATTTCAACTAATTGTTCCTTTGTTTTCACATATTCCAATCTTATTTCTTTGTCTTGTACCAGCTCTCTCAAGTAATGATACTTGATCTCAATATGCTTAGTCTTTGTATGCATCACATGGTTGTTTGATATATTTATAAAACTTATGTGATCACAATAAATAATAATAGGTTCAGTGACCTCTTCCTTCATACCTTTCATAAATTGCTTGATCTACCCAATATTTGAACAATTAACTACCACAACACATTCAACCTCTTCTGTAGATTGAGAAATACAATTTTGCTTCTTGCTTGTCAATGAAATAAATCTCCTTCCTAGAAATAAAGCCCAGTTATCCTCAGGTCTAGATGTACCAATTCAACTTTTACTAACTTCAAATAGCTTTTTCAATCTCATAAACTTACTCGATCAATATAACATATCATTAGAAATTTAACATTTGATGCAATTATCCAACTCTTTATTTCCTATATGTGTTGACTTCCATTAAACTAACTGATTATAAAAATACCATGCATAAGATAACATCCACACATGTAAACAACAAATTGATGACTTAACGTGGAAACCTAATTTGGAAAAAAAAAAAACCAAGTAACATGCTACCTATTGTTCACTCTGTTGAAGTTATCGCAATTAAGAACCAACCCTATTAAAGGTTGTACAACACACTATTAAATGTGACCCTATTAAAGGATTTATTCACCCTATTAGGAGTGTTCTTGTTAGAGGACTTTGGATCATTCCATTAGAATGTTACCTTGACTAAAGGATTTACAAAATGATTGTTCAGTCAACCTTGATTAAAGGTATTTGACTAATACAATAGTTAGAATGTAACAGTAGGTTTGATCTATTAAGTACAACTCACTTTGCACATTTGGATCATCGTTCACTCATGATCTACTAGTTCAATAGCTGGCCTCCATTATTATCTTCATCACTGATCTTCTTGGCATCCCTTCAAGAAATCACACTTCTCCTCTAATTTTTTTCTCTTCACAACTTCTTCTTAAGATCACCAATCAACAATGAACCAACCCTCAAATGCATTCCTTATGCCTCCTTATATGGGTAGTTTTGATCTTTTACCTCTTAAACATCATTGTGGATCTTAGGATTAGATTAGATTCATCAAATCTTTCCCTCATTATGTTTTCCTTCTCCTTCTAGATACCTATGAATAAATTGTTTCCTTTGATCATGTAACAAACTCTCTATGTGCACTAAATATGCCAAATCATCAATCTTTATCATCCATGTACTTTGACTAATCCGAAATTCTTACTGTGTTAACCTCAAATTAAATTCTTTCACAAAGTTTAACTTTTGTTGTCACTCGATAATCACTATGTTTTTATGCTCAGTCATCTTTGTGTAGCCCAGCATACATTGATTTTTTTAGTCATTACTATACTTGGTCGTTAGTACCTTATTTTCATCAACTTACTTGGAAATAAATATCACTCAACTTGAACTTTTTATTGGCTTCTACTTAAGGTCCTTAATCTTCTCCTTCACTTGCTTCATTGACTGAACAATACTGATACTCAATCAAGCTTATCCGTTTGACTTGTTCCAAATCTAACCTTCTTCCAACTATCTTCTTCATGCATTTTAATGATTAAACAACACATTATCTAGTCAATTACTAACTTATGAAGTTCCCATTATAGTTCCATCATATGTAACTTCACATCACTCAAATAGTTGCATCATACTTAACTTCACATCACTCAACAACATAACCAACCCACCTTTCCATCCATTCTTTTCAAATTTTCTTCATCAATCAAATGATATTGAACCCTACACTATTAATAAATGTCTCTCTATTAGGTTTGACACACCATCTTATCACTAGGTTTGACATCAATGACAACTTAACAATTGTTCGAATTGTAGTTTCTGACAATGTCCCTCTTTGACATTGATGAAAACACCTCCACAAGATACCATGCAATCCAAAATCATCAATATCTCTTCTCCAACATTTTTCTAATAGCTCCCTCTATGTTTGTGTTCTTTTCTTTCTTAGTTTCATTCTTATTCTCATCTCAACAATCTCTAGATGCCCCCTCTTTCATTTTAACACATACTCTCTTTCTATCGTATCAACACCTCAACTCTCCCTTGACTCGTGTTCTTTGATTTGAGAACTCCCATCCTCTTTGAAAAAAATTACTCCATTTATCTCCCTCTTTCTAGATGAAAACCTCCATCTGATAGTCTCTCCCTCTTATAGGTAGGAATTGTAACTTTCACATATCTTGCTCTTTGACAAAAATACCCAAGACATCAACCATTCATGTACATCTTCTTTTCACTGTTATGACTGATAAAGAAATGTCACTTCAACATTTGTCTTACTTCTATTCCTTACAACATCATCCACTAATATTTTAGTGTCTTTCTTTTTACACATTTAGGCAACTCACAAAGTTTGACTTCCTACATCAATGTGTAAGATATTCTAATCATAGCATTTGATGCAATGCTACTATTCCTTTGTGTTCACATATTCCAATCTTACTTCTGTATCTTGAACTAGCTCTCTCAAGTAATGATACTTTATCTCAATATGCTTAGTCCATGCATGCGTCATAGGGTTCTTTGATATATTTATAGAACTTGTACTATCACAATAAATAATAATAGGTTCAATGATCTCTTCCTTCATACCTTTTAGTAATTGTTTGATCCGCACAATATTTGAATAATTAACCGTCACTGCAACATATTTAGCCTCTACTGTAGATTGTGAGATACAAATTTTCTTCTTTCTTATCCATTAAATCAATCTCCTACCTAGAAATAAAGCTCCTCCACTTTTAATTTTTTTTTTCTCGTCAACATTGCCCACCCATTCAACATTTGTATAAACATTCAATTCAAATTTGTTTCTTTCTTGTACCATAGTCCATAGTCTTATGTTCCTTTCAAGTATCTTAGTATCCTTTTTACTTCCATCATATGATTTTATTTTGGATTAGCAGAGTATATAGAAAAAATATCAACTGCTAATAATATACTAGGTCTTATATGTACAACATATTGTAGTTTTCCAATCCTTGACCAATATAGTGTCTTATTTACCTCAACAGAATCATCATTCTTTGACAATTTATGTCCAGACACCATAGGTGTTCCAAGTATTCCAAAATATTCCATACCAAAAGTTTTTAAAATTTCTTTGCTATACGTGGATTGATTAAATTCGTTTATTCATTTGATAAACTTTCTATCCAACAAAGAATTTTATTTCACCAAACATTAACATGTGAAGCTTTTTCTTCATTTCATTAGCACAATATATTCTCAAATAATATTTTCCTCCAAATATGATATCATAAAAAATCATCTCAACTAGCAATATCTTACTCTTAGATTCACTCTTTAGGCTCAAATTTCTATTGTCATTAGTTCTTGCAAAAGCAATTTTCACTAAATAATTGTGTAACATTTCATACCATGCTCTAGGGGCTTGTGTTAAACCATATAAAACTTTGTGTAAATTACATACCATATTATTTTTCCTTGGATCGACAAATCCTTCAAGTTGGTCAATGTAGACTTCTTACTCCAAAATTCCTTTCCAAAATGTAGATTTAATATCCATTTGGTATACTTTGAATACTTTGTAAGAATCATATGCAAGAAAAGTTATCACTCCTTCCAACCTTGCAACCAGAGAAAACATTTCTCCATAGTCAACTCCTCTTTGTGCATATCCCTTAAAAACAAACATTTCCTTGTTTCTTGTAACTTCATCTTTCTCATTAAACTTATTTCT
Source organism: Cupressus sempervirens (assembly GCA_028749045.1). Classification (NCBI taxonomy): domain Eukaryota; kingdom Viridiplantae; phylum Streptophyta; class Pinopsida; order Cupressales; family Cupressaceae; genus Cupressus; species Cupressus sempervirens. The sequence goes on from CM053786.1 coordinate 198,148,928, forward strand.
AAAAATCCACTTAGTTCCAATCACATTCTTATCTTTTAGTCTGGAAACCAATGCCTAAGTCTTGTTTTTCTCAATTTTCTCAATTTGTTCATTCATCACTTCTTTCTAGTCTTCATTCTCCAAAGATTCTTTTTATTGATTTAGGCTCAAATTCACATAGTAAACATATGTCATCTTGAATTTTCTTCTTTACATGACTCTCGAATATTTGTCTCCAATAATTTGATCAGGTGCATGATGTCTTCTCGTATACTTTCCAATACAGATTTGAATCTTGTTTCTTCTTGTTGTTGTTCACTAGATTCATCTTTTTCAACTTCTTTAATTATCTCTAGCTACAACTTGACTTCCTCTATGTGATGGTTAGTAGTGTCTTTCTATGACTCAACTCCTATAGCCTGATGTTTAGCAATCTTTTCATACTTGAAAAAAATATTCTTCGAAACCTTGGCAATGCTTAGCTACTTATGCTTGACAACCACCTTCTTTGGTGTAGGTAAAGTGCTAGGTTCACCTTAATATATGTCAACAAAATTTCTATAGTCTTTAGGTTCTTTCTTCCATTTTGTTGGCATGGTTTTTCACATGATTAAAATCTTCAAATAATTTGTAGTGAAAATCCAGTTGTTGTTTTGTGATTAGGGATTGTATGCCTTTTGATTAATCATTCCCTACAAAAATATCCCTATTATATTTCCCTAATGTCATTTGTACCCTAGGTTCCTAAAATTTGTTAACCTTGTTTGTATTTTCAAATATGTGCGGGAAGATTTTTAATAAAGTCATAAAACCCTTCGAAAATCTTCCTATTATATAGTTTTTATGAAATCTTTTGAAATTTTTGCAAAACTTTGTTTTTCCCTAGTGTGCAACTCTTTTTTAAACCAATTTTGTTTCGTGGTTATTCCATCTATTGTTTAGCTTAAGTTCTAAACCCTTTGTGAGTTACTTTCATGATCATTAATTAGATCAAGATCAACGATTGTTACTTTCTTGCTTTCTGAAATTGCACGATGATTAACCAAAGAGAGAACATGATGACATGACACCTTTCTAGTGGGACTAGAGGAACTACAAAAATCTTTGTTTCATGGCAACTATTGATCTTCTTTCAGATAAAACATTAAGTTACTCATTCAATAAAAAGTGTGACTTAGATGCGTGTCCTGGTGGGGGTCATAAAGTATTGCTTTGAAATGTCTATACTAAAGTACCAACTATCATGTTTAGATTGGTTTCATAGCCAAAGAACATCCTTTTTCCTGATTGTTGATCAAGATCATAATCAAGGGTTGTTGTATAGTCGCATGATGAAGTTTCTCACGAGATAAAAAGTGTGACAACACAATGTGTTGACAAGTGTCCATGTGGTACCTATTGGAATTATAGATGGAGTAATTGAGAGGGGGGGTGAATCAATTACCACAAAAACAAATCCACAGATCCCTTAGATGTCTTTAATACTTTTTTACTGCTGATACTCGGTAAACACTATAAGAATGTTGTAACTCGGTAGATTAACTAGTTACTGATCATCTAGCATTCATAATTATTAATATGAACATAAAAGTTAAATAAAATGAACACAAGAGACACCAGATTTAACGTGGAAACCCAATATGGGAAAAACCACCAAGTAACTAGCTACCAATTTTTCACTCTTCTGAAGTGAGCCCTATTAGGAGCCAACCCTGTTAAAAGTTACAATACACACTGTTAGGTGTGACCTTGTTAGAGGATTTAATCACCGTGTTAGGAGTGGCCTTGCTAGAGGTCTTTAGAACAATTCAACTGAATTGTCACCTTGTTAGAGGATTTACAAAATGGTTGTTAAGCCAACTTTGTTAAGAGATTTGAAATCACTACTACAATTGTTAGAAAGTAACAATGAATTGACCTAAATTAAGATGCAACTAGTATTGTTGATTATAGGTCTTTGTTCATCATCATTAGATCCTCCTTGATCAAGTATAGCTTTACTGTTCCTCAATGATCTCTGATCATTCTTCAAAATTCACTTCCACAATAATCAGTCTTCCTATCACATCAATTCCATCTCATACTTAGAATTTGCAACTTGAATTCTTATTTATATAATTCAGATTATCAAGTCGGCTCATTCACATGTTACATTTACCAATAAACCATACATCAATCAGCTACAAATATTACTTTAGACAGTTAGACGTTATTTCAAACATTAATGAAATCCTTCACTGGCCAACCCTGCTCAGTAGATATTGCTTCCAAAAATTTCCTGAGTTAACAGTCTAGACTTGGTTAACATTAAAACTTCTGCAAAATCCTTGGTTACCGAGTTAACTTGATAAGACCTAAATTCCTTCTTTATCCATAAGAGCTCAATAAGAACTATTTCTTCCATATTTCCCTTTGATGACTGAGTGAGCTCAGTAACAACTAAATTCCTTAAAATCTTAGTAACAATTCTTTACTCGGTAGACACTACAAATTTTCTTTACTAACCTTCTGAGCTCGGTAGACTCTGTCCTTTGCCTTGTTGACCAATTGAGCTCGATAGACTCTGTCCTTTGCCTTGCTAACCAATTGAGCTCAGTAGACTCTATCCTTTGCCTTGTTGAACAACTGAGCTCGGTAGACTCTATCCTTTGTCTTGCTGACCAACTGAGCTTAGTAGACTCTGTTTGATGACTGATATGACATTTATGTGACATTAAAGACAACACACAATTGAAAAATTATATCCAATAGAACCATGAGATGTTCTAAAAGGGTAGCAAACAGTGCATCATCAAGACTGTAGATCTTCAAAAGATCAATAACTATCACATCCTCACAAAATAAAGATGATTTTTGTTTAGCTAAAGTAAGGTTGCAACATAATAACATGTGGAGATGATAGGGCTAGCCCATGCTATGAGTTGCCAAAGAATCCTGTCAATACAAGGTTCCAAATGGCATGCTTTGATTCACCATAGGTAATGGGTACACTAAGAAAGAGTTGATTCATCACATCCATTAGATCTTGTTTGATTGATGGTTTTCATGTTATCACATTATGAAGTTGTGTGAAGTTTAACTAAAGTGGAAATACAACAAGTTGTCATGTGTACAAGTGGGCCACACAATACATACAATCGCAGGCGAATATCTTAGTTTTCCATTTGATAAGGATCAACAGATGTCGCTTTCTTATTTTATGAAGATACATGATGTTTAGCTAAAGCGAGAAAGAGACAAAGTGATGGGGACACAACCCAAGCATAAAATGGACACAACAGAAAAGGGGAAATTATATTAACTGAGAAAATAAGCTAGTATAACAGTACAGGGAAAATAAACTTCAAAACATGCCCTAAGGGCTTGCAATAGCATAAATCTGGAGATAATTTCTCCTTTCAGTACCTCCTCTCAAACTCCACTCTGAACTGCCTTTTACAGTGCCAGGAATCTCCTTAGATAGACCCCGAAGGGTTAAGGACTAGGAATATATTCTAGAAGGTGCTAGTAGGCATCCACCGACCAAAAAGAAGGCTCCAGAAGCTGCGTTAGAAGTCGGTGCAAATCTAGAAGAATTCAGAAACGGTAACCGAACTTTTGGGAGGCATAACTTTTGAACCGCAGCTCCGATTGATGAACCGTTTACATTTTCAAAAAGCTCTTGAAGCACTCTATAGCCCTATGGACACACTTTGCTCGTCCCCTATTTTTCATCCCTTTTCAAGGTCATTTAATGCCCCTAACTTGACTTTGAAGCATTCTTAGGAGGTCTCCAAAACCTAAAAAATTGCAATAACTTTCAAACCGTGGGGCCTTTTGACCCGATTCTTTTTTTGGAATGCTCTAAATCACAATTACATTCATCTGGCCAATTTACATCTTCTAGTTTACCAAAATGATGGCCCAATTACATGCTCCTATTTTTTCGGGATTTACTAGCACACTGATAGTGGAACTATGAGAGTTGGAACCTTTATTTGACCCAAATGGGTGTCCAAAAATGAAAACATGTGAAACAGAAACTAAGTCTAAGTACTTTTTTTTTTGGTGACACAGGATTGCCCTTATACCTCTGGATGCTCCTGCATCAAACACCCAGGGTAGATTGAAAAGTGACCCTGTCACTTTATGAATGGTAGAGGAAATCCCAAATGGGAAACCTCAGCTGCTGAAATCCAAGTTGAGTCCTCAATCCGTTGTCTATTCCATTTGACCAAATACTCTTCATACTGCCTATTTCTAGTACTCCTACCCACACGATGATCTAGAATGTCTTCTATCTCCTCCTTCTTAGAAGCAGGAATTGGACATGGCTCTAAATCCAGCTCCTCATCTACACCATCATCATGATACTCTGTTAAATCTGCAATGTTTAAAATGGGAGAAATGTGATTACCATCTGGCAGCTCCACTTCATATGCATTTCCTGAGTCATGTTTCTTCAAAATTTTGCAGGGGCCAAATTTCTTCATTTTTAGCTTGTTGTAAGTACCGGCTAGAAATCTTTCTTTTCGTAAGTGCACCATGACTAGATCCCCTACTTGGAATTCTTTATGTCTTCTCCTTCGATCAGCCTTAGCTTTATACTCTTGATTCATCTTGGTAATGTGTGCTTGAACCTCCTCATGTAGACGCTTGATATGTTTAGCAAATTCTTCCACTTCAGCACTTGTCCTCTCCCCTTGCTCTATCTTCCTCAATTCTGGTGCAGTCCTTGGGCTATTCCCATATACAATTTGGAATGGTGATTTTCCAGTACTCCTATTTATAGAGTTATTGTAAGCAAAATCTGCTTGTGGTAGAATCAAATCCCATCCCTTGGGCTTATCCCCAACTAAACATCTCAACAAATTGCCTAGACTTCTATTTACCACTTCTGTTTGGCCATCAATTTGTGGGTGATGCGTGGAACTGAATTTCAAGTTTGTTCTCAACTTTTTCCACAATGTCCTCCAGAAATACCCCACAAATTTAGTATCTCTGTCAGAAACTATGCTCCTTGGAAGACCATATAGTCTTACCACCTCTTTGAAAAACAAGTCTGCAATATGGACAGCATCATGAGTTTTGTGGCATGGAATGAAATGTGCCATTTTGGAGAACCTATCAACCACCACGAATACTGAGTCATTACCCCTTTGTGTCCTTGGCAATCCAAGAACAAAATCCATACTTATGTCCTCCCATGGCCTTGATGGAACAAGCAATGGCTGATATAGGCCAATATTTTGACTAAACCCCTTGGCAACTTGACAAACCTGGCAACTCTGTACAAACTTCTTCACATCCTGTGAAATTTGAGGCCAAAAATAATGTTCTCTAAGAATGGCAATGGTCTTATCTCGACCAAAATGTCCTGCCATCCCTCCACTGTGTTTCTCTTTAATCAAATTTTCCCTCATGGAACTCCTTGAAATGCACAATTGACTACCTTTGAACAACATGCCATCCTGAATCAAATAGTCTAACCACTTGGTTCTATCTACAGCAATAGGTTCTTTACAAGCTTTCCATGCTTCAGCAAAATTAGGATCCTCAGGGTACAAATTCTTGAGTTCATCAAACCCAACTACTTCAACCTGCATTACTGTAAGCAACAACTTTCTTCTACTTAGTGCATCTGCAACCCTGTTAGATTTTCAACTTCTATGCTTTAACACAAATGTATAACTCTGCAAGAATTCTACCCACTTCATATGCCTCTGATTCAATTTACCTTGGCTATTTAGGTACTGTAATGCCCGATGATTAGTATATAAAACAAATTCTTTTGGCAATAAATAATGCCTCCATTTCTTCAAGGCCTGAACTATTGCATAGAACTCTTGATCATAAACAGAATACTTCTTCTTTGCATCATTCAATTTTTCACTAAAATATGCAATAGGCTTACCTTCTTGGCTTAATACAGGCCCAATAGCACTACCACTGGCATCACAATCCACCTGGAAAACCTTTCTAAAATTTGGAAGTGCCAACATAGGTTGTTTTGTTACCTTCTTCTTTAGCAATTCAAAACTTCTCGCAGCTGCTGCAGTCTATTTGAACTCTTTTCTATCCCCTCTTATTGTATCAGTTAGGGGTGCACATATGCCACTGAAATTCTTAATAAACTTCCTGTAAAAACTAACCAGACCATGAAATGATCTTACCTCAGTAGTAGACCTTGGAGTAGGCCATTCCAAGATGGATTTTACCTTCTCTAGATCCATTTTGAGACCTTCGGGTGATATAACAAACCCCAAATAGACTAACTCCCTTTTTGCAAAGATACACTTCTTCAGATTAATTAACAGTTTCTCTTCCCTTAGCCTTTCAAGGACACTACGAATATGCAGTAAATGTTCTTCCAAAGTCTTTCTGAAAATTAAAATATCATCCAAATAGAAAATAACAAATTTTCCCAAGAACTTCTTAAGTACCTCATTCATGAGCTGCATGAAGGTGCTTGGGGCATTCGTCGATCCAAAGGGCATGACTAACCACTCATAAAGACCCTCCTTGGTCTTGAAGGCTATTTTCCACTCATCTCCTTCTCGAATCCATATCTGATGATAGCCACTCTTGAGATCTATCTTTGTGAAGTACTGAGCTCCACTCAAGCAGTCCATAAGATCATCCATCCTTGGCAAAGGAAACTGATACTTGATGGTTATCCTATTTATAGCTTGAGAATCTGTACACATCCTCCACTCTCCATCCTTCTTTGGTGTGAGTACTACAGGTATTGCACATGGACTTAGGCTCTCTCAAATCAAGCCCTTCCTCAACAGCTCCTGAACCTGTCTATTTAGCTCCTCTGTTTCAACAGGAGTCATCCTGTGAGCAGCCTTGTTAGGCAAACTAGCTCCTGGAATCAGATCTATCTGATGACTGATTTGCCTTACTGGTGGCAATCCATCTGGAATGTTATTAGAGATAATATCTCCAAACTCCCCTAGTAAATCTGAAACTTCAAGTGGTATTTCACTACTACCTTATTTATCTTTCCTAGGAATCAAAGCATAGCACATATGCTAATGTTTCATGCCATCTAAAAACTTCCTTTCATCAACAAGACAAATCCTAGCACTGTTACATACCTTTTCACCTTCCTTTTTTATGGGCTTCAATTTGTGGTGAACTCCATCCTTTGTCAGAGAGTATGTGTTTGCATGTCCATCATGTATTGCATGTCTATCAAATTGCCATGGTTTACCCAACAATAGATGGCAAACATCCATCGAAATAACATCACGGAGAACTTCATCATGGTAACTCCCAATTTTGAATTTCAATAAACATTGTTCACTTACCAGGACCTTATGATCATCTTTTACCCAAGCAATCCGATAGGGTTGGGGATGTTTCTCCCTCTTGAGCTTCAGCTTAGAGACCATCTCTTCTGATACCAAGTTATCAATGCTACCACCATCAATGATCACGTCATAACATTTATCCTCACACTTGCATCTGGTACGGAAAAAACTCCTCTATTGTCCTGGTTCAATCTCACCACTTAGTAGGACTCTTTCATTTACCAAGGTCTCTCCTCTTTCTGCATCCTCTAAATGTGATGATTGTGCATCCTCATCCACATGAGCAACCCTAGCTTGGCCCTCAGCTCTCCTATCTGTGCTTCCTTGTTGTTGAGGTAATTCAAAGGCACGATGACCTTCTTCATTGCAATGGAAACAAGTGCCACAGAAGCCTCCTCTTCCTTGTCCACGTCCTCTACCTCTTCCTCTCTAATTTTCAAAGTCTTGATCATGGGAGCGGTTGAAACCCTCATTCCTCTGGTTCTTGCTAGTACCCACATCTTCATTTTTCTTTTGGGTTTCATTGCAGCCTCCAAATGATCTACCGCTTCCCCTTCCTCCTTGACCGTGCCCTCTTTGTCCTCCTTCAAACCTTTTATTCAACTTCTCTTCAACTCGTAGGGAAAACTGGTATGCCTTTTCAACGCTGGTCATTCTTACCAGACTTAATTCCTCCTAGATGCTAGGTCGCAACCCACTGATATAACGAGCAACCTTCTCTTTATTTGCTTCTGCATGCCCCACTCTAATCAAGAGTCGATAAAATTCCTTTGTATATTCTTGGACTGATCTTCCTGCTTGCTTTAACCCATGCATCTTCTTAAACAAGTCAAGCTCATAGTCCACAGGAATGAACTGCTTCTTCAATTTGTCCACCATGTGATCCCACCTTGTGATCTTCTCCTTTCCTCTTCTATTTCTTTCCAATTGGACCTCTTGCCACTAGATTTTTGCATGGCCTTTCAGTTTGGCCTTTGCAAACTTAACCCTATTTGGGTCCCTGATATCCTCATACTCAAAGTATTCTTCCAATTCATTGATCCAATCGATCAACTCATCTGGTTTCAGATTTCCTGAAAATACACCCACTTCAATTGTGGGTCTTTTCCCAAACTTAGTAATGGCCCTAAAAAGTCTTTCCTCTGCATGATTCAGAACTTCCTCGTCAAATTCCCCTTTTGGTCCCATTTCTTCTTCTTCGTTGTCATCTTCACTTTCATCACCCGCAGCCACAGTTGCTCCTCTACGAAGCTCCTCCTGTAATGCTTGTACCTGCCTTTGGAGGGCTCTAACCTCCTTAGGATTAATAGCTCTGGCCCTTCTTCCATGCTCTCTTTGTGGAGGCATCTTCTTAACTCAAACCCACAACCACACAGTCTTGGTGCAAATTGCCTCATAGTCGATGCTTTGTTTACACAATCAGGAAAACCAGCTCTAATACCACTTGATGGGGACACAACCCAAGCACAGAATGGACACAACAGAAAAGGGGAAATTATATTAACTGAGAAAATAAGCTAGTACAACAGTACAGGGGAAATAAACTTCAAAACATGCCCTAAGGGCTTACAATAGCATAAATCTAGAGATAATTTCTCCTTTCAGTACCTCCTCTCAAACTCCACTCCGAACTGCCTTTTACAATGCCAAGAATCTCCTTAAATAGACCCTAGAGGGTTAAGGACTAGGAATATATTCCAGAAGGTGCTAGTAGGAATCCACCAACCAAAAAGAAGGCTCTAGAAGCTGTGTTAGAAGTCGGTGCAAATCTAGAAGAATCCAGAAACGGTAACTGAACTTCTAGGAGGCATAACTTTTGAACCATAGCTCCGATTGATGAACCGTTTACATTTTTGAAAAGCTCTCAAAGTGTTCTATAGCCCTAAGGACACACTTTTCTTGTCCCCCATTTTTTGGCCCTTTTCAAGGTCATTTAATGCCCCTAACTTGACTTTGAAGCATTCGTAGGAGGTCTCCAAAACTTGAAAAACTGCAATAACTTTCAAACCGTGGGGCCTTTTGACCTGATTCTTTTTTTGGAATGCTCTAAATTACAATTACATTCATCTAGTCAATTTACACCTTCTAGTTTACCAAAATGATGGCCCAATTACATGCTCCTATTTTTTCAAGATTTACTAGCACACTGATAGTGGAACTGTGAGAGTTGGAACCTTTATTTGACCCAAATGGGTGTCCAAAAATGAAAACACATGAAACAGAAACTAAGTCTAAGTACATTTTTTTTTGGGTGACACAGGATTGCCCTTATACCTCTAGATGCTCCTGCATCACAAAGTGACACATTTCTAAGTAGATCCAAGTTCTAAAAGAAATGGAGTGACAACTAGGATCTTTCTCGATCAATGATCAAGTGAAGATCAATGATCATCACTTTATTGCAGCTTGAAAGTGCTCAAATTTTAGTCAAAGTAAGAAAGAAATGTGGTGACATGTGCCCAACTTTCCAAAAGGTTGTGCAGTCATAAAAATTTTAAAACACAACCATCCAATCATGCCCAGATTGGCAACCAAATTTCAAATTTTTGGCGCATCACAAAATCTAATTGTTAGAGCATTAATGTTGATCAATGTGAACAGTAGTATTAGAGCGTTGCACCTACTAGCTTGTGGGATATGATTTTTCTTGGAAGTAAGAATATTTGTTGGTAACTGTAGATATCCTTTGGTTGTTTGAGAGATTTCTTTATGAATTGTGTTAGAATTTTAAGATGCCTCCATAATGATATTTTTCTAGGAAAGTAGATTATCAACACAGGAATGTGCATGATGATTTTTTGGAGAAATTGCTCGCATCCACTAATGAAGTAGCAAAGGGAAAAGATGTAGTTCTAAAAAACCCCATGTTACTAGTTAGTGAGGATTTTTATGATAAGGAAAATTGGCTATGAAATGTAGAGACATCTATTAGGGGTTTGGAGTTAATAAAAAAATGGTATTCTTAAAGGAACCATGACACTTCTTTAATCAATTTCTGGCAATTCAACCTTGGAAAACTAATTGTCCCTAGCATCTTTTTTGATGATTATCTGTTGACAATGATAGCCAAATGGGATGACCTGGTGCTAAGGATAGTAAAAAATCATGTGGGACATAACCTCTTTAGATTCACAACTAAGATAATTGGAGAGGTCTTCATGCTGAACCCTAAACATTCTTTGCACAAGAAGATTAACCTAGACTATTTACAAGCTAGATATGATGGTTAGAGTGTATACTTGAGGAAAGGACCATTGTAAGAACACTTTATGAAGATAGGGAATCTAGCCTTGCTAACAATAAACACTCCAAAGTCATTATTGAATAAATACTTCAATCCAAGGGCCCAAGCACTTTATTTATCTCTCTGCAAATTTTTGGGATGGATGAGAAAGATCATATCCAAGGATCCCTAGTCTTCATTATTGCTCAGATCCCATTGTATGGTATGAGCTCAATTTTTTATTTTGCAACCTATTTGGCAGAAGAAATCCATAATGGATTGATTGGTATAAGTAAGGCCAAAGTTCATAAACCATTCTATTAGTATTCTATGTTGATGTATATATGCTTGAGCAAAGGTGTTTCCTTTTTGTCTAAGGAGATGAAACTAGATTTGGAAAAAGATGGAGAAAAATTACCAGTTCAGCTTTGGAGTGTTGATATGACCTAGGAGGTCACTGATGCCAGTTTTTTAAGGTTTGACAGATACTTTGCTTCAAGGTTAAGGATTTTGCTAACTAGAAACAGCCTTAGGATACCCCAGTCCTTGCTTGATTTGATTAGACTCAAGGATCATGCCAAGGGACTAAAAGTGAATCACAATTGGGGGGATATCATCCTTTACTTAGTATCAAATATTTTTAGAATATATGGTTTCTAAGGGAAGCCCCATGTCCTACCTTATCAAGTGCCATTAAAGATTAGTATTGCAAAATTTTTATGGTAGATAGGAGGACTAGAGGAAAGGGAGCTAGTTAGTCGGTCAAGAGGTACAATCTTCCCCAATTTTACTATTATCCACAATTTTGTAATCAAAAAGGGAGGATGGAAGCACAAATTCTTGGATAGATACCAAATGGTTCAATCTCATCCATGCTTTATTGAGCCTGAGGGATTTTATGACATGTTTAAAGATAGGACTAAGGCCAAGTCTTATGAACATTTTGTCTATTTTCCTAAATATATAATTACCAATGAATTTTCATCATAAGAGCAAGAAATTAGGAAAGAAAAATGGAAAGTTTATAGTAGAGTTTTTGAATTTTTTAATGCTCTAGATCCGAAGTATGACACCCTAGCTGATGTAAAATATTGGGGTAGTAAAATTAACATGCTTATGAATAATTGTGTTGGGTTCGTGCAAACCCTGAATGAGAAGAAAGTGATTTTGGTTCAAACTTATCCAAACTAGGCAATTGAGATTGAGAAGAGATTGGCTAGTAGAGCCATCATAAGCCTTGGACAGTATACATTGTAGAAAAAGGTTGGATATGTGGTAGCAAAGAATATAAACATACCACTAGTGCCTTTGTAGAAAAGGTATCTTTTAGAAAGTCCACCTACTGCACCTACTACTAAGAGGCAGAAGTTAGAACATGGCTCTTCATCCAAAGTTGAAGAGAGTACTCTCCCACACAAACCCCCATTCACATTGATGATCAAGACTCCTTGAGGGAGCAACTAAAATAGATGGGTGGCCAAGGAGATATTGTCACAACTACAGTAGAAATGGAGGAAGGAGCACTTGTAGAGCCTCTTATGCCACTCCTAGCCCTCACTGAAGAAGATTTTAGAGGAAAATAAATTGACCCTATAGTGGAGAAGACATCAAAGAAATTTTTGGATGATGAAAGTTTTGTTAAATTTGGAGCTTTCATTTAGTTTCTATGGATGAATAATATTGAAAACTTTGAGGCTAAATGTAAGACAATAAAGGCAGAGCAACTTGATAGACAAGACTCTGACATTGAAGTGGAAGTTAAAGATATCCTCATAGAAGAGTTTGACCAAACAACCCCTATGCAGGGGAGACAATTTTTGAAAGACTCGGGAGTCCTAATATTACCAAAATGGGACATTGCTAATGCAATAGTTTTTTATGCGGTCATAAAGGAAAAGGAGACCAAGTTCAAGATAGAAGAAGTGGTAGAAGCCCACAAAGGGGTTAAGTATAGTGATGGCCGGAAAGACTTAGTCATGTGGTTCATCCAGAAGAGAGATAAGGCTAGAATTCAAGAAGTGTTAGATTATGAGCATACAAGCAATCTCATGGTCTACAGGATCAAGGAAGTGGATAGTGAAAAGGTGGCCTAGATGTATAAAGAAATGGTAGACTTTGGTGTAGTGGTAGCAAACAAGGAAAAAGATAAGCTCCTAGAATTAAATGAAAAATTTGAGAAGGTATTGTAAGCCTATGATGAAAGGGGAAGACAAATCTACCAATTAGAGAGTAAAATTGCAAATATGGAGAAACAATATGGGAAAAGAAAAGTTGGCAAATAGTCTAGCCAACTTAGAATTGTAGCTCCTCCTCCCCCTATGACACCTTTTAATACTATTCCTATTGTGGAAATTCCAAGCACGCCTCAAAAGCCATATTTCTACACAATTTAGGAGCTTGAAGAAGAAAAGGCAAAAATATGGTCACTGCATGTGAAATTAGGTATCCAACATGAAGATAGGATAAGTGATGCCATTTTGTATCTGGTGGATAGGGTAGGATGGCCCCTTTTATACCTATAATTATAAAGGTTAGTGGAGATATGGAATGAATTGAATAATAATGAAGCCACTTTGAGGCCAATTTTGAATAAGTGGATCGACCTGGATGATGCCATCACAACCCTTTGTTGTTCCATAATTGACTTTTCTAATGAGCAAATAGAAAAAACTTTTGATTAAGCCAATGATCTCCTATATGTTGATCACAAGAGGGACATGCTACAAAAGAGAATAAATAAGTGTTTTTTGAAATATCTTGGCAAAAATTTTGATCTCTTTCCTCATGCACTCAAAGGCATAGGTAAAATAAAGGATAAGGAAGAGTGGGTCAATGAGCTGAAATAACAAATGAGCATTAGGCCAAATAAAGTAGTAAATAAAAGAAAATTACATATGGTTTGCTAGAACTACTGAGGAAGTTGTACAAGTGCAAATATTTTTTAATTCTTTTGAACAAGATTTTGATGAAATAAAGAAAATGGGAAAGGATATCCTAAAGAGAGAAATAAATATTAAGTTTTGATTGGATAGATGACACACTTTTTGGCAAGTGGATGGTAGATTATTCCCAAGCCACATAGTTGTTGCAAATGGCAGTTGAAAAGGAGAGTGCGGACAAAGAAACTACCACAAAAAAAGTACAACTCTTTGATGAAGTAGTTCAAGCAAAACTAAGAGAGGAAGAGCAAAAAAATGCAACCATGGATATAGCCACCTAGACTAATGATCTAGCAATCATAATAAATATCCAGATATCAAAGTATGGTACAACACATGAAGAGCAAGTGGTCCCACAACCCAAGGAAAAACAAATGGAGCAAGATCAATCATCAAGTGTAGTGGATGTGCAAAAAAAAACTACAATAGAATTGGCCCCACCACAAAGCGACCAATGAAGAAGCCATTATGTTACTAAAATAAAAGATCACCAATTTTGTCTCTTCTCATGTAAGTTTTGGTTGTGACAGTTTTGTCTCTTTCTAAACATTTAGTTTTAAGGATAGTTGTCCTTTTCCCTCTATGCCCGAAGCTTGTTGCAACTCATACTATATAAGTGAGTTCCCAAGACTAGAGGAGGGTCCAAATTTATTTGATTGCATGAGTCTATGTAAATTTCTAAGTCGGTCCATGCAGACTGTAAATCAATTCCAAAATTGAATACAAAGTTACAGTTGTTGGTCTATTGTGTTATTTTTTTGATAGATATGATCACTAAGTTGTATACACTTCAAATAAATGAATACAAATATTGAGAGTTGATTTCATCCCTAATCTTATCTCTCCCCTTGTCTCTATTTTGTTCTCTAAAATTTTGATAGCAAATTTTATTAAATTTTAGTTGTAATTCACTTTGAATTATATTTCAATTTTCTTTTGCTAGTAATCTAATAGTTTATGTAAAGTCTTAATGCAAGTTGAAAGAACACCATGGTTTTAAGTGGATAGATGATAAGTATGCGATCTGGAAATGAATATAGATAAATCTTTGCACAAAGTGTTGAGATAGGATCCAGAAGTAGGTGTGTGATCTTTATGAGTTATAACCCAATGGATAAGGCACTAGCCATCCTTGCGAATTAATATGAATGGAATGTTTTGCATAAATACAACAAAATTATAATCAATCAATCTTTTACAATTCTGCTATCCAATTGTGAAATGTCAACTTGTACTTGATTCATGGTGTATAGGGTTTGGTGAAATAGCTAGCTATCATCTCTTTATGACCATTGAATTAGAATAAAGAAGGCTAAATACTCTATTGATACTAGAGTTCATGATAAGAATCTTGACTTGAAAGTGGATAAAGTTGAATTCCTTAGGTAAACCCACCTAAATCTTGTTGAGTTCAAAGTGGAGAGGACTTTGATGTCTTATTAGTTGGTCCTTTTATTATGATTTATAGAATGTCAATAATGGTTTGTAGCTAATCCTTAGGTTTTTTGGCATCATAAAAGGTAGTTTAAATTTTATCAAATCAGGAGCCAACACATTCTTCTTCATTGTTCTCTGCAAATTAATCAACTCTAAGATTACCACTTTTTACAATCTTGTTATTATTAGAATTTAAACACTTATATGCTTGATGTAGGAGCATCTTGAGTTGCTTTGAAATCCCACCCTTTTTTTCATTCTAGTAGTTTTAATCAAGATCCAATAGTGTTAATCTAGCCATCCCATGTTAATCGAGAAACAACAGTGTCAATTGAGCTATCCGGTGTTAACTGAGCTCTAGCAGTGTTAACCAAGCTATCTAGTGTTTATCGAGTTCCAATAGTGTTAACCAAGCTATCAAGTGTTGATCTAGTGCTCCTTCATGTGCCAAGTGAACTTGTTATTTGTTGATGCTCGATTCCTTCTTTGACCGAGTTTGTCTGTGATTGGTTCTTAGCTTGAGCTGACTTATGTATTTAATTTGGATTGTGAATTTAATGATAGGGTCTTTTCTTGGGATGAGTGTAGACCATTTTGAGGATGGAATTTCTATTATGTAATGATCAAGATGTTGGAAATATAAGGTAGGCTAGGTTACTAAGAGGAGAGGGGTGAATCGAGAACCAATAAAACTTTGTCTTACTTCACCAATTAATCCTTCATATATTATTTTGATCTAATTGTATGGATGAAAGAATGAAAGCAATAAAACATTCATAACACTTTGACACAAGATATGATGACCTAGAAACCTTCTAATTAGAAAGTAAAATTGGGGTAGGGATGATACCCACAAGCTTTAGTACTGCAGTATAAAGGTGACCTGTTAAGGCTTACAATTGACTACTTCTAGTGATCTACCCTATTAGGAGCAATAAGGACTATAAGGTCCACCTTGTTTAAGGATTTACAAACATACATTGAATTATGCACTCTGTTAAGAGATTTAGTAAAAGACTATTAAGTCTACCCTGTTAAAGGATTTGATCGATGCACCTGTTAGGATGAATCGGTGGTTGATCTTTGATGTACAACTCTTATTTGCTGAATGAGATTTCTTGCATTACAATGATCACCTAGCTATGATAGATAAGTCTATGTTGTCCCTTATACTTCTTGTAGCCTTCTTTAATTCACACTCATACACTCCTTATTTTCCTTCATATTCTTATTTGGACATGATATAATGTATTACATATATACCAACCCAAATCATTATCTTCTAGAGTTGGCTACAATACCAAATTCATCATAATTCACAAAGTCATCCCAACTGTTGTAACTTGGGTTTTGAATACAAACTCGGAGATGTTCTAATACATGACAAACACTATCAATGCTCAGAAAACTCTTGCACTCAGTTGAAGTGGAAGCTCAACTCATACTGATCACTCTTCAAGTAGCTTAAACTCAATCATCACTATGTGACTCAATGAACACTGAGAAACTTGGTAGCTACTAAATCACTTGGTTGACACTGCATGACTCACTCAACACTAAATTCACTGAGTTAACACTACAAGCTCGATAGACACTATAGAGCTTGGTTGACACTATAGAGGTTGGTTAACACTAGAGTCTTCATCACATCCACTAGATAGCTCAGTAGACACTACTACCCTTGAGCTATACTAGAAAATATCTCTTACATTTGGTAGATGTTGTGTAGCTTGGCATGAACTACAAATTGTCTAATTAGCTCAGTAGCAACTAAGACACCATTTGACCAAGTGTTGAGTGATTGATAGACAAATTGACCTCAATGTCAACAATCTCCCCCTTTGGCATTAGTGACAAAAATACTTATCAAACCAAAAATTTGAATACTCAAAATTACAAGTTAAAACTTTCTTTGTCACCATGTGGTATCTTCAACTTGATTTTGACTTCCTACTATTGTAGCTTGGTAACATACTATGTTTTTTTAATTTTTGAAAATTACTTTTCTAAGGATATTTTTATGCTTATCTGTACATGTATTTGCATAATACTATACTACTCCCCCATACATATATCTCTCCTATACATATATAGTATTCTCCTCCCTTATTATAATATTCATACAAATAATCTTAATATGTTTACTTCTCCCTCTTTTCATATTAAACATATGTACTTTTTGCCCTTTTTGGAATAAATGCCAAAGGTGTATAATATATACAAGTTAATGCCAAAATGTGACAAGAAATTACAATGTACCTTCAAAATTAATACCATAGTCTTGTCCAAATTCTCTTGTAATACCTTAGTTGCATGCAAGGCTATCTATAGTTCTACTGACAGTTCCATCATGTGGTCAACTATGGAGAAGTTATTATCATGGATGAGATTCTTTGCATGTGCAATGTTATTTTGCAGTGCATTCATGTTTGGAAGAATCATGCTCTAAATTTCTACAAGTGTGCCCCTGATTCTGGCTTCTTCCCTCAATAATTCTACCAAAAGATTTGTCAGATATCTAATCTTTTTGAAATGTGCAGAATTATAACTCGGATCAAGTGAAAGTTGGTGTGCAGTTGCCTTTATATCCTCATCTATCTTGGACAATTTATCCTTGATCTCCTTTAGATGTTTCTAGTGAAGCAATAATGTTAGACAATTCTACTTGATCTATTGTAATCTTCAGTGCAACTTTCTCCGACACTTTGTTTTCAAACTTCCTTTCAACTCTTTACAACAATTTTTCTTGTCCATTCAAATCTTCATTATACTTGTTGACAATTTAAACTAACGGATCTAGAATAGGTTATTTTCTATCAACCTCAATATAGAGAGCATCAACAAATATGCTCTTCATGTCCTCAAGGACTTGATTTTTCTTCTTCTTTTCTTCTCTAAGTTTTTGTTTCTTAGCTCTTTTCTTAAACAATTCACCTAGGATATCCATTTTATTTGGGGTGAGGATAGAGATATCCTAATTTGGAATAACTATGTCCTCATCCAAATCAATTTCCTCCTCTCCTTCTTTACCCTTAACCTTTGGAATGGTAGAAACAATTTCTTTACCCTTATTGAGAACTTCAGTGCTTGGTTGAGACTACTTCTCAGTTGTCATTGCATTGTCTATGGATACACTTGGTATTGAAACTATTTTAGAAATAGAAGGAATAGCAATAAATGTAGAAATGGAATTGACAACAAGAATACCTTATTGTTTCTTGGTCAAGCTTGATGTTGAAATTATTCGGTAGATGAAGTGATGGGCACTTTAGTCAATGAAATACTCAATAGTATAGATCCAAAGATTGGTTGGGTTCTTGGTGTAGCAATAGTAACCACAACCAACTTGGTAGGAGCTTTCTTTGAGCCTAATTGCACTAGGGCTTTGATCAGAGAGTGAGGAAATGAAGTCATAACTAATGTTGCAATCTTCTCTACATCAATTTATTCAATGCACTTTATTTATGGAAGAGTTTCCTCAATGGCTTCCTATCCTTCCTCATCATCATCAAGATCAACGTCATCTATCTTATCATCTTTTATTTCTTCTTCTTCTTTTGCATCCTCATCATCACCATCCTTGTCATTAACATTCACCAAAAAGTCACTAGGTTTGTGCAACCCATAGATGTTCTTCCATGTGGTAGAAGTAGACTACACCACATATTCAATGCATTTGAGCAATATTAGACATGTGTTGAATTTAAGAGTGAGCTTCTTCTCATTTTTCTTCAAGGATTCCTTCACCTCCTTTTCACTAAGACTTAATACAATCTGTCTCAAAGTTTTTTCACAAATGTCTTTAGCATTCTTTATTGCACTGTCCCATCTAGGCTTAATTGCATTCAAAAGTTCATCTAAAATTTGTTGTGAAAGCTCATAAGGTGAGTATTTCCACTTGCCCAATTTTTACATAAGTGTATCTTCTATCTACCTTTTCTTCCTCTTCACTTTTAGTCTCATACTTAAGAGACTTAAAAAATTCCATGCTTGCTCCTTCTTCCATCTTCTTTATTTTTTTTTGAAGTGTAGGTGCAAACTTTTTGAAGATAATTTGTTTTGCTTCATCTTCACCAAACTTCAACTTCTTTTTGGACTTGTCTACTCTTCTTATAAATACTGTAGGGGAGGATTTAGCAGGTTTGGTTATAATAACCTTCCTCTTCTTCTTGGGAGGTTCATCCTTCTCAAATTTACTTTCCTCTATTTCATCCTCTTCATCTTCATCTTCTATATCATCTCCTTTTCCCTCGATAAGTATAAGAGGAGAACTTGATGGTTTTTCATTCTTGATTATCCTCTTTATCCTCTTCCTTCCTTTGCTTATTGCTTGAGGAAGCTTGATCTCAAGCTCAATTCTTTCCTCGACTTTATCATAGCTTCATAAATAGGTGGCTTTAGGATCCATAGGCTCATTCAGTAGAGCTTCAATGATATCCTTAGTGTCATCAATATTAACCTCATAATCCAGAGGCTTAACCCATGCCACTCTAGGTCTGACTGCTTGAATATAAAAAATTTCACAAACAACCATGAAACAAATATTTTTATCATAGTCTTCTACAAGCTTCCTAGGTATCCTAAACCTATTTTGCATCTTTTCCTTGAGTGAATCAAAGTAATTATCCATAATGTTGCTAAAATTCTCACCCAATTTTTCTATGAATGTATACTCACTCTGTGATAGGTTGTCCTCCAATCAATTTGGTCTTTATTTCACAGAAGACACCTTCAACTTGATTAGGTCTCGTGACTTGATAGGAACTACCAACTGAGAGAACTTCAAAACTCAATAACAATTACCACCATTCAGTCTGACCTTGGTACTCAGTAGAGTCACCAACTTGGTGTCTGCAATATGAAATAATATGTAACCTAACCATGCTCAATAAGGTCTTGAACTTCTTTTATCACTTGGTGATCCTTGTGTATCTTAAATGCTCTTATCAATATTTTTTCTTGTTGGCTAGTACTGATGTTAGATGGCTTCCTCTGAATCACAGTTCTAGTGATCTCCATAGGGAACTAAGTTGAAATTTTTGGGCCACCCAACTCATTGACTTGGGTGTCATCGACTTCATGATTTTGGTTTGCATTCTTAGGAGATTTTGGTACCCATTGCTGCCTCATTTGTTTTATGACATTGTTAGCTTTGGCTTTATTTTCATCTTCAATTCTTCCCATGTTCATATAGTTCTTAGCAAGATGTCCTATTTTTGTACAAATAAAATATCTTTTTATAGTATCTCTTTTCCTTATGTGATGTTTCACATAGTTTTCTCCAATGTGTCCAAACTTACCACAGTAGTGACATCTACACCAAGTGTTGTAATTCTATCCAAATATTGCTTTCATAATTTGTTCTATTGGGTCCCACTTCTTGGTTTTGCACTCTAAAAATTTGTGTCCTTGTTTCTTGCAACTATGACACTTTCCTTTAGGTTTCTTTGTGCATTCACTTGCTCTATGCTCATGCTTGTTGCAACTATAACACTTTTTATTGAATTTTTCTTTACCATTTCTCTAGCATTTGTTTGATGTATGACCTAACTTACCACAATGATTAGAAGTAGGCATTTTATTCTTTTGAGCTCCTTGCTGAGATGATTCACTTAATCTATATATCCTAATCTAGCTTTTCCTTTGTATCTATATTGACTTTTCTCATTATTTTGATTCATGTTTTCCTGAGATTTCATCATTCTTTCATTGGTTTTCTTTTCAATACTAAGATCGTTCTGCATTCTTTCATTCTCTATCCTTAGATTGATAAGCTCTTGATTTGCATCATTGAAAAATGGAACGATCAAGGTGGTGGTCTAGGACCAGAGGAAAGAGGCATGCAGTGCCCCATCGAAGCACACAAGTGGGAATCAAAGTCAGGTCTTGGCTTTGGCATATCCACAACTGGGGGCACCAATGAGAATGGTAAAAAAATTTCAAACATTCGTCGTAACATTGTAAAAATTGAAGACATTCCTGAGGAAGTTGAAAAGAGAGCCTACGACGATATCCCAAACCAAATCTTCCTCGGAGACTCTATTCTCCAAGAACTATCCATCCATTTCATTGACCTACCACTCGCCCATCCACAACTCATAGATTGGGACCAACCAAGAATCATACACATTGATGAGTTCACATTAGAAGAAGTGCTTTTGAGATTCATGGGAGCCAGAACTCCTCACAAGCAAACAAAGCCAGATTCTTCCTATATCTATAAGCTAGATCCCAAGGGGTATTTTGGAGAAAATCCCCAACCTAGTTCTGATACACCCAAAACTGGAACTTAGGTGAATCTGAGACTAGCTAAGGCAATGAAGAGAACCCCTCAGCAAGAAAATCCAGAGTCACAAGCAAAACATGAGGATTTAGCATTGCCTCCTCAAGATAATCGACCAGAGGTGTCTTCTATTCTAATTAAGGATACTAGAGAAGTCAACATCGATTCTTCAGAGATCCCCAGACTTGTTCACATTGCTCCATCCCTATCACAAGACCAAGTTGACCTCCTGTTTGAGGTCTTAAGAGAGAACATTGGCCAATTTGCATGGTCATATCAGGACATGCCAGGACTTGATCCAAAGCTTGTAATTCATCATCTTGCAGTCGATCCAAAGATCAAGCCTGTTAGACAAAAGCTTAGAAAATGCACCCCAAGGTGGCATTACTGGTCAAAGCTGAATTAGAAAGAATGTTAGCTACTAAGGCTATCTAACCTATCGACTACTCAAAGTGGATCTCCAACATGGTCCCCATCACTAAGCCTTCTGGTGACATCAGAATCTGCACTGATTTCAAAGATCTTAACAAAGCTTGTCCAAAAGATGATTTTCCCTTACCCAACATAGATATGATTGTAGACCTTACAGCTAGACATGAAATTTTGTCCCTCATGGATGGATTTTCTAGGTATAATCAAATCAAGATTGCAGAAGAGGATCAGCATAAGATAGCATTTACTACCCCTTGGGGAACCTTTTGCTACAACATGATGCCTTTTGGCCTAAAGAATGTTGGGGCTACCTATCAAAGAGCTATGACAGCTATTTTCCATGATCTTATCCATAGCATTTTGGAGGATTATGTGGATGATATCTTGGTTAAATCTCATGCCTTCATGGATCATCTTGCTGACCTGGAGAAAGTCTTTGATAGGTTAGCCAAATATCATCTCATGCTAAATCCCAAGAAATGTGTCTTTGGGGTCACATCTGGCAAGCTTCTAGGCTTTATAGTTTCTAAACGAGGTATAGAGATCGACCCCAAGAAGGTCAAGGCTATCTTAGATATGCCTCCTCCCCAGACACTGTGACAGCTTCGCACTCTTTAGGGAAAGCTTCAATCCATTTGACGCTTCATCTCCCAGCTTGTAGATAAGTGTACGCCATTTGCACATTTACTGAAGAAGGATGAAAACTTCAAGTGGGATCCTTTATGTCAATGCAGCTTTGATCATCTCAAGCAGTATCGCATCAATCCCCCTATCTTTGTTCCACCAGTTCTTGGTCGTCCCTTGATCTTGTATATATCAGCAATGTCTACTGCTTTAGGGGCACTTCTAGCACAGCTCGATGACTATGGCAGAGAAAGAGCCATCTACTACATCAGTAGAACCCTAGTTGGTTGGAAAAAGCTTGTTTGGCAGTTGTTTTCTCAACTCAAAAGCTTCACCACTACATGCTAAGTCATACCATCCAACTAGTCTCCAAGATCGACCCTCTCAAGTATATGCTCTCCAGAACAGCACTTACAGGCCGTTTGGCCAAATGGGTTATGCTCCTTAGTGAATTTGGCATTTAGTATGTGGACAGAAAGGTGATCAAAGGGAAGCTATAACTGATCACCTAGCTGATGCACCTCTAGTAGATACATATCCTTTGATCACATAATTTCCAAATGAGCATATCTATCTAATTAAAGAACATCCCCCATGGAAAATTTATTTTGATGGCTCATGTACATCTCATGGATCAGGGGCAAGAATATTGTTGGTCACACCTCAAGGAGATTACATTCCAAAAGTCTTCAAGCTACAATTCGCTGGCACCAACAATATAGCTGAATATGAGGCTCTCATAGCAGGATTAAAGATAGTTATAGAATGGAACATCACTAAGTTACAAATCTTTGGCAATTCTCAGCTCATCATCAAGCAAGCCCTAAATGAATATCAAACCAAAGATGAAAAGCTATTACCCTACAAAGAGCTAGTTGATCAGCTAACCCAGCATTTTACAAAGCTTCAGTTTACACAAGTGCCTCAAATGTAGAACAAAGCAGCAGATGCTATGGCTACTATCAACTCGCTCTTGGAAATTCCCCAAGCAGTTACGTAGCATGATTTTTTACTCGAGCAGCTCCTCACACCTACCTATGCGAATGATGACTCAAACCATGTTTGTATCTTGGTTGGTCCCCAATCCCCTTGGTACCATGAGATTCACACTTATCTTAAAGATGGTATCATCTCCCCTCACCTCACACGTACCCAACACCAAAACCTCATCTAAAAATAATCCCGCTATGTTATCATAGCCAATACCCTATATCGTCGGGGTTATCATGATACTCTCTCGATGTTTAGATGAAAATGAGGCCACGATGGCATTAAAAGAAGTACACTCTGGACTTTGCGATGCCCACACGAGTAGTATTTTCCTCACGCGACAAATCCTTAAAGCAGGCTACTATTGGCCTACCATTGAAGAAGACTCCTGTGACTTTGTTAGAAAGTGTCTACCATGTCAACAGCACGCAAATCTTGTGCACGCTCCAGCACAGGATTTACAGCCTATTGCACCACCTTGGCCTTTCGCTTGTTGGGGCCTTGATCTAGTTGGAACTATCACACCTCTCTCATCTAATGGATATAAATGGATAAGAGCATCTATAGACTATTTCACTAAGTGGGTGGAAGCAGTCCCCTTAGTCTCAGCTATAGGAGTTTAGGTCTCCAAGTTCATCTTGTACCACATTGTTTGCCACTTCGGCATCCCATCCACCATCTTCACCGACCACAGAGGTAACTTTGAAAATCTCAACATGGAAGAATTGTGTACTTCTCTCATCATCCATCTTTGCTTTTCTAGCCCATATTTCTCACAAGGTAACGGCCAGTCAGAGGCAACTAATAAAACCCTCCTCAAAATCCTAAAGAAAGTTGTTAATGATTCTGGCCACGATTGGCACCTACAGATTAATCCTGCCCTATGGGCTTATCAAACTTCCTTTCGTACATCCACAGCCACAACTCCATACTCCCTAGTCTATAGTGCTGAAGTGGTACTACCTATAGAGGTTGAACTTCCCTCCTTGCGCATATCTTTGCAAGGGAAAATATTAGATGAAGAATACAGAGTAGCCTGACTCACCCAGCTAGATCTCTTAGACAAGAAGTGACAACAAGCCTATGATCATCTCACAGTCTACCAAACTCGTCTCAAAAGAAATTTCAACAAGAAGGTACTTCCACGACACTTTCAGCTGGGCGACATGGTCCTCAAAGAAAACATGAAAGTCCAAGAAAATCGAGAAAAGAAAGGTAAGTTTGAACCTACATGGCTTGGTCCTTATGTTGTCACTACCTCCTTTGGCTCCAAAGCCTATCAGCTATCCACACCAGAAGGAGAACTCTTGAATGATCCTACTAACATCATTCATCTCAAGAAGTTCTATGCTTGAAGATCCTTGGTACACCCAGCTTTTGAAAATACAAACAAAACAAAAAAAATAGTAAAGAGAAATAAGCATCCAATGGTGAAAACTTGGCAATTCAAGCGCCTTGAATAGGTACCTTGGTGAAAATCTGGTAATTCAGGTGCCTTGTGTACTAAGACTAATCCATTATCTATTACTATCCTATCCCTCATCCATCCACTTCACATCCCATAAAACACCTACTTGTTCCCTTGGTGTTCCAACCAAATATCCAACATCTAATGAAGCTTGTAAATACCTCCTGTACAGCTTGTAAATCTTGTACCTCAGCTTGTAAATCTTGTATCATCCCTTGTACCATAGCTTGTATATCTAAATCTTGTCCAAAGCTTGTACCATATTTCAGCTTGTATTAGATGCCAAATCTTGTATCCTAGCTTGTATCCTATCACATGCACACAAAGAATCCCATTTTCCTTAAGCTTTTTGCAAACCATCTACCTATCTGCCTATCAACTATTGCAGACATCCCACCCTTCATGAACATTTCCATCTCACAAAAACCAAAACATGAACAACCTTGTACATTTGTAACATATCTTGGTCCATCAACTTGTACATCCTCTTTAGCTTAGTACCATTGTATCTATCCAGCTTTTGTGTTAGTTCCTCCTATCGGCATCTTGCACACATCACACAACCCTTGGTTAGCTATTCCAATGCATCCTTTAGTTAGATCTCCTGTCACCAAAGTGTTATCCTTCTTAGTTCAGGTTGCCAGACACATCACTCATCCAAAATCTATCAGCTTAGGTGCTCTCTGATAGATCCTTGCAGGATACAGCTTTCCACATGTCTTATCTTGGTCCATTAGTACCTCATCCTTCCCATCTCGTTGGCAAATGGTTCTCTTTTGGATTTTCTCCTTTTTTTTATTTGAAATCTTCCCTTTTGGGTCTTGAAGTATCTTTTCCAAGCAATCTCCTTGTTCCCTCCTCAAGGTTGCCACCATCTTCCATATCATGGTATACTGTGAATGGGGCAATCTAAGCATAAGGTCTTGATTAGGTCTTTTGTTTGTTTGTTTTTTTTGCTTGTGGGTTACCCAGTGTCAGTTCCACACTACTTCCTCTGGGATTCATGTGTGATGCTGGGGCAATCCTTGTGTGTTTATTTTTAGTTAGTCCATCAGTCCTCTGGACAGTTGGTGAAAAGGCCTTGATGTTCTTGGTAACCTTGGCAATTAACCAATAGTCCTATAGCAAATCTAATGCTCAACCACATGGTGGTACTTCTCTTTGAAGTATCCCCTTGCTCAAAAAAGTTTCAAAGGTTTCCCTTCATCTCAATTATCCCCCATCCATATCTAGCATCTGTCTCTCCTACCCCAACTTATGCATCAGTATCTCTTTGAATCAATCTACACTTTTAGCTTTAGGGATACACAATCCTAGTCTTAGGGATCCACCAATCCAATCAATCCATCAAGCCTCATCTTTCGAGCTCCACAATCCTAGTCCTAGGGATCTCCAAAACCCATCTTCCGCCAATCTCACTCTTTGAAATCTTGTTGCATCAGCTTTATCATCCCATCATCCATCTCCCTATCCTGGATTCCTTTTTATAGCGCTCTGCTCCTTCATCCTCTGCAATCCCCGAGGTCTTAAGCTTGCTTCTTCTTGTGCCTCTGATTCTCCCTTTATCATTCTCCCGTAGTGAGAGTTTGAGCAAACTAAGCCTCTTCTCTTAAGCCAATCTGAGTCTCCTCGCTCATCTCGGATTCTTGTACTTTTCAAGAAGTCGTCGACCCTCGCTTTCTCTCCCCACTGCCTTCTTGAGGGGGCATCTCGCAGTCCATCCTCTCCTCTTTTGCTCTAGCCTTGGGCATCTTATTTTCTTATCTTTGATGCCATGCCACTTGCGGCATCACATCAAAGAGGGGAAAAATGTAGACACCTAAATCCTTTAGAAAATAAAGT
This sequence comes from Cupressus sempervirens, assembly GCA_028749045.1. Taxonomy (NCBI): domain Eukaryota; kingdom Viridiplantae; phylum Streptophyta; class Pinopsida; order Cupressales; family Cupressaceae; genus Cupressus; species Cupressus sempervirens. The sequence continues at coordinate 198,175,443 of CM053786.1, forward strand.
ATTTTTATTTTCTAAAAAAATTTCTGATGACATCATCATTTATTTATTTATTTATTTTTATGCCATTAAATCCCTTTATCTTAATTTAAAATATTTAATTAAGGAATCGCTCCCAAAAATGTTTACATATTATTTAAACATTATTTCCTTATTTATTAATTATTTAATTAATAAATTGACCAAAAAACCCAAAATAAATTTTTTTAAAAAAAATTTGCCCAAAATTTGACCAATTTCCTTAAGACCACTAACCTCTTCCAAAATCTTCTAATCCTTCTTTAATTTTGATTAAAGGATAATCCCATCATTTCCTACCCTTAATCCCAACTCAAAATATTTAATTAAGATTAAATATTAATCCTCATGTTTATTAAAAAAGTTTTAATAAATATCTCCTCAACCCAAACCCTTCAAATAAATAAAACTATATTTATTTCCTAAAAATCTAATTTATCCTCATCCTAAAAAGTTCTAGACTCTTCTAGAAAGTCTTCATCCTCATCCTAGGAAGTTCTAGACTATTCTAGAAAGTCTTTATCCTCATCCAAAGTCTAAACTCTTCTAGAAGATGTCTTTAAACCTAATCCTAATCCCCTCCTAACCTTGTCACATTCCCTAAACATGGGTTAAGACTTACTAACCCAAGCCAAAGTTAACAAATATCTCCTCCTTCACTCACCCTCATTAAATGCCATCCACTTGCCTATCCCTAAGCTAATCCTAAACCATCCTAATCCATCCTCTAATCATTTGCACAATCCTAAGCAAGCTTAAAACCTTCCTAATCAAGCCCAAGTCGAAATTCCTCTCATCTCCCTCAAAATATCCCAACCATAAAACTTTATGAAGCCCGCTAGGCCATAAATGACTCTTCCAAGCCCTTTCATTGCTCTTACAAGCCATTATGAGGGTCTTTATGAAGATTTTATCCCTTGAGCCTCCTTTGTTGACTCATCCTTCCCCTTTCCTCCATCCTCTCACCCTGTGACATGTGTCACTCCCTGATTGGCTATAAAGAAGCACAATCCATGTGCTCTCCTCTCATGCAATCTGAGCCCTGCATGAGCTTTTTCCCATCCTTGCATCTTAGCTCTCAATCCCTCAAGCCTCTTGCCTATAAATTGGATCCTTCCCCTTTGAAAAAAAACAAAACCCATGAAGTAAAGTCATAATGCCATTTTAAGAAGCCATTTTACATCAAAACCATACACTCACACCCAAATTTCAACTCCATTTGATGCCCTTTTTGAAGCATAAGCTTGAGCATACATCCTATCTATTTAGACAAATCTACTCAACAAGAGAGCTTCTCATTGAGAGAGCCCATTAATGGCTCATATTCTCAATTGAAAGCTAATCTTAGTCTATCTTGAAGTTTATGAATTTTGTTTAGTTTGAAGAAGCTTTATTTAAATTTGGTTTCTATTAGCATACTAACATTGCTCATATACATATCTCACTTCACCAATTAATCCTTAATATATTATTCTAATCTAATTGTATGTATGAAAGAATAAAAGCAATAAAACATTCATAATAATTTGACACAAGATATGGTGACCCAGAAACCTTCCAATTAGAAAGTAAAACTAGGGTGGGGATGATACCCACAAGCTTTAGTATTGTAGTATAAAGTTAGCCTACTAAGGATTACAATTGAGTACTTCTAGTGATCTATTAGGAGCAATAAGGATTGTGAGGTCCACCTTGTTAAAGGATTTACAAACATACAATGAAGTATGCACTCTGTTAAGAGATTTAGAAAAAGGTTGTTAAGTCTACCTTGTTAAAAGATTTGACTAATGCACCTATTAGGATGAATCAACGATTGATCTCTAATATGCAACTCTGATTTGTTGAATGAGATTCCTTGTATTGCAATGATCATCTAGTTGTGATAGATAAGTCTTATCATCCCTTACACTACTTGTAGCCTTATTTAATTCACACTCATACACTTCTTATTCCCCTTCACATTCTTATTTGGATATGATACAATGCATTACATATATACCAATCCAATTTATTACCTTCTCGAGTCAGCTACAATACGAAATTCATCATAATGCACAAAGTCAGCCCAACTATTGTAACTCAAGTTCTGAAGACAAGCTTGGTGATGTTCTGATACATGGAAAACACTATTAATTCTTAGAAAAATATGGAGCTTGGTTGAAGTTGAAGCTTGGTCCATATTGATCATTCTTCAAGTAGCTCAAACTTGATCGACATTGTGTGACTCGGTGAACATCAAGAAACTCAGTAGCTGCTGAATCACTTGGTTGACACTACATGACTCAGTCAACACTAGATTAACTAAGTTAACACTACAAGCTCAATAGACACTATAGAGCTTGGTTAACACTACAGAGATCAATTAACACTGAAATCTTCATCACAACCATTAGATAGCTTAGTAGACACTACTACACTTGGGCTATATTGTAAACTATCTCTGATGCTCAGTAGATGTTGTGTAGATTGACATGAACTAAAAATTGTTTGTTTAGCTTGGTAGCAACTGAGACACCATTTGAATAAGGGTTCAGTCACTGATAGACAAATTGACCTTAATGTCAACACTAGAATCTTTTGTAAGCCATTTTGACAAGTATAACTAGAGGTATTCAATCTAGTTTATGATGCAAAGCTCTCCCTTAAACAATAATAATGATGTGGTGTGGCCTTAAACTACTTCAAACACCCCCAAAATGGATTCAAGAGAGGTCTCTGCACCTTTGAAACAAATTGACTCAAAAACATAGCCTAGGCACCCAAAAGAGCACAACTAGGTCTTAAAACACAAAATCTCAAAATACTAGGTTTATGCTTGAAATTGGAACCTATGAGTTTGTGTGGGAGTGGAAAGGTTCCATAACAATCAAAAATCTCAAACTGGTGGTTTTTTTTAGCCTATCTTGTTTTCAAAGATTGAATAGAAAGCAAAATTACCTTTTAGGCCTAGGAGCCCTATTTGGCCCTATTAATGACATAATTAAGTTTTAGTTTGAAATTGCTCCAAATGATCTTGAAAAAAAAACTTCATATATGGATACCCTTATAGAATAAGTGTAAGATTCCAAACATTTAGACTCCAAACTGCTCAAATGACCCCCTTACCAAAAATGCAACAATTTCCTCTGTTAGGCCTAATTGCTAGGGTTTGTGAAGGAAGTACCAAATAGATGATTAAAAAGGTTAAGCTATCAACTAGGAAACATGTAGGGATATATAAGATAACATTATCCACCATTATATTGGTTTTATCTACCCCCCAAGTGCTTGCAACACTTCAATACTTGTTGTCCTGCACCAAACACATAGAGATGTTTGGCCTAGGGCTTGCTAGAAAAATTAGCAGCCCTAATTTCCATATCCTATCCTTCATAAATCTTATTTTAAATCTTAATAAATTGCATTTTTCCAAGTGGCATGAAGATTCCACAATGGGAATGCAAGTTAGGGCATTATTTCTAAAACTAGTCAACAAATGGAGGGTTTAGGTGCACTCGAGAAAGAAATGTAGATAACTTTAGTTGAAAAGAACTTCAAACCCTTAAACCACTTGCATTCTTCCAATAATATGTTCAAGATTCCAAATCAATCACTCATTTACGTGTTCCAATCTATACCAGTCTGTACACTATGCAATAGCAACGTTTTACAAGAAAAAATGAGATATTTTATTGATTCAAATGGAAAAATTACATTGTGTGTCCTCCACCCACCTAAAAGGAATATTTGAATACTTCCCCCAACCATACCAACTGATATTCAAAGGTTTTGACCATTGGGGAGTGATTTAGCAAAAGTTGTCAAGCAACTTTTCTTGCAATGATGTATTTTTTGGCAATTTTAGCAAACTGTGCAATCTAACCCAACTAGGACCTTTCCATTTTTCCCTAGGGGCCTAAAACATATTAAAAAACCTTATAAACATTCCTAACCTATTCTAGGTCTATAATGTGCCCTTTTACCAGAGTCAAAACCCATGGTTTATAAAGCACCAAATGGGGACTAGGTCTTATAAATAGGCTTTGATTTATTAGATAACCGTTTCTACCTATTACATTTGTCTCTTAGGAACAAATTCCCTCCAGTATAACTCATGTAGAGTTAAAATGATAGATTCTCTAGAGAATGGAGGGTAGGTTCTCCTGCACCAGTTTAAGGAGGAATTGGAGAGTGTAGAGTAGATGTTTCTAGAATTGTGAATTTGAAGCTGAATCATAGATCTTGAAGTTTTATTTTGTATCTAGTCATAACCTAGAAGGCCTTACAGCTGGGCATGTATGTTGATAACTTGATGAATCAATAAAATTTATTTTTTCTATCTCTCCTTGGTGTTGTTCTCTGTGTGTTTGCTTCTATTGTGTTTACTTGGAAAGGTGTTTGGATAGTTAGGTGTTCCTTTGGCCCTATATGTTCATCTCTCCTTGCATTAGGTGGTATTAAAGCTTGAAGTTAATCCTTGTGGAGACTAGATCATGTAGAACCCTAAGTTGAATTTGGTTGTAGGGTGGAAGATCTACATATTTGACCCATAATTTGTAGATGGTCATGATCTTGCAGGAACTTGTTTGTAAAGATGGTTCAATGTAGAGGAAATGATGACACAACTATTATAGACATGTTGAGAAAAATTATAGCTAGATTAGATGGTGTGGAGACAACCAAGAGGAGAGGAGCACATCTTGATGATGTGAGTGATGATGAAGCAATAGCACCAAACCCTAATCTAAACCTCAAGAAGATCAAGATGAGAAAATATTGTTGAGAGTTTTTTTAGGGCACTTTTAAAGCCTATTGTAGAAGTTGTTCCTTATGATTGAAAATTGGGCACCAATGCTATGTTGGATTGGATCTCCAATATGGAGAAGTTCTTTGAGTTTGAAGGTACCCCTAATAATAGGAAGGTGAAAATTTCAATCACTAGGTTGAAAGGTCATGTTTCACTATGGTGGGAGCTTTTGCAAATTGATAGACAAAGGTGAGGAAAGGAGAAGATCAAGACTTGGCTAAAAATGGTGAACAAAGCAAAGAATAAGTTCCTTCCTACTAATTACCAAATTATCTTCTTGAGAAAGAGTACCTTTTTGCATGGAGACCTTCACGAGGAGATCTATATGGAGAAACCTCAAGGTTTTATGCAGGACTCTTCTATGGTGTCCTAACATTGGAGGTCCTTATACTATCTCAAAAAATGTCCTTAGGCTTGGTATGAGAAGATGGATTCCTTCTTGCTTGCATCCCACTTCACATGCTATTATTTTGATCCTATAGTATACATTCAATGCCATGGGGCTGATCTATTGATATGTGTGCTATATGTTGATTATCTCATTATTACACTTATATCACCCTCTATGATTTAGAGTGCTCAACAAGCTTTGAGAGAGAAGTTTGAGATGATAGACATTAGAATTCTACACTATTTTTTGGGCCTATAGGTTGTTTAGTCTTCAGATGGGATAGCCATACTCTAGCAGAAGTATGATCTTGATATGCTTTAGAGATTCAACACGCTTGATTTCAAGCTTGCTCCCACACCTTTTCAATTAGGTGTTTTTTAATCTACCACTTCCTCTACTCCTATAGTGGATTCCACTTTATATAGCTAGCTTGTGGGTAATTTATTGTACCTAATGCATACACATCCTGATCTTTCTTTTATGATTGGACTTGTCTCTTGATTCTCGCATGATCCTGGTGAGAATCATTGGCAAGTTTCCAAACATATTTTGAGATACATTTAGGGTACTACACGTTATGACATTCGCTATACATCAGGGGATCCTCACATTATTGGTTATATAGACTCAGGTTGGGTTCGTGATATCATATGCTCTTATAAGAAGTAATATGCTCACACATTATCATCTACAAAGGTAGAATATAGGGTAGTTGTGCTAGCTAGTCAGGAGGTTTTATGTCTTCAACAGTTGATGACAGACTTTTTTTTAGAATGTAAAGTTCACCAATATGATTGAGACGGGGGGGGAGGGGTGAATCAGTTATCCCACTATTACAATAATTATCAACCTTATTAATCCTTAACCATATGAGAAATATAATCAGGAACCATACCAAGATACTCATACACAATAACACTAGATATGTTAACAAGGGAAACCCTTGATTAGAGGAAAAATATTGATGGGGATGATACCCACAAAATGGTGTACTAATATAAATATTCCTTGTTAAAGGATGGACCTTATTAGGAGTCTATGAAATATATTCAATACATATCACTCCCTATTAGGAGACTTTGAATCCATCTCAGGGGATTCCAGTCTTGTTAGGAGTTGTGTCAACCTTGTTATGAGTTGTAGAAGGTAGATGGACCCACTATCCAAATAGCTTCAAGGGCAAGAACAATGAACCCACTATCTAAATGATATCTATATTATTCCTTATAGAATAATACAAATGAATTGTACTTGTACTTCCTCTTCCTATATCATGTCAATTAGATTGCTCTTCTTCTTTAGATCTTGATACCAAATCACCAAATTTGCATCCAATAATCCCTTGGATCACACATTTACTAGATATTATGCTCTTGTTCACATTATTTCACACTTGATGTACTTTCCAAACTTCTCAAACAAGGAAAATGTATTTCCTTTATACCACATTCTCAAAACAATTCCTTGAGTCAGCCTTGAAGCTTTCCCAATTAATTATAATAAGACCACATTAAGATAATTAATTATTTCATAACCACACTATACTCAGCTCACAGTCCTTAAAAATTCTCACATGTGCCACTCCAGACTTTGCACACTCATTGACATCACCATCAAGATGTCCTTTGTCACTATCCAACTTTGTATATCATGATTCCATCAATTAGGAGATACAATCCATTCATCAAAAACTTATTCTTAGATACTTTTTCTATATACTCCTCTCTATAAATCATGCATACCTTTTGCATATCTTTGACTTACTTGATGCACACTTTACCTCATCATCAGGATGCAATGTGAAACACATCCTTAACCGTGCTTGACCTGAACATCAAACCTGTGTCTGTACAACCATGATATTTGTCTACTACTCTACAAGTCTTCATAGAAGCCATACTATATTTCCATCAATGAAAAAAATAGTCATAAATGCATTATATCAATCATGCTACCAATCTCACCATGCTCTGGAAATGCTTAGGATACTCCCCCAAAGGGAAAGCATGGGCATTCGTGTAAGCAATCTCCCCCTTTGGCATTGATGGCAACATAGATGAAAAACATCTAAGTTCCAAGAATACCAAAACAATACTTTGTTGTTGCTACTACTATTTTCTTTCTTTTCAAATCCTCTTCATCAATCAAATCTAAAATCCTTTGGAGCACTGCTCTATTCTAGATCTCTTAGGATTGGGATTAGTTGTACATGCACTAAACAATTCTTAGCTACTCCCCCATTCAATGTGACTTCATATTGACATCAACAATAATTTCTCTTATACATAGGAGATCTCAATCTTTCCCCCATTGTAATTCTTCTCACCCATACATGGTGCTTCTCTATGAAATCTCTCCCTCATTGTACTAAGGAGGTGTTTTTCATGCACATTTCTCTCTCCCATTGACATCAATGGAAAAGGTTTCATTATGTCAATCATCTTCTCCAAGTCTTCAATTATCTCAAGTGTCCAAAGACACTATTCAAGATCAATTACCAAGAGTCTTTGATGACTCTGCTTATCTCAGATACTTCCCCATATAGGAAGCATCAACATTCACTCCAGTCAAATAATAGTACTCTGTGTATGTGCTAATTATGGGCCTCTAAATCTACACACACTTCAACATGATCTTTACATGCTAGAAACATCCCAAAATGAACATAGGATTGTCTATTTAGTATGATCCACCAAGGTGATCTGTTGCCTTCTAACTAGACGGATTATGCTATTCACTCTCAGAATTGAGAAGTCAGTCAGACCAACTAGTACAAATGATTTAATCTAGATGAATGCAAGGTTAAGCTAAGATTATGCAAATTAATCTAAGAATAAGATAACCAAATTAATCTAAATGGATGCATTGTAATCTATATGAGAAAACATGTGAAAGTAATGAAGTTGTGAATGCAAAATGATTGAGTAAAAAAATTGGCATTAATTTGATACTTTTCATGTGCATCCTCTGAAATGAGGAGTTGAAGGTATTTTATATAGAATCTTGGAATTTGATCAACGGTCTATATCAAACTAAGTGAATGGTTGAGATTGAAGATGAGATTCAATTATAATAGAAAATTGCCTTATGAAAAGGAAGTTAACAGATCACTTCTGAGTGCAATAAGGAGTTAACTAATCTAATTCCTTTTCTGATTCTAGTCCACTCAATGTTTCCAATTCTAAACTGAAGAGAGAATATAATAGAAGATATTTGATTTAAAAAGTTAAATAAGACCTCATAATTGAATAATCTAATTAATTGAATAATCAAATTCAATAATTAAAATGAGGATATATTAATTAAATCAAATATATTTAATTCCTCATATATTAGCTAAAGGGGTGATTTTAATATAATGAAAGTACTAAGACTTATAATTAAATTAATAGGTTTAATTTAGCTAATTCGATTAATATGTAGGAATTAAATAAAGTATGTGATAAATGCATATTAATGATTTTCTGCATTTGACACTTAGGTTGAGTAGAGATTATCGAAATCAAAATTGCCTAGTACAATAGGACTTTAAGTAAGATCGATAGACCAAAATTGGTCCAGCATACCAATGTGCCAATTTAAGGGTTTTACATTTTCCCCTCTTTGAATGAATGTGAGAGCAACATGTTGGTTCAAAGAAATCACAAGTCTAAGAATATAGACCAAGAAGTGAGATTGGTTCTAAGATTGATGACATAGAGACCAATTGATAAGATGTTTAAGGTTATCTCTAGAAAGAAGCTTAGCCTTAGGGAATCCAGATAGAACACCTAGATAGTGATATGAAAGAACAAAGATTATCAAACTCCATGAATTGTTCCTGGAATGAGACTTAATTCTTAGGAGTCAAGGTTAGATTGCCTCGATACCTATCCATTAGAAGATGACAAGATTAATCACAATGTATAGAATTATCCCCAAAACGAGGGTTAATCCTCAAGGGTCAGGGTTAGAATTCCTCAATACCTATCCATTAAATAGTGATTGAAAGAAAGAATTGAGAATTATCTCTAGAACAAAGCTTAAGTCTTAGCAAGAAATAGAATTATCTCTAGAATGAAGCTTAATCCTCCAAAGTCCATAGAGAACACCTGAATATTGGTCCACAAAAAGCTAACAATAACTAATCATGAGTTGTAGAATCATCCCTAGAATGAGGCTTAATCCTTAGGAGTCAGGGTTAGAATGCCTCAATTCCTATACATTGAACTATGATATGAATTGTTATAAGTCTAATCAGTTGATCAAAAGATGAGATAGATGACATATGATGCTAGATAAAGGGAGCAAAGATGCCCCTAGCAAATAAGACATTATGTTTAGATTAAGTTGAAGCTAGTTTTGAAATATTCAATGATGTAATCATCTTGCCCCCTCAGGAGAGAAATCAAAAGATGACACACCAGAATAATGATGTGGAGCCATACAATGGAAGACACATGTGTGATTATAGATTCAAAAGAATGTAGAATAGATCAGAAGAGCATGAAGAAAATTTGGAGTTGAGTCAGAGTGATTTTGAGGTCCAAAAGACCAAGTTTGACCAAGATTGACTAGGGTTGACCTGAGTTGAATTTTCCAAAAAAAATTGGAAAATTTGAAGAAACATGTGATTTGAAAATATTCCAAGATTCACAAAGTATCAGTAAAATAGATTGCATAAGCATTCGGTTGTGTCGGTCCAAAAAATTTAGAGTGTGAATTTGAGGTGTTTAAGTGTGTCACATTTCAAATTTGATCCCAAAAATGAGTTCAAAATAGCCAAATTAGCTAACAGGGTAATTTTCACATCAAACAAAGCACTTAGAAAAATTAGGTCAAAACTGTAACGCCCTGCCAAGGGATCCAAAAGAATTAACCTAGAGTTTCACTAAGTTTGCTAAACATTTTTTTTTTTAAGTAAGAATGTATATCATACACATCAAACACATAGTAGCGGAAGCAATAACATATAATCATCAACAAACATACATCACAAGTTACATTCCTTAAGGATCCCAAGACGTTGAGTCACATTTAAATTTAATTAAATTATAAGTCTAACAACTACCACATCCACATGAAAGAATAATAAGAAAGTCCAATGTCCATAATATACATTTGTTCTGAATGCCTCTTGGCAATTTAATTCGGAATGCTCAATCATCCACTGTACATGTCACAGGGTAGGAAAGGCTTAAAAGAATATACATATGTAAAGATAAAGATACATCATCCTCAAATCCATGATACAAAGTACAGTAAAATAAATGAAACTAATAACATACCTGATACATCCATGCATCCATAATGATAAAACATCTATCATAAAATCTAACCATCCATCATAATAATCCAAGAACATAGTGAAGGTAAATGCCAACCAAGAAAGCTCCAGCCACGGTGACCACAGACGGATCTCAATAGTAAGAGTAAAAAGCACTACCACCCAACCGCGTAGAACCTAAATGGTCCACTCCCACCGCGTTGAGGAGATAGTCTCAAGTCCCAAACAAGGTATCAAAACACAAAACACACATACTCTCTAAGTCTGGGAAATCCTAAAAGTACACTAACGCAAAGGTTCCAACATAGATAGACATCTAGACCTAGAGGCACCATAAAGACACGTAGGAAACCTGCTATGCAAGCGGGAAAGTGTCATCGCAAAAGTCATGTAGAAGTTACCCGAGCAATCCCTTAGGAATCTCGGGTCCCTAGTGATCCCTGCGGCCACTAGTATCCTCTCATACTGACGAGGCATATTGCGGAATGTAAGGTCGTAACCAAGCATTCTCTCTACCCCATCCTAGCCTGTACTAGCACTCAAGGCATGGGAGAGAACATACAATTATCTTATTAGGTTCATTTAAGTCAGTATTTAGGTGAGATGTTTTCACTTGTTAAAACAACTTACAATGGGTTACTCCAGGCAGCCTCTTAGGGCCCCGATCCCCATTGCAAGCCACTTCCGACACTACACATAGATAACCTACCCTAGGCTCATGAAATCACGAATCAAAGAATCATAATAAAATCACCTCAGTCCTATACAAGCAACTGAAAAACATCATAAAAGATAAGCCACAAAAATTACATCAGTTCTTCATGACCAACAGGTAAGCATCAAATAATAATCATATGATCACAACAGTTCTCTATCAGCAACTGAAGGCATCAATGATAAATCACAATACTAATCAAAGACTCCAAAATGGTCAAGTCAACACATGACATCATCAAGAACATAACAAACACTTCAGTCCTCTCAAGCGACCAAAAGCAATCCAAGTGTAACTGATCGAGACTCAAAAATGGTTATCAAATATAATTGATCGATGACTCAAAAATGGTTATCCAATATAACTGATCGATGACTCAAAAATGGTTAAGTCAGGTATCTTATATACATACACTTCATCTTCACACCAGGAAACTGGAAAGCAATAACAAACAGTAGTCACAAACATGTCATAGAGCATATCAACACATCACCAGGGTTGGGTTTAAAAGATCGAGATCAAAACAACATAACATCACATTCACATAATCCCCGAGCCTCTGGTAACAACCTAGGACTGGTCAACACTAGGACAAAACCTAAACACCCCATAATACAGATAACACATAGAAATATAGAATAGTCTCACAATTGATTTAATCTTAATAATATAATGTTAATTCAAATGTACGGGTTTCTATTCTCGTTTCCAGTGTATAATCCAAGTACTTATGATTTACAATATATACCTTAACCTATTCTTATATTTAATTAGAATCAAGCTAAAACCCTAATTTGGTTTTAAAACAATTTTCTAAAATGATCTAAAGACAAGATACTTAACAAAATAAATAGGTAATTTATCAGTTTACAATTTTCATTTAACTATATTCATCAATGGTTAATTTTAATTAAACTAATGTTTAATTAAATTAACTAATGATAATCAACTAAGTTCTTATATTATCAACTCTAGAATTATCAATTATTAATAATTAATATAATTACTAATAATTTTATTAAATAAAATAAACTTATTTTAAATACATTATTATTTAAATTAATTAAACAATAATAAAACTTATCAATATTATTAAATAATATCAAATTTTACATTATGAAATGTATTAATATAATATTATTAAATTATATTTGTGTTAATATTAAAATCTATTAATAATATTAAATTTGTTAATTATTATTATTATTTAAAAATAATAATTATAAATTAATATTAATATTATTAAAAATAATAATAAAAGAAAAAAAGTTTTTTTTTAAAAATAATAATAATATATATTTGATATAGGCCGCCGGCCTTTTAACTAAGCTAGCACGGCAGGCCTGCTGACGCAGGGCCTGCGGCAGCAGATTGCCGGCGGCAGCCACCAAGAAGGTGGGTACGAGGGGGTGTGGGTATTCCCGCCCCCTCCCAAAGCATATATAAATTTTTAATTTTTAATTTTTTAATTATATATTTTTTTAAGAAAAACAAACCCCCATCGCATGCAAACTGCGATCCACGCGGGGCAGGGAAAACATGAAGCCGCAGGTAAGTGGGGGGTGGGTAAAACCCCTCCCAACATATATATATATATATATATATATATATATATATATATATATATATATATATATATATATATATATATATTTCAAAATATATATATTTTTCAAAATATATATATTTTTCTTTTTAATTAAAAACTTTTAAATACGTTTCCTCCAAGTATTAAATATATACTATTTTTTTTAAAAAAATCCTTGTTTAATACATAAACAATCTAATCACTAAACATGTATAATTAAACATTTTATTTTATTTTATTTTTAATTCAAATTTTATTTTATTTTATAAACTTTTATAAATATAACCTGAATTTCCAATTAAGATTTTCTTTTCTTTCCTTTCAAAAGCTCTCCCTAGTTTAATTTGTAAAATTCTATCATCTAGAGCGAGGGTTTCAAATTGATTTATTCTTCCAATTCTATTATACAGATGAAATACAATATAGTATCATAAGGTTCATAACAAGAGAGCGAAAGGATCAAACAGTGAAATCCAGACAATTCGGATTTATAATCCACAAGCACGAAGAAGACAGGATTATCAAATTGCATAATTCAACCTGTGATCAAACACAAGACCCTACCTCAACCTAATGCTATTATGCAATCTCCAAAAACTGTAAGAGAATTCGCTCCTCTTCGATAATCTTTCTTCTGAAAATCTTCTTTAGAATTCACCTTCTGAAATTTGCTTCCAAAAGTGTCTCCCAAAATTTCTGTCTCCCGAAATTCCTTTGTCCAAATTCGTGTCCCCCAAAAATGAACCCCCCAAAGTTGTGATAAGGAGTCTTCTCCTCAAATCGGGGCACTAATTGTGCGTTCACCCAAGAAGACTCTTTGCTCAACTGAGTTAACTCCAAAATTAACTTTTATTAATCTTTGCTTTATCTTTTTAATGCATATTAAATGAATCATTAAATAACTTTATTTAATTTTTCCACTTGACTTCTATTTTTAATCTTTATTACTTTTAATCCCATGCGCACTTTATGAAATTAAAATAACATTATTATTTCCTCTTATTTTATCTTTTGATTTATTTCTTTATTTTCAACACATGCTCGCATCATGCAATCTTACAACTTTTAATAATTAATATATTTTCACTTTTTAATTTATTTTAGAACTTAATTGATAAAATATTTAATTAACTTAAATAACAATAATATTTAGCATTTATTTAAAAATGAACTCTAAATATATTATTATTAAATTAAATAAATATTATAATGTTCTAAATTATCCTTAAACTTTTATCTCCAAATTTAATTCTTTTTATTTAATTAATTTCTCAATTAATTAAATATAATTAAATATTAAAATATCATAATAATCTTCTATTAAATCATTAATTAATCTTTTTAATTAATTTTTTTAATATTTAAACTCATGCTTAGATCATGCGATCTAGAAACCTTTAATAATTTAATATCTTTTCCACTTTTAATTTATTTAAGAAACTTTAATTGATAAAATATTTATTAATTCAATTAATAATAATATTTAGCATTTATTTAAAAATGAACTCTAATATATTATTATTAAATTAAATAAATATTATAATGTTCTAAATTATCCTTAAACTTTAATCTCCAAATTTAATTCTTTTTATTTAATTAATTTCTCAATTAATTAAATATAATTAAATATTATAATATTATAATAATATTCTATTAAATCATTAATTAATCTTTTTAATTAATTTCTTTTATATTTAAACTCATGCTTAGATCATGCGATCTAGAAACCTTTAATAATTTAATATCTTTTCCACTTTTAATTTATTTAAGAAACTTTAATTGATAAAATATTTATTAATTCAATTAATAATAATATTTAGCATTTATTTAAAAATAAACTCTAAATATATATTATTATTAAATTAAATAAATATTATCACATTCTAAAATTATACTTAAAACTTTTTATCTCCAAATTCAAATCTTTTTTTTTATTTAATTACACTTAATTAATAGGAAATACATCAAGGACTCATAAGGTAACATACGAAAATCCGTCATAGAAAAATACATATTAAATCAAACAAAAAGGGTTATAATCACGAAATAACATCATTTGATGCATTCAGAGGGTACTTAACTCAGATACTTGTCCTAATTATCAATTAGGACAATTGGCTAAAGGGTTTAGGAATTGGACTTAAGAGTTTATCTCCCCTCTCTTACCATTGAGATAATGCGATAGGGTACGCTCATCCTGGCAATTCAGGGAAGTCGATACTCGGTACCTGCAACCTGCATAAAATCCACGCATGTACAGACACAATATTCTAAGCTAAACAGACAATGGCAGGAAGTGGTGCATCGTGTAGATCCTAACTAGCAAGTGACTACGACTCCCTTCCTTAACCACATCAGAAACACCATACATAAAGAAAACAAATACGCACACCATACACATGCAGTATGGGGTAAGTATCCATAAGAAAGCACATGTGATAATAAACCATATAACTAATCATCATTGATAATTGAAAACATTGAATAGTCATCATACATGCATGAAATATAGAGTACCAAGTCATCTCTTCATATAATAAATTGAGTGTAAAACAACATCTGATAATCTGAAAGTAATGCTACTAAACATCAAGTATAAAATTAGCCTAAAAGAGTTTGGCAATTAAAACGAAATGTGAACTAGGGGTAGGCACTACAAAAACCTATGTAAGGGCCCAAAGGGTCATTTTCAATTCATTTGAGCATTTTTTCTTTTGTGAATAAAAGAGCTCTAAAGAGAAAACATGGTGGTTCAATTGCATCTTCATCCATTCAAGTGTTCTAGATTACATAGTTAGCCAGCGGACTACAAACCTCTAGTGAGTAGTTGATTAACCTCCTTATCATTGAAAATTCTTCTCTTTTTGGTCAATTTTTGTATGTTTTTAAATGGTTTGAATTTTTCTATTATCGGGTCTCGTACGAGAACTCATTTTCTCATGTGAGCCTATAGGAAAGTTCATGCAAAGAAGCACCACTAGGACACTTTCTCGCATAGGGTGCAAGGTTTCCTAGCATGGGAGGTGCCCATCTCTCACAGAAGAGACATTTTTTCGTGTGTAATGTTGAGTTTCTTCACATGATAGAGTTTTATCACGTGGTTCAATGGAGTTTCTTACACATGGAAATTATAGCTTCATATGGAAAAGTGAAAACTCGCATGAGAATGTGAAATCTTGGTGTTTTTTTAATGTTTAATTTGATAAAAACTTGATTTTTTAGTCGTCATCTCACAGTTTTGTTAGTTGGTGTTGCATTTATTCAGTATGTTTTAGCACATTTAGAAATAGTATATGTTTCAGATGGCAGATATTGATCGTGTTACTGTTGTTGAAGGTTAGCTTTCCAAATGTCACATTTAGATTTCACTATCCCCCCATTAGGGTGTTGATTTGTTAGTTAGATACCATAGAGATGGCACATATTGATTCCCTTGGCCTCTCACATCTTTGTGATATCCTCGATCTATGGGTGAATCATGTGTTATTGACAACATTGGCAGAGTGTTTCCACTCGGAGACAAACACTTTCCATTTTCCATTGGGAGAGATGACCATCACACTGGAGAACATCTACAGGATACTCTAGATTCTATTCCACAGACCCCAGCTAGAGTATGATATACAACCGTGACTGGGTACATTGGCACTGAGGGCCATCTTTCAGGAGGATCACATTATGGGTAGAACTATCATATGGAAGGAGTTAGTGCAGACATATGTTCCTACCCATAGATTTTTAGTGGTGCTTGGTGTATTCTTGAGTTGCTTTCTGATGCTTGACAGAAGTCAACATGGGCTCGAGTGTGGATGGGGGTAGATGCTACAGAGGATGTTGGAGAAGCCAACATGTTTTGAATGGGGTCATTGTATGCTAGCCCACATGTATCATGAGATGCATGAGGTTGTGTATCGTGAGAAGAAGAGGACTACAGTAGGAGCATATGTTCTACAGATATGGGCATGGGAGCACTTACCCATTATGAAGCCAATGTGTGCTAACATGAGGTAGGATCATGAGCTATATATTTGTAGATACCGAGGGTAGATGACCCAAATAGCTCTATGTAAGACCAAGCAATGGCGAGGTTAGTTTGATGATCTAGTGGCAGTAGTATGGCAGTCATGGAGGGAGACAAAGGTGTGGGATGACATGCAAGTAGAGCTTGGACACATGTTCACCTCTTAGTCAGTGATTGGCCACTTGATCCAGGTGATCAAGAGATTTCCTTTGACACATGTATGGCAGTAGTATGGTGAACCACAAGACATATCATAGGAGCATTGTACCTACACCCGCTTCACCTCAGAGGTGGAGAAGGGGTGGTCTATAAAATTGGACAATGGGAGATAGATGATTGGTGTGCACTCCATTGTCATGGTGCGTTGGGATTACATGTCGACAGTTGCAAATGGGGGGATGACTCCAACATACTAGGAGAATTTTGTGAGTCATCCCTTCCCTCGGTTCACAGAACCAATGAGGATGGTAGTGCCCATTCAGCCCATGCAAGAACCACAACAAAAATATAGACCTAAACAACATACAATATAGGTGTAGATCCCTCCTTGTTAGATGAGGGAGGATCTAGGCTTTGGTGGGAGTGAGACAAGACATAGACATCCTCGGGGTGAGATGGGTACCTTAGGTGCCAATGGTGGTGATGCATAGAGGTAGCGGGTGGATGACCAACCTTCACAATAGCCAAAGTAGGACATGGGTGATGAGGAGATGCAGGACCAACATGTTCCAAAGCCACAAAGCAAAGAGGCATAGACCCAAGATGCTCTAAGGAGAGCTAGGGAGAGATTGAGAGTAACATAGTGACAACTGAGTGAGATACAAATTCAGCTAACAGTTCGTGATATGAAATTAGGTGACCAAGAGAGAGATCCATGAGTTGCATGAGTAGTTAGAATAGAAGTGAGATGAAGCTCGACTATAGGATGCTAGAGCAGCCTATTATTATGCAGGATATATCATAGTAGTGCCTAAGCTTTAAGAGAAGATGCCTAGATTTTCAAATTATGCTAGAGCATCAGATTGTGTATGTCGTCCAATAAGAGAAGATGCTCCTCCTACTCCTCCTCCACCTAAGGATGAGGGAGAAGGAAAAAATTACCTTTCTCTCTTCTAATTTTGTTTTGGTTATGTATCGATTCATGTGCTAGTGCCATTTTGTATCATTTTGAGATTGACAGTGCCCGAGTAGCAGGTATTTTTGTATTGATGTACACTTGACTCCATTGGAGATATATATATATATATATATATATATATATATATATATATATATATATATATATATATATATATATATATATATATATATATATATATATATATATATGAGATCTTTTGATTTAAGTACCTTTGCATATGTCACCTTTTCTCTTATAGTTTGTCATACATGAGATGTTAATGATGTAATTGTGATGAAATGCAAATTAATATGATGTATGAATGTAGTGTAGATGAATGAATATGAGAATATATATATGAAATGCAAAATGTGAATAAACTATTATTTCATGCAAATTTCAAGTTTGTTTCTAATGATAGGTATCCCATGAAAGCCAAGAGGATGAACCAAGGAGTTGATTGCTTATGCAATCATGAGAAAACATGATACTTTGAAGAAACCAACAACCTCTCATGCCAAAAGATACAAGTAAAGTAGTGATCAAACTTTTCTCTTATGCAAGTGGAGTTTGAAATGCAACCCTATGCTAGATACATCCCTAGGTCTAGTTACTAAACTCATAAAATTATCATCACCAAGTGTCTAGTTAAACCCACAAATGTCATACAATTCACAATAACATTGCAATCATGAGAATATGAATATGACATGTTTCATAGTTTTATTGGGATTAACTATAAGCATTAAGGCACAAGAAGTGAGAATGATGAGAACATTTTTCCCCTTTAATGTAGCAAGCTAACATAAGCATTAGAGCATGAATGCTAGGATGACCAGAATTTTTCTTGCATCAAAATACACCAGACACATGATAGATCCTTCTTATGCTAAGTATTTAGTAAAGATTCTATCTGCAATGACCCTTACATTCATAACCTGAGATAGAACTATGTTAAGTATACTCACAATGACCCATACATTCACTTAGTAGGATGAGTATTAGTATTTACTATAGCATAGAGAATTCACTCAAGCAAGAAAGGAAAAGAACTAACCTCACTAAAGTATCCATATAAAATGAGTCGAGGTACACATAGCCATCCAATATGAGATAGAGGATCTTATATTGGACATCCCTTTTACATAAATGTTATAAATCATTGGAACTAAACTATCAAACAAAAAGCAAAGAAAAGATCATGCCCCTAGTCCTTGATTCTCTAGTCAAAAGAGACATCCTCAAGTTGCTAGAAGGGAAATGATAAAATGAAAGAAAAAAAAACAAAGAATAACTCAAAATAACACAAACAATGTCAATGTTTCCATTTTAGTGTCAATAATATAGGATTGATGTCAAGTGTTGATGTCCAAAACATATGTGTATGAAATATCTTTAGTATGGTGACAATAGTAGATAGACTTACTTAGGATAATTGGTGATTGACATCATAGAGAAATCTTGATTGAGAAGAATCTCAAGAACAAACTAAGTGATAGTAGACAGAAATAGTTAGAACAACTAGTGACTAATGCAAAAGAGATTGTCTTTAAGAGGAATCTCGGTAGTGAAGCAAGCAACAATAGGCAGCTATAGTCAGAACAACTGGTGACTGGCGTAAAAGAGATTCAAGCTATGACACTATAGGGTGTTGCCCCCGAGACTATGACAAGATTCAATCCATGGATGCATGAGCGAAAGCATTAAACTAAAGTAGGAAAGAAATTGTACAAGAGCTAGAAGATGTGCTGCAAGATGTAGCATTTGAAATAAGAGGCTCATGTTTACCAAGTTTTCACCTTCTTGGCAGAGATTCTATTTTGGATACCATGATGCCCATTCGCTAAGTTTTCATCAATGGCACTTTTCTTGTTTTTCAAGTTTTTTCTTCTTTTTCTTCTTTTGATTATTTTGTATTTTTCTTCTTTTTCTTCTTTTGATTATTTTTTCTTTTTTTTCTTTTTTTGTATTACTACGATGCCTATTGCTAGGTTTTTACCAAGATAATATTTTTTCCAGGACTTTTAAGTATGTACAAAAGAGCTTTTGAAAGTATGTAAGTTGTAGAACCACTTCAGATGGAGGGTGTTGATCGGCTCTTTGAGTAATTCTCCCTCAGATGTTGAAAGTTGATAAGCACCAAATCCAAACACCAGAGTAACTATGTATGGACCAAGCCATTTGGGTTCAAACTTCCCTTTCTATATCTATTGTTGTCAATTCTTAGGGTTTTCCCTCAGAATGAGGTCACCCACTTGGAAGTCACATGGCTCAACTTTCTTGTTATATCTTTTAGACATACACTTTTGATAAGCTCGAGATGATCACACACCACCTATCGACACTCATATAGCAATTCTAGCTCTTGAAGCTGAGATATTTTGTAATCATCATCTTTAATGAGGCCTTTCATTGAGATTCTCAAAGTAGGAATCTCAACCTCAATCAAAAGCATATCATCCACTCAATATACCAAAGGAAAGGGTGTTGTTCTTGTTGGAGAGTTAATGCTTGTTTTGTAAACCCATAAAGCTAAATTAATCTAAAGGTGCTAGTCCCTTCTAGATTTGTTGACTGTGCAACATAAGATCTTAAGGATAGCCTTGTTGGATGCTTCCACTTGGCCATTACCCTAGGGTAATAAATAGAAGACCAATGCTGCTTGATTCTAAACTTTGAGCACAACTCTTTAATATCATTGTTTTTAAACTATCCCCCATTGTTAGTAATGATGGAGGATGGTACACCATACTTGCATATGATGTAGTTAAAAATGAATAGAGCTACAATTTTTCATTTACTATAGAAAGAGGGACTACTTCCACCTAGTTAGTGAAGTAGTTTGTAGTTGTGATAATGAACTTGTGTCCATTTGAAGAAGACGAATCTAACCCACTAGATTAAAGGCCCATTGTTGAAATGGCCAAAGCATGATTGATGGAATTAGATCCCTAGCTAAAGCATGAATCAGGTTTCCATGGAGTTGGTATTGTTTGTAGAACTTGGCATATTTAATTTCCTCTTGGACCATATTTGGCCAATAGTAACCAACTCTAATAAGTTTAGAAGCTAGTGTAAAGCCATTAGAGTGAGATCTGCAAATACCTTCATATACATTGATTAATGTGTGTTTAGACTCATCAGTTTCTAGACACCTACGGATTTTTTTTTCAAGACCTCTCTAAAACAAATCGTCAACAGTAATAACATATCGTGATGCACTTGGAGACTTTCAAAATCCTGACTTGGGTAAGGTTACCTAATCTTCCTCTTCATTTTTGGGTGAAATCTATTTTTAAGGTAGTTGGTGAGGCTTTAGGGGATTTTCGTATGGTTGATCCCCAATCCTTTGAGCTTTTCCATTCTACTTATGTAAGGATTCTAGTTGATATTGATGTTTCTAAGGGTCTCCCAGCTGAGATTCTTTTACATCATTCAAAGGGATCTTGGACTCAGTTGATTGATTATGAGGACCTCCCCTTTAGGTGTAGAAATTTGTTTCAATACAGGTCATTTGGCTGCTAAATGTGAGTATAGGAACTCTTCAAAAAATGTCCCTCCTCTTGGTGGAAGGGTGTTCTGGAAAAACATTATACAATTTCCAAATCTTCTCCTGCGGATGGGGATTCTGGTTCTGTGTTGGTGAATGCTTCTGCCTCCTTGGTGGATGCCCAAGATGGTTGTTCTAGTCCTCTTAGTGTAGATTCTGGTCCTGTTAACAGTGTTGTGGTTCCTATTGTTGAATCAGGTCATGACTCTGGTCTTGAGGTTGCTTTGGGCTTGGTTCACTCTATTCCTATTATCTCTGATCATGGTGCTAATTCTGGTACCCATATTTCTAAATCTGGTCTAGATAATGTGACTGTTGATTCTAGAAAAAAAGCGAAGGTATGTAATCTTAGTGATAATGATGGTTCTCTTTATACTAGTTCCAAATTGGTGGATGATTTGAAGGCAGATTGTCCTGGTCAAAAGGATATATGTCCTTTTGATGTTGTTGCTAGAACTGGTATTCATTCCCATGGCTCTTGCTCCAGATTGTTGGATGTTGTGATTGCTGATGGTCCTAGCCATAGTTTGGATGATTTTCCAACTATTATGGATGCTCAAAAGTGGCAATCAAAGGCTATGTTGGTTGAGGAGGGATGGATACTTGTAAGAACAAAAAGATCTAAAAAGTCTCTCCCTCAACTTGATATGATTTTGCATTCTCATGGAAAGGGAGTGAAATTAAAATCTTAGTCCTTGCTTGTCTGGTCTGGGAGGTTTCTCTGGTTTTCCCAGTCTGTCTTTCCAAGTTCTAAGGTTCTCTCTGGGTTTTCTTTCTAAACATTTTCTATTGGTTTTAGGTCCTATACCTAGTTCTATTGTTCTACTGGTTTCAGGTCCATTTAAAACCTGGTTGAGCTGCATGGGAAATCTTTCTTTATGATGTAAAGGGTTTTGGGGCCCATTCAAAACCTACTTTTACCTTAATCTAAAACATATCGTGATGCATTGCTGATAAGGTGACATTTTTCATTCTGGGTTAGATTGTCTAGAATTATTTGGTCATGCGAGTGAACAGTTAATCCAAGATTCAAGTGAACTCTAAGCAAGGTAGAGTAACATCTCCACCAAGAATTCATGTTAAAAATCATTCTTAGGCATTTGTAGCATGGAAGTAAGATTAGCCATTGCATTAGCCACCTTGTTGTCTGCCTAAGGAATTTGTTGAAAAGTGACATGAGAAAAGTATTTCTTTAAATCATCCACTATTCATTTATAAGGTATCAACTTCTTACCCATTGTATGATAAACATCATTGACCTGATTGATTACTAGTTGTGAATCACCAAAGATATTTAATTCATCTACTCTCCATTCAATTGTAATCTTCATGTTGTTGATTAGGGCTTCATTTTTTGTAATATTATTTGTACAAGGAAACATAATCTTGTACTCCTTAGGCAATGAATACTTCTGTAGTGTTATGAATAAGAGCCCAACACTAGATCCTTTCTGTGTGAAGGAACCATCAAAGAACATCACCTAGGTTTAATGTGTTAGCATTAAAATGGATTCATTAGGGAATTCAATATCTAATGGTAATAGAATTTGCATTGATGCTTCTGCTAATTGATCAGCAATTACATGTCCTTTGATAGCCTTTCCTTCAACATATGCAATATCAAACTCACTTAGTATCATGACCCATTTGGCTAACCTTCCTATTAGAGCTACCTTGCTAAGTAAGTACTTCAGTGGATCAATTTTGGCAACCAACCATGTAGTGTGAGAAAGCATGTAGTATCTCAACTTTTGAGAAATAAAGACAACTGCCAAGCAAACTTTTTCAATAATTTTATAGTTCATTTCATAATAAATCAATGTACAACTGAGATAATAGATAGCTCATTCCTTGTTATCATTGTCTTCCTAAGCTAGCAAAATGCCAAGAGATGACTCTATTGCTGAGATATACAAAATGAGAGGCTTCCCATTAATAAGAGGCATCAGGATCAGTGGATTAGCAAGATATTATTTTATCTGCATTAAACACTAATCACAATCTTTGTTCCAATCATATTTTACACCTTTATGTAGAGCCTTAGTAAAAGGTTGTGACTTATCCGCCAACTATGAAATGAATTTGTGAATTGATTGAAGTGGAGGCATTTCCATGATTTCTTGAACTTTTCCTAGGTCCACCTTGATTTCTTTTGCAGAGACAATATAGCCAAGTAACTTCCTGGAAGTTACATTAAATGCACATTTCGTGGGGTTTAATCTGAGACTAAAATTCTCCATACAATCTACGATTGGTCCCAAATCTTGAAGATGAGTGTTGCATTGTGTACTCTTGACCAAGGTGTCATCAACATAGTCCTCCATCGTCTTACATATCATATCATGAAAGATTGTTATAACTATCCTTTGATACATGGCACCAAAATTTTTCAAACTAAATGGCATCACATTCCAACAGAAGGTAGCCCATGCACAAGTGAAAGTAGTCTTCTCCTAGTCTTCTGATGTAATTTTAATCTGATTATAACCAGAAAAACTATCCATGATTGATTACAATTCATATCTTGCTATCATACCACTATCATATCAATATTGGGAAGTGAAAAATCATCCTTTCGCCATGCTAAGTTTAGATATTAAAAATTTGCACAAACTTGGATTGACTTATCATGCTTGGAGACTGGAATAATGTTTGAGATCCATTCAGCATAATCAGTAGCACAAATGAAACTAGCTTTTAGAAGCTTTTCCAGTTTAGCTTTAATAAGTAATGCCACATGAGGATTCATTTTCTTCAGCTTCTATTTGACCATTTTTACTCTTGGTGCAATAGATAAATGATGCATTATGAGGTAATGATCTAAGCCTAGCATGGATGAATAGGTCCATGATTATGTGTATCATATGAGGTTATTCCTCTACTCCCAAATTGATTGATTGTGTTTCTCTATCAACACTAATGATCTCTCCTAAAAATGACTAGGAAGTGCATCAATATCTCATCCTTAGGCACCTCAGAGAGGTTTTCACCTTTGGATATGTCTTTTCTTTCTACTATTTTGGGTTCTAATACTACCACAATGTGGTTTTCACCATCTGACCTTCTATTTCTATTTCTTTTAATTGCGTGAATGAGATATTTGATGTCAACTTCAGTCATATTGATACTTTATTTACTGGTGGAGAACATTACTAGTTTGATAAGATTTAAGTAGTAGGCAAGAGCATAGTCATCTAGAATATAGGGACTTCACTCTAGATGTATTGGAATTCCATTCTATGAGCTCAGGATATGTGAGTGAGAGAGATGTGGCAGGTTCAATGGCATTCATGGTATAGTCCTCAAATTCATGGACATTTAATTTGAGAGCTAAAGTGATTTCATCCAAAGGTGTATTGAATGCCTTTGAGTTCTAACGACATTAATTGAAGACTCGTTAACACTAGTAGGATGAGACTCATCCGACTGAACCCTAGATTATTCACCTATTTCAAGCTAATTTTCATATATGTGAACTTGATCTACATCCTTGTCTATAGTTTCCTCTAAGAGAGAATCAAATTTGTACTCTCAAGAATCTGTGCTACATGGACTCATACTATAGAATTCCCTAGCAGTGATGGGAACCCATTCTCCACCTTCATTATCATCTTGACTTTTATAAATGTGTTCAACAATTATAGTATGACCGAAATCTCCTTGTTCTTGTTGAATATGGGGAGGATCAGTAGTGTTGTCAAAAGAATCATGTCAATGTCCACAGTACTAACAAGTGGTCTGAATTCATCTACTTCTACAAAGAATTTAGCAACATAAAACAGAATTGGATAAGGATAAGTATCCTCATCATTAGAGTTGTCCTCATGATCATCTGACTCAATTTGTGACTCATGTTTAGATGAACTTTCAAGATCCAGTATGAATTTGTTAATCCCTAAAAGAAAGGGAATCTTCTTGAAACCTATACCTATTGTGTCTTGAGACCTTCTAGATATTTCTTGGATAGGATCAATCAAGCCATTATTGTTATGTCCAATTGGACCATTTCCTTTTTAACCAAAGCATTTCATGAGCTTAAGACTTGTACCATACTTTGTTGGAGCAATCTCATGAGACTATTTTATGAGATCTGCTGAAATTTCCTCTCTATACATCCATGTAGTGATGGCTCTGTCTATATCTTCCTCTTTCGAAGGTATAATAGCTTTGAGAAAGGTACTGTTGAACTTAGTCTAAGGTGATAGCACAAAAGGTCTCTTTGCTTCAAATGGTCTCCTATAATGATGGGGAGACTCAGGAAGAGATGTCAAAGATAGAACATGTTCTATGTGATACTCACCCATCCCAATTTTTGTCAGCTTGAGCGACTTCTTCATTTCTTTCAACTTATTGGCATGATGATCCACAAATTCTCTATTAGCAAGTACAAATCTTTCAACAAATTTTAGCATGTTATAGGTGTAACTAGTATTAGTAGGTATAGTAACTTTAGAGCCTTGGAATGGAAACTTGATTCATTAATGGTATGTTGAAGGCATAGCTTGCATTTCATGTATCTATGGTCTCCCTAACAAGATATTGTATGTTAATGGAATGTTAAGGACTTGACAAGTGACATCTCTTTCTACAGGACCAACTTGAAGTGGTTTTTGGTCCGATTTTTTATAGAATAAAATTCTGTAAATCTAGGTATAAAAAATTAGAATTGAGTTAGAATTGCAGCATTGGTTTTGAGAATTTTGAGAATTTAAGCCCTATAAGCGCTTTTGAAGGCATATGTACCTAGCTGTACTTTTGAGCCTGAAGAGGTGTTTAATGTTTCTAGCACCTTTCATTTAGTGCATCTACATATTCCATGATGATGAATTTCCATTCTGAGCCATTTCGTGAAGTCTCATTTTGAGCATTTGTCAAATCTGCATTTTCACTTAAAGTGTCAAACAACAACAGGAGCTTGTGTTTGCAACTGAATATCTCACACCCAATAGTGTTTCATGACTTGCCACTTTGGAAGTATCTAATGTCCATACCTAAGAGCCTATGTTCCAGATTTTGAGTCATTTTGAGTCTGTTTGACTAGGTTTTGAATCCCTCAAAGTTGATTGTTTATCAATGTCATGCTGATACAATTTGTTCCTAATTATGGGAAGAATTCTTTGACAAGTTATAACTTTTGACTAGTTGACCAAAATGAGAAAATTCTTTTTGCGTTTTATTTTAGAGGTTAGCGGCTTATTATGTTTCAAGTTTGAACTTATGACGAATCCGTTTGATCAATTTTCAAATGCGATTCCAAATACAATTTCTAACTTTTTACTAGTGTCAGCATTTGTAGATTTGTCAATATCCCTATTCATGATGTTATAACTTGAAATCTGTGATAGGTGAGGTTGAATGGATTATACCACTATGTTTTACACTAAAAATACTTCAAGTGTGCCAATTTTAACATCTTGACGAATCCATCTGCACACTTTCCTAGGTCAATTCCATTTGCAAAAAATGATTTTCTACCATTGTTTCCATAAATCAAATTTTGAGTAGCCCACTTTGACCGTTTGCCAAATGCATCTTGTTATTCATCATGAGCCCAAATCACAGATTTATACTCTCCCCATGATAGTGAACCAATGCCCTAGTTTTTGTCTCCCCAAGAATCAGTTTATCCAATTTTTGAAGCTGATTCTGAACACAATTTATGGTTTTCTGGCATGTTTATGTGCAGTGATTTTAAGTAAGCAGCTTTGACAATGAATATCTTTTGACCTCAAATTTGTCATGAGACAAGATTCGATGGGGTACAAGTGTGTGAAGTAGAGAATTAGCATGTTGAATTTCAAAGCTTGGTCAAGGGTTGGATAAGTTTTTAAGGCCAGTCAAAGGACCCCCTAACACAAAATTAATAGTTTGCAAAATAGAGTTAAATTGAGAATTATTTGATTATTTAGTGATTGAATTTATTTCAAATTAGTGCTGGATGGTCAATAGGTTACTTTGTAATGTCAATTGTTCGAAAATGAAATTATTTTTAGCCGAACCCACTTTGGGCCCGACTAATTTTTGCATATTGAATAGACATTGTGGATTGAAATTTTGATGAGTATTATAATGGTTTCTTTTAATCATTATAATTACTTAAAGAAAATCAAGGAATGTTTATTAAAGATAGCGAGTCAGTTGTCTGGATCTCCTCCCATCATAAAGTTTGTAGATCTAGTGTTTGAGAAGACACTTGAGGATAGGGAAAAAGAAAAACTTAGGAGTATGGGAAATATTCTAAGGTTATCTTCAAACTGAATCATATCTCCACTATTTTTTAAGGAAGAGGAAAATGGTTGAATCACAAGCAAAAGACCTAGAAAACAAACCAAAGTGTCGTGTAAGATCATTAGATTCCACTCCATCCAAAAAGGTGAGAAAGTTGAATGATCATATTAGATTGCCTAAAACTTCTTCTTCAAAAGAGGTTCCACACTCAACTGCCAATAATTTGATAGGCTCTACTCAAGAAAGTTCTACAACTCTCTCCATGAAGTTTCCTCAAGGGTATACAACAAGAGACTTGGCGAGTGTTAAAGAAAATGAGGACCAAGCCCATGTCTCGGGAGTCTCTATTGTTGAAGCTATTGGTCCATCTAATTGAAAATGGTAGGGAAGATGTCAACTTGCAATTAGAAGCTATCCAAGCTCACAGCAACATGTTGATCAGAAGATCCACAGCTTGATAAAAAGGATTAAGCTGCAAAGGAGCAACAAGCAAGCATGAAAATAAGGAACACTACAAAAATATTGAAACTTGAGCTACATTTAACAATGGAGAATCAATATGCAAGTTTTATAATGTTCATTGGCAAGATATTTGTGTGGAAATGTACTAGGGTAAAAAATTAAGATTTGCAAAGTCTTATGAATTTAGACTTAACTGGTCATCCACCAAATAGGTGTCTCACACTAAGATAGAGCAGTATATAAAAGTAAAGAAGAATACGCCAAAATAGGGAGACTTAGTCAAAGCAAACAAAGAGAGCTCATGTCAAAGAGCACTCACGTAGAAGAAAATGGGCAGAGAAAACCCATGCATTTAAAAAAGAGGACCCAAGCCACGTGAAAGAGTAGAGGAGTGAAGAATATTGACATGGATAAAATTGCTCACACAATTGATAGGAATTTGTACGTTCATGCTAAATGTTAGACTCAATAGCAGCAATAGATGGAGGAATAACTAGTCTTTAAATTGGAAAAGAATGGCTCTCGAAAGCCCAAACAACATACCCATTGCAAAGAACACCCAACACAAGAGAACAGGATGACAATGATAAAAGAGACCACGCATTCAAAGTAGGGTTGGCAATGAAGAGGAGAACAATCAATGCCATTAAAAAGAGAGAGCCCACTGATTAAATAGTAAACCACATGCATGTGAAAAGAGGAACAACTCCATAGCAAGCTAGAGATATAGGGGAGCCACTTTGGAAGAGACATCTTTTCATTTGTAGATCATGTGGACTCAAGGAGCACTCCCACAAAGCTTAGCATTAAGGAGGGGGACGATCTTAAGTCAGAGAACAATAGGAAAACCATTGAAAATGTAGGAAGTCAGCTAGCATAATTAAAGGGACCCTACACAAACAAACAAAGGAAGCTAGCGATTGCCAACAAAAACAACAAAGCAACGCATGTCAAATGAGATTGTTACAAGTGGCATGTGCAAGGAGGAATCGACATGCCAAACAGGGGATGCACATCTAGCATCAATAAGAGAATTTGTAGTCACAAAGAAAACCAGGTAACATTACATAAGAAAATTCTTTATATGGTTGGTTAGCTGGGGCTTGATCCTCTGACTATACTACTTGTTTCTGGAGGTGCAGGTGTATAGATGCACCAGCACTTGAAACATAGAGACATTTGTATAGGATGTGGCCAGGGCGTGTTTTATCCCACATTGGCTGTGGAAGGGCCTTTTAAACTCTTTAAATACTAATCATCTCAACATCCTTAGCATCCAAGAACAACAGCTTTTGGAAGCCATGTGATGCGAGGTGGGGCCCATTGTCGGCTAGTTGGTAGGTCACCATAAGCAATATTTTGAACAAAAATATGCATGCGTTGATGTGGTGAGAACTGCTTAGATCATGACATGTGTCCGCATCGAGGGTTGGCGCATACCCACAAGATAAAAGTGCTCACTGAATAAATAATACGAGTATACAAAAAGATGACATGTGCCAACAAGTCCCGTACATGGTGACATGGCAGAGATATGTAAGTTCAGACTAGATGCACCTGGATGGCACCACATGGCGAGATCGAACGGTCAGCGCATCCCCACATTACAAAAGTGCTCACCAGTTAAGCAATGTGGGCATGCGGGTGAACGCCGCATGGCAATGAGGTGACAGTGGCAGGGGTCGACCAATCAGAGGCTTCCATGTGGCACCTGGTCAAACCTTGGTTGACCCTGAAATGTAAGGATAAAGGGAAAAATAAAAATATTTAAAATATCAAGTTTTTATCATTTTTCCAAATATGCCTTATGCACATTGAGAATTTTAAATTCAAAGGGGCCTTTTTCTAAAGTGCAGACTTTAGACAAATTTTAATTTTTTTTTTAAATTTAAAAAGTATGCAAACCTGTGTCTTATAAAAAAGGGGGTATTTTTTGAAATGAGATTCTGGAGGTTCCTTGTAAGAAAATATAGCAATGTTATATATCACCAGAACAGGGAGAAATTGAATTTTTTGAATATGAAGTTGGTTTTTGCATAGAACGCCACAAATACATGCTATAGGAGGTTTTCTCTCTCAGATTGATTTATGTGTTTTATTAGGTGTTTTGAGTCACCAGTTGTAGAATTTAGTGGAAAAACACCTAAAACACATTCAGTGACCCTTGTATCTAATTATTTTGACTATTTGTGGTGTTTTGGCTAAAATTTGATCAATTGGCACATATCCAGATTTAGTTATTAGATTTTGTCTTTTGCTGGGATATTTTGCATTTGGAAAAGCAAAAATAGAAAGGAGATGATTATCAGTTGATGGGAGAAGGTAGAGAGAGGTTTTGCAATTGAAAAAGATTGAATTCCAAGTGGACACTTGTCATTCTAAGATCAGATCCAAGAATTCATCTTGGTCTATATCTTTATGTCTTTCATTCTAGGTTAGGGTTCCAATTTTTTTCACTGTGAGACCATTGTTGGTTCTAATCTTCGGAGAAAAACCACTCATTGTTGTGATACTAGGTTTTGGTTCCAGTTTTGATGTGTTCCCATACTGTGACACCACAGTTTTTAGCAAATTTCTTTTGTATGAACAATAGTAGGAAATATAATATAGTTAGTTCTGATCTATTAGGTGTTTCATGTTTTAATTTCATGCATATCAATGTATTGTTTCAATAAAATAAATACAAAGAATAGAAGATGATTGAGTTTCATTTTAAATATTGTCTCCTTTCTCTGTGAGCTTCAATTTTTTATGATCTTTGAACAAAGAGCCTAGGTCGTAGTTGTAGTCCCTTAATGGTGTATCTTGTTTCATTGTTGCTTATAACTCAAGGGGTTATGTAAATGCTTCAAGGAGATCAATAAGGTTGCAAGTTTACTGATGAGGATATTAGGTAAGAATGAGATTTAGATTGAACATAGATGTCTATTTATAGTGTGAATGGGTAGATCAATTATCTGAAGATACGAATAGGTATCAGGTATCCATATGTGTGATTTTGATTCATGGAATTGCCCAATGGTTAAGGCACTAATCAGCTATATGATCATTAGTTTTTTACTGCTGCATATTAGGGGTTTTGTTGAATTCAACATTATTAATCAAATGCTTTTCCTTGTCATGTTGAAGAGCTATAGTAGAATGCCCTCACTTAGCTTATGAATTTCATAGATTTGCATTTAGCTACTGTAGACTTGTGTTATTGCATGACTTATTAGGAGATATAAGGGGTTTTCATCTACAGTAAATAGGTTTAGATTAACGTTTAAATTGCACTGGTACCATAGATCAGAACCTCAAGGTTAACCCGCCTAGGTCTTGTAGAGCCTGAAGTGAAGAAGGGTCAAGCCTTATAGTTGGCCTGGTGTCTGAAATGATGTGTTGAAGATGGGAGTTAGCTACCCCTAGATGTGTCATTTTTTCATCGAGATAATTTAAAATCTATAACATTTTCAAACACTAATAGTGGTAACACAACAAGACCTAGGGATTTACACTAGACATCATCATATGCCTTGTTGGTTATTTTGTGAAGGGGATCAATAGACTCTTCAGAATAACCCAATTGTTTGAGAAAACTAGAAAAATAGATGTTTAGGCCAGCTCCATTATCAATGAGCATGCAACAGAAACATTTTTTATGTATCATAACTTCAATGTGCAATGGTTGGTTACGAGGATGACTCAATGAATTATTGTCCCCTTCAGAAAAGGAAAAATAATGAGGTGAGGTCAAGTGACCTACCATTGATTGAAACATGCGAAGATCAGGATCTTGATGTACATTTGCCTCATTGAGGGCTTTATCAAGAATCTACCTATGAGTAGGTGAGATTTTAAGTAATTCAAAGATTGTTATTTGAGCACTCATCTATTGCAATTGGTCAAGGATACTATAGTTGGTAACCATGGAGGATGTTTCAATTTTCATACCTTTGCCAGATGGACCAGCAATAGGTGTGTCTTTATGTTGATCTACCTCAGGAGTAGAAGGTGCAAGGACTTTAAGTACTATCTTGGCACGAGAATGTGTAACAAATATCAGCACAAGATTATGATTGTTCTTTATTAGTTGTAAGAGATGTAGCGCCTCTTAAGGAAAATGGCATTTTTGGTTTCATATTGTCATTTTTTCCTTTAATCATGATAATAGCACAATGTTCAAAGTCCATGGGTTCAATCATGTTGATCACATCATCGTCATAGGTGTATGTATAATTGACCTTGTTATTGGTTTTCTATTTAGATTTTTCTCCTTTCTCATAGTGTGGAAATGGATCCTTAATAGCCTTGTTGTTTGAATTCTTATTATGTCTATCCACAATGATTTCACCATTGTCAATTAAGTCTTGAACTTTATGACATAGGTTGATGAAATTTCTTGTTTTGTGGCCCTTGTTCTAAGGGTATTCACAAAATGTATTCTTATTCCACCATGTGGGTCGTGGCTGTGGATCATAACAGTGAGAATTATGTAATGGAGTAATGATCTTGTTTTGAAGCAAGGTCTTATAGACCACATCTAGAGGTTCACCAAGAGGTATGTACTCTCATTTTCGTTGTGCAACCCAATCTGAGTTCTTTGTTTTGTTTCCAAATGTCTTGTTATCGAGAGTAGATTTGTCAGCATTTTTAGATGTATTGATATTGTTAGTGAGATTGAAAGTTATTTTAGTAGGTTTGGGAGTAATGTTATCAACCACTCCATCATGTACTACCTCTTGATTCTTGTTTGCATACTTGAGTTTGTCCTTACTAGAGGTAGATCCTTGCTTAATGTCCTTTTGAAGGGTTATTTTTCCCTTTTTGACCATGAACTCCTCTATTTGAATAGCTTGTGTAATCATATCTTCAAAGATGCATGGACCTTGAAGTTGTATTTTATACCCAAAGTCGAAAAAAAGATTATCCATGAATATATCGAGTTTTTCTATTTTAGAAAATTTTCACGAATATTTGGTATAAAATTATTTCCACCTTTGAAGAAACATGAGGAAAGATTCTCCAACCTTTTATTTAAGGTTACACAGATTGTGTATGTTGATTGGATGTTGTATATTGTGTGAGTATTACTGAATAAACATATTACCAATCTCATCAAATGTTTTAATACTAGTAGGTATCCTTGAAAACCATTCCATGGCTTGACCATCTAGACTTTGTGGGAATAAACACATAAGATACGTTTGATTGTGCACAAATTCCATAGACAAAGCACTGAATTCCTCAAAGTTCTCAAGTATTTGTCATATTTGGGTAACTCATCTACTCTTGGAAAAGGAGGCATATCCAAACCCTTGTTGAAAGGAAATGGAAAAATGGTGTCTAAAGTGTATGTTTTCGTTAGTTTATCCTTGTCATGCATCATTTGGGCCAATTGTTCTTGCATGACCTAAAGTTTTTTTTTATAACTTGGATGTTTTAGTTTCTTCTTCTTGTGTGACAATTGTTTCAACATTAAAATGCCAAGGTAGTTTTTCTCCTTCTTGAGTGAGCTTGAGAAAATATTTCTCTTTCTCATCATGGAGGAAGATCTCCATCACTTTTTGAAATTTTTTGTCCTTATGACATTTATCTATTTCTTTATGGGGTATCTCTTAAGTATCCCCATACTCATTCATATAGTTGTAAGGTTCTTTCAATCTTTAGTTTCTTTGGTAGTCTTGATTATACTGTCTCCTACTATGGTCTCTTATTTCTTGATCTTGATCAACCACTTTGGGATTGTAGAAGGTTTCAATATGTGTTGGTTGAAAAGGTGTTTTGAACAAAAAATTAGCTATTTCATTCAAATATGTAGGTGCTATGTCAATTTTTGGTTGTTCTTGATATAATGGATTCATAGTTTGCTGAAAGTTTATGGAAAGCATTCTTCGAGGACTAGGTGGACCAACAGGTGAAAGAGATCGTGAGGATCCTTCACTAGATTCAAACTATGTGTAAACTTGAGAGTGACCTCTACCCTGATTTCTACCTCTAGCTCTACCACGTCATGGTCTATATGGAGAAAACAAGTTTCCACTCCTTGTTGTAATAGTCATAGACAATGATTTAAAACAAAGTTTAAACAAGGATCAAACTAGAACATTATCTTAAACTAAGTAAGTGTGTTGTATATCTAAGTATGAATAATTCTAGAAATGGCTAGAACATCCAAGATTTGTGACTATTGTGATGCAAGGTATAATGAACACAAGAGAATAGAATAGGACAACCAAGTAAGGAGACTAGTTTGTGTGCAAATCAAAAGTGATTAACTAAGCAAGAAATTTGAGTTTGACATTGTTACAAATAGAGGAATGACTAAATGTTTTAGACATAGATCAGATTTGGATCAAGAATAGCTCACTTTTTTTGGACAAATTCGTGCAAGGAAATGACTTCCAAGAGAGGAAATATAGAAAAATGGGTGAGAGAACACCTCTGGCAGAGAAATTTTGACAATTTTAAGATAAAATTTCACACAAAGATTCAGACAGAGCTGCAAGAGGAAGTACAATAAACCAAGCAAGAATTCAGAACAACAATTTTGAACTTGTTTGTCAATTTGACAATTTGACAACAAAGATAGGTTTTGACTCAAACTTTCAGTTTTTTGGTAAACTTTTGTGTGAGAGTTCTCATCACTCAAACTTTCAGTTTTTTGGTAAACTTTTGTGTGAGAGTTCTCATTAGCTTGTGTGAGGAAATATAGAAAGCCATGTGAGGAAATACAAACTGGCAATTGTAAAGGTGTTTTCTCATGCAAATTTTTGTAGAACTATAGGCAAGAAAAGGACAAAACTAACAAGTTTAGACTGTACTTGAAGAGATTTTCAATGATTTTGGTAGTCTCTGAATAGAGGACTTATAGTGTTTGTAAATTTTAGGCAGATATGGACATCATTTCAGATTTTGGACATTATTTTGGTTTGAAAGTAAACAGTTTTTTTTAGAGAAGGGATGCAAGTAGTAGTCTCAAACAATCTGACTGAGGACAAAGCTACTCAAAAGGATGAGGAAGTCTTGACCTTTCATTGTTTGGATGATTTGAATAGTTTATAGACTCAAAAAATACACTTTTTATCCCTATAACCAAAAATGGTAGAGGAAGCAAAACCTTTGTCTTGCACCTTATGTGCATGCATTCACCTTACACAGTTGTGTCACCCCACTAAAGGGTGTCTATGTTTTTGGTGTATCCTAAGGACTAAATAAGATATATGCTTAATGAGCACCCTTGTGGCAAGGGTCAAGGGTGTAGACCACCTTCCAATATCCAAGTAAATGCCTGTGGTGAGTATCTATAGGAGAGATTCTTCCCCCTCCTTGCACAAAGATTATGCCCCCTTTCAGAGGTGAACCGAGTAGCAACTATCTAAAAGTTTTTACTTGGCTTCCATTCACATTAATCCCTGGTAGCTTCACAAATGAAGTTGATGCCAGAAGCCCACACTAGCATATGTAAGTGCACACCCTTGACTAGAAATCCTAGGGGCAGTAACGTCCAGTGCAAAAAATAGAGCCTCTTCTTGATGTGCAATATCAGAATGAAGAAGGGAAAATTAACATCATTTTGGAGTCTTTTTCTTTGCAAAACTTCTTTATTATAGTGAGTTAGAGTCATCAACAAAA
Source organism: Cupressus sempervirens (assembly GCA_028749045.1). Lineage (NCBI taxonomy): Eukaryota > Viridiplantae > Streptophyta > Pinopsida > Cupressales > Cupressaceae > Cupressus > Cupressus sempervirens. Next base: position 198,211,199 of record CM053786.1, read on the forward strand.
GGTGTGTCTTGGGTCATTCTTGGAGGTTAGATCACTTTGGTAGGCACTTTATATGTTGTCTCGAACTGTAGCTTGGATTCAAGGGTCAAAGTTTCTAATTTTCCCAAAGGGAAAAGAGCATACTCCTCTACCTCAACACCTTATCCAAGCACATAGAACATGTTCATAACTGAGTTAGTTTATCAATCCCAATGTGTCTTTTTCCAAGATTTTGATTTTCCTAAAAGGAAATCATCATTTTTTCATAAGAAGATTTGTATGGTAGAACCATTAGTTTTTTTTACTGCCTCGGGTACAATATTCCAAAGGCATCTAGGTTTCATAGTTACTCTTGTGCATCACTTCACATTAGTAAAGAGCATACTACCTTATTCCTTTATCTAGAGCCCTATGAAGTTCACAAGCCCTATTAAACTATGTGTAAGAAAATATTAAATAGGCACATTGTTTGAGTGGGTTTGAATACATTCTTTGACAAGAAAATCTTTAACCAACCATCCTGCAATCAAATCATCAGTATTGTTTGTATGTTCTTGATAAGGTATCTTTGACAAACGATCTGCACACCACTATTAGGCTATTTCAAAAATAAAAAAATAAAATTAATGGTGTTGAGTTTCATGTGAGCTTCTGCACAGTCCCACGTGAGAATATGTTGTGTACCACTAAGAAATTGCTTTCTTGCATGCAAGGATACACCCTTTTGTGTGAGAAAGTACAGAACTATAGGCAAGAATATAGTTTCTTCGCATGAGGATTGATCTTATCACACAAGAATTCACTAAATTGTATAGATAGAACTACCAGAATATAAAAATATCAAAAAATGATCAAAAGTTGAGGCCAGAAAATTAATTTTTTTGCCCCATGATGGGTGCCAAAAATGTATGTGCTAATTATGGGCCTCTAAATCCACACACACTTCAACATGATCTTTACATGCGAAAAATATCCCAAAATGAACATGGGAATGTCCATTCAATATGATCCAACTAGTACGAAGGATTTAATCTAGATGGATGCAAGGTTAAGCTAAGATTTTAATCATGTGCATCCTCGAAAATGAACAGTTAAAGGTTTCTTATATAGAATTTTGGAATTTGATCAACGATCAAGATCAAACTGAGTGAATGGTTGAGATTAAAGATGAGATTTAATCATAATAGAAAATTCCCTTATGAAAAGGAAGTTAACTGAACTCTTCTGAGTGTAATAAGGAGTTAACTGATCTAGTTCCTTTTCTTATTTTAGTCCACTCAATGTTTCCAATTTTGAACTGAAGAGAAAATATAATAGAAGATATTTGATTTAAACAGTTAAATATGACCTCATAAGTGAATAATCTAATTAATTGAATAATTTAATTCAATAATTAGAATTAGGATATATTAATTAAATCAAATATATTTAATTCCTCATGTGTATTAGCTAAAGGGGAGATTTTAATTTAATGAAATTACTAAGACTTATAATTAAACTAAATTAAATTAATAGGTTTAATTTAGCTAATTTGATTAATACTTAGGAATTAAATAAAGTATTTGATTAATGCAAATTAATGATTTTTTGCATTTGACACTTAGGTCGAGTAGAGATTATCGAAATCAAAATTTCCTAGTACAATAGGACTTTAAGTAAGATTAATAGACCAAAATTCATTCAGCATACCAATGTTCTAATTTAGGGGTATTACACTCTGTACCACTTGACTAATGTAGTAGGCAAGAGCATAACCCCAAGCATACCTCTCAAGTATTCAACTATATCTTTAGGCAAAGGCTTCGTAAAGATATCTGCAATCTAATCTTTAGTACTGACATATGATTTATATCTCTACAAATTTCTCTCTCAACACATGATACTTAATAGATATATGCTTAGTCTTAGAATTCAATGTAGTATTCTTATACATACTCACTGTACTTGTGTTATCACAATTTTTGGTAACAAGTTCTAAAAATTCTATCCCAATATCCTTCAATGTCTGCTTCATTCACATGATCTAATTACAATTATTTGTTGTTGCTACATACTTTGCTTCATATATACTTTGTGAAATACAATCTTATTTCTTGCTCAACCAAGGAACTAATCTTCCACCAAGGAAAAATGCTCCACCACTAATTCTTTTTCTATCATCCATATTGCCTGCCCAATTCGAATAAATATAATCAAGTAAAGTGAAATTACTTGATCTGTCATACCGCAATCCATAATTAGGTGTACCCTTCAAATATCTAAATATCTTTTTCACTATTGCACAATGATACTCCTTAGGATCAACTTGAAATCCAGCTACAATCCCAACTGCATTTTCTATATCTAGGCTGGTGTGAGTCAGATACTGCAAACCTCTAATTATTGATCTATACTTCTTTTGCTCAACTACAGGCATCTCATCTTTGTTAGGTAGCTTTTGACCAGTTATCATTACAACTTTTCAAGCCAAATATTTTAAATAAATCTTTTAAATACCTAACTTGTGATATAAAAATACCATCTTTGTTTTGCACAATCTGTAAACCCAAGAAAAAATTCATCTCACCAATCATGCTCATCTCAAATTCATTCTTCATCTCTTTAGAAAACTTATCATTTGCTTCATCATTGCCTCCAAAGATTATGTCATCAAAAAATATTACTATTATCAACAAACCATTCTCAATTTCTTTCAAATACAAGTTACTATCTATTGTACTGTTACAACATTTTTCCCCCCGCCACATTTCAAACTTCGAAGTGCCTGCCCTCCCCAACAGTCCCTCCCTCCAGTTTAAATAATATTCAAAAATGCCCAGGAAATATGAAAAAATTAAATATTTCTAACCTTGCAATATTTCCTAAGTCCCCTAACTCTATTTTCTCTTACTCGCATGTTCCCCATCGTCCGATCCACGCAAATCAATGGTTAGGCGCTATGTCGCTATCAAGATTTCCAACACAATTCTCCATAGCAACATGGCACCCTTATGACATGTGGCGTGGTGGGTCCGTGGGACAGAGACCAGTGTTAAGACGATGGGCCAGAGGATGACGTGTATCACCGGAGGGTGCCATGTCGCTAACAGGAAATGGGTCCTTATCGCCGTTAGTGACATAGCACCTGGTCGGGAGGTGTGACGGCAAGCAAGTCTACGACGAGCCAGTTTTGCAGCGGGAAGAGGTCAGGCAGCCGAAAAGTTTAGAAATGCTGGTGGGGCGCCATGGCGCCATCAGAAAACTCACGAGTTTTTCGTTGGCGACATAGCGCCCAAACGGAAAACAGACCATGACGGACTCTTAGGCTTGGTGGGACCGTAGGACGAGATAGGTGGGATGAGCTCTCTAACGTTGTGGCCTCATGATTGGTCAAGGTGGTACCTCATCTACCACGGTGGCATTTTAGAATATGCCACGTTTGCATCAAAGGGTGAGATGGCAGTTGGGCGCTATCTCGCTATGGGAAGGTTGCCTCGATTTTCCCATAGCGACATAGCGCCTTAGTACCACGTGGCAGGTCAGTGGGGCCAAGTGTTATGGAATTCGCCAGAATGGTGCTACATCAGGCCAATGAAGGACTGCCACATATGCTAGGTCAGAACATAGACATGAGGTGGCACTAGATCTTCAATGCGGCTAGCGCAGTCAAGGGTTGAGTTTTGAGCCGTCAGATCTGCAGAGATCAAGGGCAGGTGCCATCGCGCTATGGGGAAGTTGCGTGAGGTTTTCCATAGCGAGTTGGATCCCTTCTACCACATGTCCTTGGGGCCCAGGGGGGATGCACAGTTAATATCATAGTTATGATTGATAGTTAAGTTGCTAAGTCAATGATACAGTCAGGTTGGGGCATCGCAGTCACAGTTTGGTACCACCACAGATAGAAATAACTGTTGGGCGCTATGTCGCTATTAGGAACTTCAGGGCATGGCGCCCATAGCAACATAGCGCCCAGTCAAACATAAAGGTGCGGTCAGTGCATGAAGAGGACTGCTAGGGTGGCAAAGGGGAGGAAAGTGATTGCCCCACGTGGCCCAGTCAGCATGTGGACCTGGTTGACTTTTTTTGACCCTGCTGTTTCGTGAACCAGAAAGGATAGAAATCATTTATTTATTTTTTGCCGTGGATTTGATTTCATAATCAATTTCCACCAACTCAGAATGAATACCAGGTGCAGAGGGACACTCCATCTATCCAGTTGATCCATCTACCATGTCAGGGAATGTTGTGGCGCCATTCCTGCCCCTTCAGTGCCCTTGTTTTCAACGAGATATTGGATTTTTTGTACCCAGAGCCATGCCTAGATCAGATCCTTGATTGGATTTTGCAGATGAGGAATAAATGCCAGTAGGTGAGAAGTGAATGTAATGCAAAAAATCCTCAGTCATGCCCGAATTATAAAGGCAATTTTGTGATCTTTTTTCAAGGTCGACTCTTCCTGATTTCTCTGCTGCTGCTTGCAGATTTGCAGTGTAAAAATCCCTTTGTCTCTGAGCTAGATGAACATCCTGTATCATCTCTTTCAGCCATCAACGTGTATGTGTATTGTTTTGCCTCTCGTTGGTGCATTGTTGAGATCAGTGGTCTGCATACTGTATCTATCTTTGGCCTATTGAATAATATACAAGTGAAATCTTCTGTTCCTAGTGTTATTCAGTTGATCTCATGATCTGTATGTGGCTGTTGGTTGATATAAGTCTGAATGAATGTATGACCTTGAATGTTACCCTAGTTCCGTAGTGCATATTTGGGTGAAGAACGAGTCTGAACACTTTGTTTTGGTGCATCACCACCTTAGATTAGACTAGGTAGATTTTCTTTAATGCTCTCTTTCTCCCTTTCCCTTCTGAGAATAGATAGGTGCACCCTGACAGTAAGAGGAAGTCGGCCTTCTCCGGAGACTCAACCTCACAGTTCAAGTCCCACAGCTTGGAGGTTGTTTCCATGTTTCGCTAGGTTGTCCTTGCGCATAGGCCTTGGACAAGGGTGCAAACCTAAGTGACAACAGTTTTTGGCACGCCCGGTGGGACTCATATCAGAAGATTTCAGATCTACTGGTGTCAAGAAGAAAGAATTCTAGAGGTAAATGCTGAAGAAGTAGTGCTGACTTGAGTTTTCGAGCCTTTAAGAGGATGATTCTTCAAGTACTTGGCGACTCTGAACATCAAAAAAGTCTAGTTCCAGACCAAGTTTGCAGTGATTCATGCCCAGGACTGAAACAAGGGCGTCTTCTAGAGGTAAATTTCAATATCAAGAGATTTCTCTTTCAAATCCTAGGAGAAGAAGGACTAGAACTTCATTATCACCAGTTAGGGGTAGAATAACAGTTGATATACCTGTAAGATCTGTCTCTACTCCCCCTACTATTCGAACTCAGCCTAGATTGCCATCAACACTCATCAATAGAACACTTGTTTATATGGCACAGCCAAGAGTTCATGCTTTTGCCACCTTTAATGGTGGAAGTCCTCTATTGTTAGCCCAAAGACATGATATACCAGTATCTGCACTAAAAAGTATACCTAATTTTACTGGTGAAACTTCTATTTCCCCTCTAAAGCATATCCAAGAGGTAGCGAATGTCTGCAATATTCATGGTATTACAGAAGATGATGTTGCCGTCAGACTTCTAGCCTCATCTTTAAAAGGAAAAGCATTACAGTGGTATAGAGGCTTAGCTCATGGTTCCATAACTGATTGGGATGGACTAGGAGCAGGATTATGCAAACATTTTGAGGATAAGAGTGACCATTTGTCACTACTAGAGCAGCTGACTACAATAAAAAGATCCCCCCATGAATGTATGACTGATTTTAATTACAGATTCCAAAAGACATGGGATAGGATACCTACTATAGTGAAACCTACCCCTGGTAATGCCTTCTTGCATTACCTTAGAGCTTTCAACAGTGACATTGCCACCACAATCCAAACTATGGGAGGGGATACATTACCGAATGCTTATGAGATAGCTATAAAGGCTGAGAACATCCTAATACAAGGAGGAAAGTTGGCTCCAAGGCCTCCTATGCCTTTCTTTCCTGATGTTCCCAACCACCAACTGGCGATAGCCCCCCTTCCTACAATTTCTACATCACAAGCCCTTACTCCAGTTCCCCAAGCTTCCACATCCTCAAATGGAATAGATGAGCTCAAGGAAATGCTCCAAGGTCTAGTGCTGAATATAGAGAAAAGAGAGAGGACTCTGGATAAAAAATTGCAAGAACAGGGGAAGGAGTTGAAGGACCAAGGGAAGAGATTAGAGGATAGTTTTTCTCTAATACAAAAAATGAGTAACAAGGTGGTGGCCTTAGAAAGGTAGCAAGCCCAAAGTGGCAAGCCTCCCCAATTACAACATCAAGTTCCAAGTGGTGGTAGGCCTCCTAATCATTGGAATAGCTCTTTTGATCAGAATAGGCAAAATAGTCATGCTGCTGCTTCAAGCTCAAATCAGAGTAGAGCTTTAGTTCCTCAAAATAACTTAGCCCAAGATCAAGACTTTTGTCCTTCATGTAACTATTCTTATACCTATTGCCTATGTCAGAAGGCAGAATCTTATTTGGCCCTAACTGTCCAGGAGTCTGCAATAAAGCAATCATATAAGGAAGATCATCCCAAGGAGGCCTCATATATTCAGAGGCAGGGTGATTGCTCTTTTATGAATCACTAGATGGAGGAGCATTGTAATGTAAACCAGGATTTCGTTGCTCATAACACAAGAAGAAAAAAGAGAGCTATGGAACATACTGCCCCCCTTTCTCCTGAGCAGGCCTCAACTTCGAGTGTTATACCTCATATACGAACAGCAAGTGAGCAGACAAACACTTCACAACAGCAAAGGCAAGGTCCAAGAAAGGAGGATGCAAGTGATCCCTATGTTGCTCCATCTCAGCCTCTCATGGGTACAGCTCCCAAAGTTTCCGCCAAAATTCCTAATACACCCTTGAGTGTGGTAGAGCAAATGAAAAAGACCAATGTAAGCATCTCCATGTGGGATGCAGTTGCCACCATACCAATGCAGAAAAGGATGCTGCAGCAAGAATTGGAAAAGATTGAGCCCAAAGATCAGTCATCTACCATGGAGAGTGACACTAGTTTAGTACAACCATCAGGTGATGTGAAGACAAATAAAAAGGTTAGACCTCCTCCATTCTATGTTTCTCTGATTATAGGGGGCAAGTTAGTCCATAATTGCATGATAGATTTGGGGGCTAGTAGCTCAGTAATGCCTAGGTGTGTTGCTGATGCTTTAGGAATGAAATATGAGCCCATTATTAGGGATGTGTTACAACTAGATGGTAGTACTGTCAAAACCGTAGGCATCCTTAGGAATGTGGAAATGGCCCTACATGCATGCCCTGGTTGTACCGTGATTCAAGACATATCTGTTGCTGAAGTCAAGCCCTATTTTTCCATCTGTCTTTCAAGAGACTTCACTGCCCAAATAGGTGGATTCATATCTGCTAATTGGTCTTATATGTCATTTAAGACCAGATATGGGGCCAATGCTTCAATTAGAGCAGAACCTCAAGCCCTTCATCACACTAAACCCTACACTCCCAACTTCATTAATATGAATTGCCCCATTTTGGAGATGGATGAAAATGATATAGTAAATGAGCCTGCCACCTCCATAGTAGAGATTCCTGATTTCTTCTTAGATGAGTGGGCAAATACATGTCAGTTTGAACCTATGCCGGAAACTCTTGAGACAGGCCTTAGTACATATTGCATAATAGAGAAGGAGGCTCAAGTTCTTGATCTTGTTGGAGCTAATGATGACATAAGTGGAATATGGAGTATGTACTTCGATGGCTCAAGGAATAGAAATGGATCAGGGGTTGGTGTTATGTTGATCTCTCCTGCACAAATAAGATACTACTTCTCTTTTAGGCTCCAATTCAGTTGTACCAATAATGTGGCCGAGTATGAATCTTTGATCCAAGGTCTCCTACTTGCCCAAAAGAGGGGAATTCAAGCCTTGAAAGTATATGGAGACAGTGAGTTGGTAGTGAACCAAGTGAGAAATCAGAATATCACCAAAAATGGCCTGCTCAAGTCTTACAAACACAGAGTCTGGGATTTGCTTGAGGGTTTCCAAGCATTTAATATCCAGAGCATTCCTAGGAAAGAAAACAAATATGCTGATAGACTTGCAGCAGTGGGTGCATCTTATGATGTGCCAGGGAATCTTGAGGAAAAGAAGAAGCAACAAATAAGGGTGGTAGTAAGGCTTGCTGTTCCTGATAATAATACTCATTGGAAAGTGTTTGAGTCTTATGAGTAGGTTGTGAGTTTCTTGCAGAATGAAGCAGAATTTTCAGAAAGAAACCAGTCAAGACTACAAGACTAGTATGGTGATCAGATCATTCACCTCAGTTCCAACAAGTTGCCCAAGGGTCTCATTACCTTGGAGAGTGTCTTTAATCCTGATGATCAGACAAGAGGCAAAGGAATAAATCTAGCTGCAGAAAAGGATGATCATTCTCCAGTTACTATTGCTGATGGAAAATCTCTTAACATGGGGAAGGTATGTTCTGAGGCTGAGCAAGAAAGTTTCATGCATCTATGTCAAGAATTTAATGATATGTTTGCTTGGACATATGATGGCTTAAAGGGGTTTGACCCTAGTTTGTTTTAGCATACCATAGATTTAGTTGATAGGGTCAAACCAGTAAGGCAAAAATAGAGGCCAGTGAATCCCAAGATTGAACCCTTAATGAGGAAGGAACTATCCAAGTTAATTGAAGCTAACATAATTTTTCCTATCAAACACTCATCATGGGTGGCTAACCTTGTCCCTGTAAGGAAGAAGAATGGAGAAATCAGATTGTGTGTGGACTTTAGGGATCTTAATCAGGCTTCCCTTAAGGATCACCATCCTCTCTCTTCTATGGAGAAAATTCTGTCCAAGGTCAGTGGGTCAAGGAGGTTCTCTTTTCTTGATGGATTTTCTGGTTATAACCAAGTGTTGGTTAAAGAATCTGACAGATATAAGACAGGATTTACTACTAAATGAGGCACCTATGCTTATTGCAAGATGCCATTTGGACTAACAAATGCTGGTGCCACATTCCAAAAGGCAATGGAGGTGGCTTTCAAAAGATTAATCGACAAGTTTGTCTTAGTATACCTTGATGATATAACTATATATTCCAAGAATGTAAAAGATCATCTTGATCATTTGAGACAAGTATTTCTAAGATGTAGAGAGTTTGGGATTTCCCTCAACCCAGCCAAGTGTGTCTTTGCTACAAGCCAAGGAAAATTACTGGGACACATTGTATCTAAGGGTGGGTTGACCATTGATCCAAAAAGAACAAAAGCAATACTTGCCCTTCCTCTCCCTAAACACAAGAAAGGGCTGCAAAGTTTCCTTGGTAGGATAAATTTTGTAAGAAGGTTTATTCCTAATCTTGCCATCATGGTGAAACCCCTTACAGCCATGCTTAAGAAAGATATGGTCTTCTCATGGACCAAGGAGGGGAAGGAGAGTTTTGAAGAAATTAAGGCAGCCATAGCCTCAGCCCCCACTCTCATGAACCCAAATTTTGAGAAAGATTTCATCCTCTACACTTTAGGTGGTGAGTGAAGTGTTTTTTTTGTCTTAACTCAGACAAATGACAAGAATGAGGAGCAGCCCATAGCCTTCTTTAGTGAAGGACTCAAGGAATATGAATATTAGTATAGCTTTGTTGAGAAGCAAGCCCTTGCAGTCATTAGAGCCTTGAAGAAATTTAGACACCTCTTATCCCACAATAGGATCCATTTGTTGGTGCCCCATGCGAGTGTAAAAGACTTCCTGTTAAGCAAGGACATTAGTGAAAAGAGAGCTGGATGGATCACTAGGGTAATGGAATATGATGTTGATATTCAGATTACCAAATTGGTAAGAGGGAGAGGATTATGCAAAGAAATGTTATCAAGTCAGGATTCGGATGAAGGGACTGTTATGGTAATTGTAGAGTAGCAAGAGGAAAGGAATGTTAATGCCCCAAGGAGCTGGATGGATGACATGAGGAACTTTTTATCAGGGAATGGATACCCTCAGGGATTGGACAGAGCTAAAAGAAGACAATATAGACTGCAATCCATTCCCTATGTTGTGATTGATGATATCCTATTCAGGAGGGATTTTAATGGGACCCTGTTGAGATGTGTTGAAGAGGATCAGGTCGAGAGGATGATTAAAGAACTTCATGATGGCCCTGATGGTGGCCACTTCTTTGCAAGAACAACCGCCATGAAGATCATGAGGGCTGGATATTACTGGCCATCTCTGTTCCATGATTGTTATAGGTATGTGAGAAAATGTGAGAAATGTGCCTTTTTCTCAAGTAAACAAAGACTTGCAGCTCTTCCTCTTCACCCCATTCAGGTGGATCAGCCCTTCACCCAGTGGGGGTTGGATTTTATAGGCCCCATTAATCCTCCATCTAGTGCAGGTCATAAATGGATCTTGGCTGCTACCGATTATTTCACTAGGTGGACAGAGGTAGTTGCCTTGAAGGATGCTACAAAGCCATCAGTTGTTGAATTCCTTGATGGAATTGTGAATCACAATATCTATCTGAGCACATCATCAAATTACTACCCCCAGGGTAATGGTTTAGCTGAATCTTCCAACAAGAATCTGATCAGAATCATAAGGAGAACGATAGAAGACAGTCAGAGGGTTTGGCATAAAAAATTAAGGACTACTCTATGGGCTGATAGGATAACACCCAAAAGATCTATTGGGAATTCACCTTTTGTGCTGGTATATGGTAGGGAGGCCAGACTTCCAATCTCGTTGGAATTCCCATCCTTGGAGTTGGCTCATCAGTAGGAATTGGTTGAAAATAGTTCCATGTCAGTAAGAATGGCAGACTTGATTGAACTGGAAGAAAAGAGAAACAAAGCTATGCAAACCCTGGAGATACACCAGCAGCAGATGAAGAAGATTTTTGATAAGAAGGCAAGGGCCAGAATCTTCAGAGAGGGAGATTTAGTTCTCAAGTGGGACTCAGACAGAGCAAAACTAGGAAGGCACTCCAAATTTGATCCACTATGGAGTGGCCCTTATCTGATCTCCAGCTGTAAACAGGCCAATGCGTTCCAGCTAAGCAGGCCAAATGGTGAAATTCTGCCCATTCCAGTCAATGGGATCTATCTGAAGCCCTGTTTCTAAAAATTTGGGAATCCATGTACATAAGTAGTTTAGTTTCTTTCTGTTGTTCCTGCTTTCCAAGAAGTGCACATGCACGAGTTTCTCTCTGTGAGTAGCCAGGTTTCGAAGTTTTGAGGTTGCAGAGGAGAAAGTTTTTGTTTTTTGGCTCCAGTTACAGGGTTTCATGTTTTGACTTGTCACAGGCAATGGTTAGGGTTTTACAGTTCACCAAACCCATTTTTTGACTCCATAGCCCAATGGATACATAAGGCCACTGGTCTGATGCATAGCAGGCTTGCATCCCCTATGAGTCGCCAGAATGTTACCACATTTTGCCCCCCGCCACATTTCAAACTTCGAAGTGCCTACCCTCCCCAACGGTCCCTCCCTCCAGTTTAAATAATATTCAAAATTGCCCAGGAAATATGAAAAAATTAAATATTTCTAACCTTGCAATATTTCCTAAGTCCCCTAAGTCTATTTTCTCTTACCTGCATGTTCCCCATCATCTGATCCGCCCAAATCAATGGTTAGGCGCTATGTTGCTATCAAGATTTCCAATGCAATTCTCCATAGCAACATGGCACCCTTATGACGCGTGGCGTGGTGGGTCCGCGGGACAGAGACCAGTGTTAAGACGACGAGCCAGAGGATGACGTGTATCACCGGAGGGCGCCATGTCGCTAACGAGAAATGGGTCCTTATCGCCGTTAGCGACATAGCGCCCGGTCGGGAGGTGTGACGGCAAGCAAGTCTACGACGGGCCAGTTTTGTGGCGGGAAGAGGTCAGGCAGCCAAAAAGTTTAGAAATGCTGGTGGGGCTCCATGGCGCCATCGAAAAACTCACGAGTTTTTCATTGGCGACATAGCGCCCAAACGAAAAACAAACCATGATAGACTCTCAGGCTTGGTGGGACCGTAGGACGGGACAGGTGGGATGAGCTATCTAACGTTGTGGCCTCGTGATTGGTCAGGGTGGTACCTCATCTACCATGGTGGCATTTCAAAATATGCCACGTTTGCATCAAAGGGTGAGATGGCAGTTGGGCGCTATCTTGCTATGGGAAGGTTGCCTCAATTTTCCCATAGCGACATAGCACCTTAGTACCACGTGGCAGGTCAGTGGGGCCAAGTGTTATGGAATTCGCCAGAATGGTGCTATGTCAGTCCAATGAAGGACTGCCACATATGCCAGGTCAGAACGCAGACATGAGGTGGCACTAGATCTTCAATGCGGCTAGCGCAGTCAGGGGTTGAGTTTTGAGCCGTCAGATCTGCAGAGATCAAGGGCAGGCACCATCGCGCTATGGGGAAGTTGCGCGACGTTTGCCATAGCAAGTTAGAGCCCTTCTGCCACGTGTCCTTGGGGCCCAGGGGGGATGCGCAGTTAACATCATAGTTATGATTGACAGTTAAGTTGCCAAGTCAATGATACAGTCAGGTTGGGGCATCGCAGTCACAGTTTGGTACCACCACAGATAGAAATAACTGTTGGGTGCTATGTCACTATTAGGAACTTCAGGGCATGGTGCCCATAGCGACATAGCGCCCAGTCAAACATAAAGGTGTGGTCAGTGCGTGAAGAGGACTGCCAGGGTGGCAAAGGGGAGGAAAGTGATTGCCCCACGTGGCCCAGTCAGCATGTGGACCTGATTGACTTTTTTTGACCCTGCTGTTTCGTGAACCAGAAAGGATAGAAAATCATTTATTTATTTTTTGCCGTGGATCTGATTTCATAATCAATTGCCACCAACTCAGAATGAATACCAGGTGCAGAGGGACACTCCATCTATCCAGTCGATCCATCTACCATGTCAGGGAATGTTGTGGTGCCATTCTTGCCCCTTCAGTGCCCCTGTTTTCAACGAGATATTGGATTTTTTGTACCCAGAGCCATGCCTAGATCAGATCCTTGATTGGATTTTGCAGATGAGGAATTAATGCCAGTAGGTGAGAAGCGAATGTAATGCAAAAAATCCTCTGTCATGCCCGAATTATAAAGGCAATTTTGTGATCTTTTTTCAAGGTCGACTCTTCCTGATTTCTCTGCTGCTGCTTGCAGATTTGCAGTGTAAAAATCCCTTTGTCTCTGAGCTAGATGAACATCTTGTATCATCTCTTTCAGCCATCAACGTGTATGTGCATCATTTTGCCTCTCGTTGGTGCATTGTTGAGATCAGTGGTCTGTATACTGTATCTATCTTTGGCCTATTGAATAATATACAAGTGAAATCTTCTGTTCCTGGTGTTATTCAGTTGGTCTCCTGATCTGTATGTGGTTGTTGGTTGATATAAGTCTAAATGAATGTATGACCTTGAATGTTACCCTAGTTTCGTAGTGCATATTTGGGTGAAGAATGAGTCTGAACACTCTGTTTTGCTGCATCACCGCCATAGATTAGACTAGGTAGATTTGCTTTAATGCTCTCTTTCTCCCTTTCCCTTCTGAGAATAGGTAGGTGTGCCCTGACAGTAAGAGGAAGCCAGCCTTCTCCGGAGACTCAACCTCATAGTTCAAGTCCCATAGCTTGGAGGTTGTTTCCATGTTTCGCTAGGTTGTCCTTGCGCATAGGCCTTGGACAAGGGTGCAAACCTAAGTGACAACATGTACCTTTAGCAATTCCATTTTTTGTCAAATACTTATCCAACCTTGCATACAAGGTTATAGGTGCTTGTTTTAGACAATACAATGCTTTCTTCAATTTACATGCCATCACTTTTTCTTCTGCCAAATGAAATCCTTTAGGTTGTTCAAAGTAGACTTCTTCAAGTTCTCCATTTAGAAAGGCTGATTTGACATCCATCTAATACACTTTGAACTTCTTACTTATTGCATAAGCCAAAAACATTCTCACTGCTTCCATTCTAGCTATAGGGGCATATATTTCCTCATAATTTATTCTTTCTTGCTGTGAATAACCTTTGCATACTAGTTTAGCTTTTCTTCTCATAATGTCACCTTGTTCATTCATCTTGCTTCTAAATACCCATTTAGTTCCTATAATATTGTTATCTTTAGGCCTATGAACCGGTTCTCATGTTTCAGTCTTCTCAATCTTATTTATTTCTTCCTTCATTGTTCGAATCCAATGATCATCATCACATGCCTCGTCTGCACTCTTAGGTTAAATTTGAGAAATCAAACATAATTCCTCATTTACTCTTTGTTGGTCTGACTTTTCATTTGATAGAAATCTTTTGTCCAGTTGTAGAAAAGTCAGCTTCTTCATTTTAGTGGGTAATAGGGTTTCTAGATAATTCATCCATTTGCTAGCCTTTGAAATTTTTTGTGAAAACCCTATGTTTCTTTCCATTCGTAAATTGTTAGGCGCGAAATATTTGAATTTTCAAATAGGGCGAATATTTTGTTGTCTTTTTATCTTCCATTCCCCCGAGCTACCTTTCCTCTCAAATTCCCCAACCATCTGATCTAAGTAGATCCACCGTTGTTGTTACCTCGCTATGCAAACATGGGCACTTTTTATGTATAGTGAGGTAGCGAGTGCTAAAAAGTTTATAAAACGGGACCGCAAAATGAAGATACGACGGTTGGAGATTTGTCTTTTGGCTGACTTATTAGTCAAGTACACATTGCAAGTACCATCAACAAAGGAAAGGGGACCCACAAGGAAAGCAGTTTGAACTCGGTGCCAGAATGATGGTTTCTCCGATGTTTCGCTACCTTGCTATTGAAAAAATTTGACATCTCGTCGTTAGCGAAGTAGCGAGGCATCGTAAAATTGAAGAGTAAGTAACCTTGAAATTCATCGGTACCATGATTAATCCAGGTGGCATGATAAGTAATAACTGCCGTTGTCAAAAGCAGTTAATAGCAACAATAGTGATCTAATGGATCCTTGCATTTCATAGTGCCAAGATTTATTAAAGTTGTTGGAGCTCTCTACTTTGCTATCGATAAATTTTGACATCTCGTCGTTAGCGAAGTAGCAAGGCGCCGTGAAATCAACAGCCGATGGGACCTTTAGTAACGTGGGATGATGACTAGGACTAAAGTAAGGTCTTAAGGGGTGCCAACTGTGCAAAATTTTATACTTCATCAATGCTCTCGACCCATGCCTTATTGATCAAATGTGCGAGAGATCCTAAGCGTTAGATTAAAATAGAATCAACAGTCCTTGCTATCTTGTGTTGGAAAGTTGCATGTTGTTTAAGCTATGCGACGTAGCAAGTATAAGGCCCACCATTTATCAGAAAACTGTGTGCAGCTTCCCCACCTTTGATTAGGTCTCTTATCAACGACCGTTGTCTTCTCGCTATGAAGAGTTGCTAGGGAGATACGTATACTGACATAGCGAATAAGGGCCCACCGCCATCTTTTCGAGCAAGCCCAATAACATATCATCTGCTAAATTAAGATCAAATCGATGGTTATCATTGCTTCGCTATGGCAAGGTGCTCGTTCTTTATGTATAACGAAGTAGAGACCTGCCGACACGTGTCCTCAGTTGTCAGTGGGTCCGAACATAAGCGCCATCAAGGAAAGAGTTATGTACGTGGTAAATTTTCATTAGATAATTTGACCAACATGTCAAGTGCAATGCCTAGTTGTTTTCTCTGTATCACATGATCGTAGGATTTTTGAAGATCAGCGGCGTAGCTTTAAATGCAAAATGTGGTGCCACTCTCTATATTAATTAGACATGAAAGCATTGCGCATGAGAAAACAGAGTATAACACAGAAGATTTCATCAGTTTCATCTTACATGAGCAAAGATTCTGAGCCATTCCTGAGTAGAAGTAATTACTGAACGAAAGCGTGCTGAAGTTTGGCAAAATTTGTGAAATTGTCTATTTGCGAAAAGTTTGCAGAAATACAGAGGAAGACAAAGATAGAATTCAAGTAAGTAGTACTACCATAATCTCTGTAGGCTTTTTAGTTCTGTAAAAAAAATCCAAGATGCCTCTAAAGAAGGGATTTTCAGGTCAAATAAACTATTTGGATAGAAATGTGCATGATGACTTGCTTGAGTTGCTCCCAAAGTCTACTGTAGAGACAATGCAAGTTAAAAGGTTAACCTCATTAAATCCTAGGCTGAGGATAGCTGATGGATTGTATGATAAGGGTAATTGGGTCCAGGATGCTCAAACTTCACAAACTGGTTTGAGTTTGTTCAAAAAATGGTTTGCAAAAAGGAAATTGTATGCCCCACATGCCAATATATGGAATTTGATCTAGGAAAGCTAGTTGTTCCTAGTGTGTTTATGGATTATGACCTTCTTGAGGCCATGGCAAAGAGTTATGATCAAGCCACTAGGGTAGTGAGAAGAGTAGATGGTGAAGTTTTAATCACCATCAGTCCAAAATAGATTAGGGAAGTTTTCAGTTTGGGACCTCTCACTAGGTATCATGTGCCCATTGATTTGATAGAATTAGAAAAAGAATATATGTCAAAAAGGGATGTAGTTAGACAAGGTGCACTGAAGGCCCATATAGGCAAAATTGGAAACCTACCAGCAATAACATCATCTTCTAAAGAACCTTTCAAGAAATCATGCTTCAATGCTAGGGTAGTAGAGATATATAGGACCCTGTGCAGAGTCTTCGGAGAAGGTGATGAAGATTTTATTCCTGTGAGCTTCATGTATATGATCACTCAAATCTCCTCTTTTGGTGTAGAAATAATTTTTGATTTTGCATCTTACCTTTCTAATGAGATTCATAGTGGATTGGTGGGGATTGCAAAGGGCAAGGTGGAGAAGGTTTGGGGTCAGTACTCCCTATTAATGCATATGTTTCTATTTAAAGGGGTTACATATTTCAATAGAGAAATGGTATTAAATAGGGAACAAGAGGGGGAAGCACTACCAGTTCAATTATGGAGTGCAGACATGACTGGGGAAGCAGAAAATGCTAGTTTTGTTAGATTTTATAGGCACTTTGCTTCCAAACTAAGGTGCCTCATATTGAGTGACAATCCCAGAATTCCTAATGCACTAATTCACCCTGTTAGGCCTATGGACAGACCCCATAGTCTAAAAGTTTCACATAATTGGGGAGATATCATCCCATATCTGATCTCAACTGTCATTAGAGTTTATGGATTCAAAGGGACACCCCATGTACTACCTTATCAGGTGCCTTTAAAGGTAGGAGTAGCTGAATTTTTATGGCAGTTGGGAGGAGTAGAGGAAACCTTTTTGCACAAAAGGAGAATAGGATCAATTTTTCCTACTTGCACTGTAGCTCACCAGTTTGTAATAACTAAGGAGGGGTGGATCTTCCTCTACAAATTTTTGGATCAGTATAAGATGGCAGTATCTCACTCTTGTTTTTGTGATGCAGAAGATTTCTTTAATTCTACTCTTAGGCATAGGATCAAACTTCGTCCAATTCAGCATGAATTTTATTTCCCTGAAGATGTAATAAGGAATGAGTACTCTCTACAGGAGCAAGAAACAAAGAAAGAAAAGTGGAGAGTCTATTCAAAAGTTTTGGAGTTTATTAATTGTTTTGACAAGGATTACAGTCCTCTTAGTAATGTTGCAACTAATGCAGATAGAATAAATAAACTTATGAGTACATTCCCCGAAATAATGGAGGTAATGAATGAGAAGAAACAACATTTTATTGATTCTTCTCCAGATAAAGCCAGGGAAGTAATGAGGAAATTGGGTTTCACCCCCAACATAGGGGCAGGTCCACTGGTTGTGCGAAAGAGGACAGGATATATTGTCATTCGGGATCAGATGCCTACTGTAAACAAAGGAAAGTAGATAATTGAATCTACTAGTACTATTTTTGAAGAAAGACCCCCTGAACCCTCTCCCAAAAGAAGAAAAATAATAAGGGAAGAGGAATCACATGATGAAAGTTACTCACCTTCCCAAACTCCTATGAGAATTGAGGAGGAATAGCTCACCAATGAGCAAATTGAACAAATGGGATCACAAGGAGGAGTTTTTGTTACCCAGGCAGAAATTGATGAAGGGAACCCCCAAGAGCCTCCTGTGTCGAGTTTTGAACTAACTGTAGCAAATTTCAAGGGAAGGGAATTAGACCTTGTTTTGGAACAAGCCAGTCAGCAATTTTTGTCTGATAACAGTTTTGTAAAATCTAGGACTTTCCATCAGTTTGCGTGGAGGGCAAACATGCACATTTTTGAGGAAAGATGTAGGAATATGAAAGTAGAGCATCCAGAAATGGATGAAGCCTCTATTCAGAATCAAATAAAGGAACAAATGATACAAGAGTTCCATAATATAACCCCTGAAGAGGGTAGACAAATGGTTAAAGATGCAAATATTTTATTACTGCCAAATTGGGACATTGCTGATGCCTTAATTTTTAATTCTGTGTCAAATAATTTGGGATTACAGGATCTAGATAAAAAGGAATTCTTGGGAACAACATTCAGTAATGACCAAGCTGCTCTTGTTATGTGGTCGTTAAGAAGAGGATTCAGGACTACTCCATCACAGCCTGATGATTCAGGACTAACAAGGAGTATCATTGTGAGGAGAGTTGCTAATACTTCACATGTACAGGCAACCCACATGAATGTGGACTATTCTAAATTTTCCTTGGCCACTACAAAAAAGGAAGAAAAGGAAATGACTGACCTACAGAGCAAGTATGAAATAGTGGTGGATGCCTACAATAAAGAAGTAAAAAAGAGAATTGAGCTTGAGAACAAGCTATTGGGAAGAACCACTAGGCCAAAAATAACATACCCTCGCCCTCCAGTTGAACCTTTTAAATCCACCCCTCTCATAGAAATACCAGATACACCCCAAAGGCCACAATATTGCACTGTTGAGGATTTTGAAGAAGAAAAAGGCAAACTGTGGGCCTTACATGTAGAATTGGAATCCAAATATGAAGATAAATTGAGAAAAGCTCTGACATATTTGGGGGACAAGATTGAATGGCTGCTAATTCATGATCAGTTGGCTAGGGTGATCAGTATCTAGGAGGATTTGAAATCTAATGATGAGGCTCTAATGCCTATTTTGAATAAATGGGTAAGAAGGGAGAAAGAAATAACATTTTTGTGTTTCTCTGTCATAGATGATTCTTTTGATCAAATTGAAAAAACATTTGATATTGTTTCTGATCTTACTGACTTTAGTAATAAAAGGATTCATTTACAAAAAGTAGTAGTAGGCTACTTTGAAAAGTACAAGAGCCAGAAATTCAATTTGTTTCCTCATGCCCTAGATAAAAAGAATAATTTGAAAGGCAAAGATGAATGTGCAAAGGAACTTAATGATTTATTCTGTTTAAGAATGAATCAAGTCATTAATGAATCAGGGCATGCATGGTGGGCTGCCACAACAGAAGAAATGGTGAAGACCCAAATATTCTTTGATTCTTTAAAGCAAGATTTTGTTACCATTAATAAGGATGTTGAGTATGTGCTAAAAAGACAGAGGGATATTTTACAGTTCAATTGGCCAGATGATACATTATTTGACAAATGGATGGCAGATATGGCTCCCGTTGAACAATTTGATGAAGATGAAAATGATAGTGATGAAATGCAAGGTGAGGAGATCCAAATCATTGACCCTGTCACTACTCAGACCCAACCGGGAGAAGAAGACAAGGATAATTTGTTACCTTCAGTTGCAGACCCGGGACCACAGGATGCCGATACAACTAAAGAAAGGGAAAAGGTAGAAGTTATTTCCCCCATACAGGATAAAGATGGTGAAAGCCCACAGGTGGAGGTTGACGTGCCATCATCAGAACAAACTTCATCATTGGTTAATTTGGCTGTTGTATACGAGGAAGGATCAGAATAGCAACTAACTTAGCAACACAGGAGCGTGTAAAAAAAGGGCCCACAAAAGGAATGTTTGATATAAAACTTTTGTTGTTACTCACATTTTTGTCATCTTGTTACAAGTATATGTAAGTGTCTTTTAAAGGACACCTTTCATTTTTTTTAGCCTGAAGCTTGTTGCATCTCACACTATTTAAGTAAGATTCCAAGGCTAAAGAAGGGTCTGAATTCTACTTTTCTAAGTAATATGCTTAGTCTGTCTTTGGTCCAAAATTTTGAAAGCGAATCCATGATGTATTTTCTCTGTCAATTCTCTGAGAATACATGAATATAGAATGAACTGTGTCTCTTTCTGAAGGTCATTCTGAGTTTATTGTAAATAATATACCATTTTCAAAGAAAATGAATACAAATTGTGAACTGTCCCCATATCAGTTCTTTTTGAATCTTATCTCCTTCCAATTACATGGTTATCTTGATATTGTATAAGTAAAGGCTTGTGCAATTGAATGCAATCTAGTTAGGTTGTATATCTATTTATCATTGATGTTAATTCAATGGATTAAATAAAAGCTTTGATGAATCTGATGAGGTTTCTTTAGTAATGGAAAGGATTTTGGATGATGAATTCTGATAAGAATTGCTGATAGAATTTGTTGTAAGGCAACGAATTAGATCTAAGAATTTTCTATAGACTCTGAACCCCAATGGATTAGGCACTGATCAAATTGATTCAGCTGAAGGAGAAATATATCATAAATGGTTATCAAAATGTAGTATCAAATCAAATTTCACTTTTATTTCCTATAGATCTTCAAAGGCTGGACAGTATTTGTCTGCATGGAATGTTTTAGCTTCAGTTAGCCAATATTGTTAAGAACACCTGCAGATCTATAGAAGAAAGTTTGGCCATATCTGTTATATGGGATGTATTTAGCAAATTGTTATGAATTATGTATCTATTTGAGGATTTCAGATGAGAATAAGAATGAAACTAAAATAATCCTCATATGGTCTTTCCTAGTTGTAAATCATCCCAGGGTATACCCACCCTGGTTTTGCAGAGCCAAAAGAGTAGAAAACCATCTGTGGTTTTGTTGAAGTTGGGTCCAAGTACTTTGCATATGCAATTGTTAATAAGAATTGGCTAGTCTTTAGATTGTGTGTGTACTGTCATCCTAGTATTAAGCATTTTGTCGCTTAGTAGTTTTTGTGCATTTTAAAACACCAACACTCTTTACTTCCAATTATTTGTTCTGTGGGGTGATTTGTTGTCAAGTTCATGTTAGGTGTAGGAATTACTATCTCAAGTCTTATCTCTTCTCTTGAATCTCTTCTCCATTCTTTGTTCTCCTCTTTGCTCAACAATTTTTACATCATTCTACAAGTCATTGTTAGTCTCAAAGAAAATTTAAGCATTCTCATGGTTAGCCTTCATATCAACAATAGTCACCAAAGCTATCTCTTTTATTACTTCATCTTTCTTAACCAATTCATACTCATTATATTCATCATCAAAGTTATTCAAGAATCTTTCTATACTTTATTTAAATTCTTCATCTTCATAAAAAAGAGAATTATTTCTAGTTTGTCTTACTTTGTTATGACATCTGGACAAAAAATGGCCAAGCTCTTTACATGTCCAACAAACTTTTTTTTCCAATACCTTTTGGCTCTCTTTTCATAAGAAGATGAATACCTTCTTTGATCTTCTTGTCTTCTTTGGATTTAGATATGTCCTTGCTTGTGCTTCTATTCTTTTTTAAGCAACAAAATGATTATGGATCTGGAAACTCAATGCTCTATTCTATACACAATTTTGATATCTCACCAAGAAGCTCCATCTTTTGGGTGTCAAAATTTCTACTAACTTAGGACGTTCTTTTCTTAAGTGTCTTTCCATTGATCTCGCAAAGCTGTTAAGTTTTCTCTTCAAAGACCTTATGCATTGATACTAATTGTTAGAATGTAAAGTCCACCAATATAACTTGAGAGGTGGGGGGGCGGGGGGGGGCGGGGCTAAATCATTTATTCAACTCTTACAAATATTATCAACCTTATTAATCCTTAACCATATAAACAATTTAATCAAAACCATAACAAGATACTCATATATAACAATGCTAGATATGTTAATTAGGGAAACCCTTGATCATAGGGAAAACCCTGGTGGTGATGGTACCCACAAAATGATGTAATATAAATATTCCTTGTTAGAAAATGGACCCTGTTAAGAGTCTATTAAATACGTTGAATACATATCAATCCTTGTTAGGAGACTTTGAATCCTTGTTAGGAGATTCCAACCCTATTAGGAGTTATAGAAGGCAAAAGGACCCACTATCCAAATAGCTTTAGGGGTAAGACCAATGAACCCACTATCCAAATGATCTTTGTATTATTCCTTATAGAATAATAGAAATGAACTATACTTGTACTTCCTCTTCCTCTATCCTATCAACTAGGCTGCTCTTCTTCTTCCGATCTTGATACTAGATCACCAACTTCACATCCAATAATCCCTTGGATCACTCACACATATTTACCAAACACTCTTCTCTTGTTTGCACACTTTCACACTTGATGTGCTTCCACACTCCTCTCAAACAAGGAAAATATCCTTCCTTTATACCACATTCTCAAAAAAATTCCTTGAGTCAGCCTTGAAGCTTTCCAATTAATTATAATAGGACCACAATAAGATAATTAATTGTTTCAAAACCATACTATATTTTTGGCTGACAGTCTTTACAACTTCTCACACGAGTGACTCTAGACTTTATGCACTTGTTGGTCCGAAACCATCAAAATATCCTCTACCATTGTCTAAATTTGCATATCACAATTCCATCTTTATTAAGATCTATATAATCCATTCATCACAAACTACTTCTTAGATAATCTATCTTTATATTGCTCTCTATAAATCACACATATCTTTAACTTACTTGATGTGCACTTAACCTCATCATCAACACATAGTGTAGAATACGTCCTTAACCACGCTTGACCTGAACATCAAACATTTGTCTATACAACCATGATCTCTATCTATTACTCTGTTAGTCTTCATAGAAACCATACTATGTTGTCATCAATGACAAACACAATCATGTATGCAACATATCAATCATACTACAAATCTCCACATGTTCTAGCAATGCTTAGGATACTCCCCCAAAGGAATGCCATCAACATTCATGGTAACAGTTTGGATTTCCCCCTAATAGTTCCACATTTATTTGGTGTGACAATCAAAGTGTTGTATACATTTCTCACAACCCAGTTGAGCATTAGCAAACCAAGTACATTGAGCTTCATATGCACTTTGTCATGCATTTGATTTAGGATAACTCTCTTAGCTTGAATTATATTCCCACTATTGAGTAGGTTCCATACATCTTCACTAAACCTTTTACATCCCCATGGTATCTTAAGTTGTGTTCTCTTCTTGGGGTGAAGGAATTTGTCCTTGGAGAGTCTTAATGATGAATCCTTCCTTCTTTTGTTTTTAGTAATCTTCTATCTCTTTTTGGAGTAGGATTTTTCCCACTTTTTTTTTTCTCTATTTCTCCATTTTTAAGATATCTGGTTGTGTTGGGTTCCTCATCAGGCCATGTTGTAGGGACCCATTTTATACTTTCTACATTGTAGTTTCCTTGATTTTTTTGCATTGTTTGTAGCTGTATTGTAGTTCATCTTAAGGGGGGTGATAGAGTAAAGGATTTATTTTATTTTATTAAATTACCTTTACTGCCTCCCTAAAATTTCCCTTTATGCACACACATTCCCATTTTATAATTAATTATTAATTATTCATTGTCTTTTACCTCTTAAGGTTCCCCTTTTAGGTTTTACAATCTCCTTCTATAAGGATTGATCAATTGTATATTTCAATGATAATATATTCTTGCATATTTCTAGAGCCAAACCCTTGCCTTTTCTTGTCTTTTTATTCTTTGCGATAGGTTCTTGCATGCAAGTGTTCTACTAGATCTATGAATTTGTTCTCATCAAATCCTTCAATACTCATACATGAAAACATAAATGCAAACTAGAATTTTAGAAATTGTGTGCAAGTATATATGTTATTTTATTTTTTGAACTTCCATTAACAATTTGTTTGTACTCTATGACATTTCAGAGTGAGTGTAGCTTTAAATCATCCTAGAGTGGAACAAGGCTAAAATGAGATTGGGTGGAATAATATTTTAGTTTCTATGTAGTCATCGTGAAGTGATAGTGTGTCCTATGGATGCTCACATCATAACTTTGGTGAAAACAATTGATCAATTGTATATTATCTTTTATGTTACACAAAATTTCATATCTCTACCAATTAGTGTCTGTCAAGCTCACTCGGGCAATGAAGATAGTTTCCTATGTCTGCCAAGCATTCCAATGTTTTCCAAGTTCAGAAGATAGTGTTTACCGAGTTCACTCGGGCTCCAAAGAGAAGCTCACTTAGTTAACAAAAGAAAATTTGGATGGAACTAGTGTTAACCAAGATCACTCGATTACCGAAGGAAGTTTAGGAAGTTGTAGTGTTAACTGAGCTCACTTGGTTAACATAGAAAAATCATTTTAGAGTTAGTTTCTACTGAGATGGGTCTGCTAAGAAAGGATTTTCTTGTTTTGGCATATTGAGTTTAATGGATTTGTTTGTTGGTTCTAGCCAATTGAAGAGATGAAGAATTATTGTTTTAAGTTGTATTTAGGCCAAGATGAAAATGTATATGATATAAGTATAAGTTCAAATTGAGGATTGAAGATGTGTGAGAATGTGTGGAAGATAATAAGATGCTTAGAGGAAGAGAATTGGAAGGATAAGCAAAATATCCTTATTGGGCTGCAAAGATTAATTTGATCAGGAAGGATCAAGTATTTAAGCTAGAATTGAGATCTAAAATCAGCAATATAGTTGCATTAGCAATCAGGTCATTTCATTGTTACTCTCTAACCATTGTAGCAGTTTATCAAATCTCCTAATAGAGTTAGCCTAACAGTTATTTGCCAAATCCTCTAACAAGGTGGCATTTCTAGATTGAAGTGTCTAAAGACCACTAATAAGGCCACTCCTAACAAGGTGATTAAATCTTCTAATAGGGTCACACCAAGCAGTATGTTTTGTAATCTTTAACAGGGTTGGCTCCTAATAGGGCTCACTTTAGAAGAGTGAAAAATGATAAATACTTACAATTGGTGGTTTTTCCCAAATTGGGTTTCCACGTTAAAGATATTGGTGTCAATTGTGTTCATGATATTTCTTTTATGTGTATGAAACTAAGTTAATTAAGATTAATTATAGTTAACATCTTAAGATTTACATGTTCAGTATTTTTCAAGTATTAGTTTTTATTATAGTGCTTTCTGAGTTACATCATATTGATAGTGTTAACCAAGTGCATGTGTGTTAACCGAGTGACAGTAGTTTCAACAGAGTTTATGTTTTGTATTGACATATAAGGGATATGGGATTTATTTTTGTAGTAAATAATTCACCCCTCCCCTCTAAATTACTCCACTTATATTTCCAACAATTGGTATTAGAGATTTTGGTGCTTGCAAAGAAGGTTTCAAGGACCTAAGCTAAAGATCAGGATGTCTTATAGAAGAGAGATTTCCAAGTTGAATAAAGATAACTTTGAGACATGAAAATAACTTATGAAGCTACATCTGGCAACCATCAATGATTCAGGGCTGAAATATTTGTATGCTCGGTATAAAGATCCTATTGGAACATTAATTGTGTAGGAGATTGCTGAAAAGAAGAATCATACCATTATGATGATTGACATTGCATCTACTCTTAAGTAACTATGTTGAATTTGATGAAGCCAAAGGGTGTGCTACTACTCATGAGATGTGGAAAAAGCTAAAAGATATCTATGGAGGTGATGATAATGTGAGAAGAGCTAAGGCATAAATCTTAAGAGGTTAGTTCGATCAGATGAGGAAGAGAGAAGATGAAAACATTGCAAAATATGTTGACAGAATCAAAGCTAGTGTTAATGCAATCAAAGCCTTGGGAGGGAAAATTGCTGATGTCATAGTTGTAAGTAAGGTACTCAAAACCCTTCTTCCTATCTATGTAATTAGAGTGTCATATATTCAAGAGATGAGATGTGATCCCAATAATAAGATAAATGTGAATGCTCTAGTGGAAAGGTTAACAATATTTGAGCTAGATAACTATGATAATTATGTTCCTAGTTCTAGCAATCTTGAGTCTGCATTTGAATCCAGGTTGTCACTCAAGAAGAAAGTTGCAAAGTCTAAAGGAAAACAATCTAAGAGTGAAGAGGAAGATAATTTTGATAGTGATATTGAAGCCACTGAATCCCTTCTTGTGAGAAGATATTCCAAAGGCAAAGGAAAGTACAAATGTAAAATTCCTCTAATCTATTTTTCTTGTGAAGAAGTTGGTCACATTGCTGTAAGGTGTCCAAATAGAGAACACAAAGAAGAAAAAAAGAACATCAAGTATAAAGGCAAGAATGATTTCAAGAACCACAAGGACTAAAAGGATAAAGATAAGAAGTCATGTTTCATCATGGCTAAAGATTCTGATAGTAGTGATGACGATGAAATGGTTTATATTACTATAAAAGATGAATCAGATAATGAAGATTATAAAATGGCACTTATCTCCCATGTTAGCAAAAATGATACATGGATTATTAAAAGTGGTTATTTTCATCATATGACTGGTGATAAAACAAATTTTAAACATATGGAACATTATGATGGTGGGAGTGTAAGATTTGGAAACAATGAACCATGTTCCATAAAAGGAAAAGGTTGTATTTCTCTAACCAAAGAACTCAGACATGATAATGCTTATTGTGTTGAAGGACTGAAACATAATCTACTAAGTTTGGAATAGTTGAATAACATTGGATTAAAGGTAGAATTCATGAATGGGAAAGCCAATTTGATAGATGGAAAATAAAATCTAGTTGGGTCTGGTAATCAAACAAAAGGTAACTTATTCTACCTAGATCAATGTGAAAGTTCATATTTTATTGCTCAAGTAGAACAAAGTTGGTTATGGCATAAAATGTTGTGTCATGTGAACTTTGATAACCTACTCAAGATAAGAAAAAACAAAAGAGTGAGAGGTATTTCTAGTCCAAGGAAACCTAACATGGGCCTATGTAAGAATTTTCAAATTTGTAAGATAGGCAAGATAAATTTCAAGAGCAAGAACTATCATTCTGAAGAAGTCTTAGCTAGTTCATTAAGACCTTTGTGGACTTATTGGAATAGAGAGCTATAGTGGAGATAAGTATTTTATTTTATTTGTTATTGATTATTCTAGGATCATAACAGTAATGTATCTAAAAGATAAGTTTGAAGCTTTTCAAAAATTCAAGTCATATCTAGAAAGAGTAGAGAAGGAAACATGAAAGAAACTGAAATGATTAAGGTCAAATAGAGGAGAATTCATTTCTAATGAATTCAATGAATTTTGCATTGAAAGAGGAATCAAAAGACAAGTATCAACCCCTAGTAGCAGAAAGAAGGAATAGATCAATCATGGATTGTGCAAGAACCCTGATGATAGAAAAGAATGTTGCAATCAAATACTAGAAGGAAGAAATCAGTACAACAGTTCATACCTTCAACAAAGTACAGTTGATGAAAGACTCAAATTAGACTCTTTATGAACTATGGTATGGCTACAAACCTAATGTAAGTTAACTCAAAGTATTTGGTAGAAAATGTTCTATTTTTGATGGAGACTAAGAAAGGTAAATTTGATGTCAAAAGTGATGAAGAAATATTCCTAGGATACTCCAACAAAAGTAAAGCATACAAGTGTTTGAATCTAACTAATCATAAGATCATAGAAAGTGCACATGTGAGAATTGATGAGTTTGTAGAAAAGAGTGAAGAAGACAGAAATAAAGAACCTGAAGACTACATAAAATTTATTTACTTTGAGTAATTGAAAGTCAGCAGACTTCACCTCCCAAGTCCCCAAAATCTCTAGAAGCACTCAAGTTGCAACCAATGCACCTGAGTCACAGTCTAAAAAACTTGAGTTATAGTCAAAAGCTACTAAGTTGCAGCCAGTGCAACCTAAGTCTGAGTCTGAAGGACCCAAGTCATAGATAGTGGGACCCGATCATGATACAGAAGATCATGGTGAGGCAAGTTGAACAAGTTCTAAATCTAAAGTACATGTACTTGCAAGATATGTCAGAAGGCACCATGCACCTAAGAAAATCATTGGAGACAAATTAGATGGTGTAATGACAAGGAACAAATTGAAAGGTATATGTTTTCTTATTGAATTTGAACCTAGAAAAATTAAAGATGTTTTGGATAATGAATGTTGGATTGAAGCAATAAATGAAGAGATAGAACATATAGAAAGGAATAAGACCTGGACTCTTGTTCCTAGACCCAAGGATAAGAATGTAATTGGCACTAAGTGGGTGCTCAGAAATAAGTTGAATGAAGATGGAGAATTTTCAAGAAATAAAGCAAGGTTAGTATGCAAAGGTTATTCTCAAGAGGAAGGTAATGATTATGGTGAAACTTTTTCTCTTGTTGCAATATTAGAAGGTGTTAGGACTTTACTTGCTTATGTTGCACATAAAGGATTTAAAGCATATCAGATGGATGTGAAATCCGCCTTCTTTAATGGAATTCTAGAAGAAGTTTACATAGAGCAACCTGAAGGTTTTGTAGATCCTAGCAAAAAGCATATGGTTTGTGAATTGCACAAAGCATTATATGGTCTCAAACAAGCTCCTAGAGCTTGGTATGAAATACTTCATAATTATTTTATGAAGATTGGTTTTCAGAGGACAAATGATAACAATAGCCTTTACATCAAAGAAGGACCAAATAAGAAGATTGTATTGGCAGAAATATTTGTGGATGATACATTATTTACTGGAAATGATGATTTGTGCAAATATTTTTCAGAGGAAATAAGTAAAGAATTTGAGATGTCAATGTTTGGCGAAATCAAATTCTTTGTTGGCTTGCAGATTCAATAGAAGAAATATGGTATCTACATTACTCAATCTAAGTATATCAAGAAGATATTGAAGAAGTTTGGAATGGAGGATTCAAGTCCAGTTGGAACACCTATGTCCACTAGACATAAGCTTTCCAAAATGATGATTCTACGGAGGTAGATTAGACCACATATAGATCTATGATTAGAAAACTATAGTATGTAGTACATACTAGGCCTGATATTGCTCTTGTAGTTGGTATGGTGGCAAGATTTTCAGCTAATCATAAATAAGTTCATATGATGGCAATCAAGAGAATCATGAGGTATCTAAAGGGTTCTTAAGACTATGAATTATGGCTCAAGAAAGGAGACAACTTAGATTTGAAATCCTTTACTGATGAAAATTAGGCAGGAAGTGTTGATGACAGGAAGAGCACCAGTGATGGAGCATTCTTTCTTGGTAAGAGACTAGTTTCTTGGACAAGTAAGAAGAAGAATTGCATCTTTCAGTCTACAATAGAGGCAAAGTATGTTGTAGCAACAATCAATTGTTTCAATATTGTTTGGTTCAAAAAATTGTTGGCAAGTATGAAGGTAGAAATCAAGGATCCAATGGTTATCTTCTGTGATAACACCAATGAAATTAATATATCAAAGAATCCTATGATGCATACCAAGACCAAGCACATTGTAATAAAATATCAATTTCTAGAAGAATTGGTGCAAGACAAAGAGGTGAGATTAGAATATGTGAATAGTAAAGAACAAATTGTGGACATATTCACCAAGCCATTACCTAAGGATGCATTTTTGTTTCTAAGAGGTAAGCTAGGCGTTATTCCCCTATCTGAAGCTCACTAAATGAAGTTTAGTGATGCATCAACCAAAGCATGTTGAAGATCAATCAAGTTGATGAAGTAATGAAAGGGAAGATTACATATGAATTAGTGCATTAGGTACATTTAAATTCTATGAATATTTTCTTTGGCATAAGATGTCAAAGAGGGAGAGTTTTTTGTGTCATATATCATAGAAATTTTGTAAATGAAGAGTTTGCTATATCACTTTTTTTTTAAAAATGTTTGAAGATGTCAAAGAGGAAGAGTTTGATAAAGAATAAACTTGGAGAGTTTTTTGACAAAGGGAGAAACTAAAATCAAAGAGAGAGATTGATGTTAGAGGGAGTTCACATTGATAGAGGGAGTTCTCATCCAGATGATAATCATAATGAAACTAAGGACATTATTTTTACTTTTATTTTGCTCTAAAATTTCATTGTAGAATGAGATGTTGTGTTGTCATCAATGCTAAAGAGGGAGATTTTTGAAAACAATTGATCAATTTTATATTGTCTTTGATGTTACACAAAATATCATATCTTTACCAACTAGTGTCTGTCGAGCTCACTCAAGCGATGAAGACAATTTCCAGTGTCTGTCGATCATTCTAGTGTTTTCCAAGTTCAAAAGACAGCGTCTACCAAGTTCACTTGAGCTCCAAAGAGAAGTTTGTAGAAGTTTAATATTAACTGAGCTCACTCGATTAACAAAAGAAAAGTTGGGTGGAACTAGTGTTAACTAAATTCACTCGGTTACCAAAGGAAGTTTACAAAGTTACAGTGTCAACCAAGTTCACTTGGTTAACACGGGGAAATTATTTCAAATTTAGTGTCTACTGAGTTGGATCAGCTAACAAAGAATTTTCTTGTTTTGGTATATTGAGTTTAATGGATTTATATGTTGGTTCTAGCTAACTAAAGAGATGAAGAATTGTTTTTTAAAGTTGTATTCAAGTCGACTTGATAATAGATATGATATAAGTATAAGGTTAAGTTGATGATGTGTGAGAATGTGTGGAAGATAAGAAGATGCTTAGAGTAAGTGAATTGGAAGGATAAATAGAATATCCTTGTTGGGATGCAAAGATTAATCTGATTAGGAAGGATCAAGTATTCAAGCCAGAATTGAGATATGAAATTAGCAATGTAGTTGCATCAATAATCAGGTCATTTTATTGTTACTTTCTAACATGTTGGTTGTTTTTTAGACTACTAGGTACCTTAAACCCAATACCACAAAAAATAACACAAAAAAATATCTAAGGATTAGTCAAATCCTATATTTAGTGTGATGAGTCCTCATTCTAGACCAACTTCAATACAGTATAAGAACACTCCCTTCACTTTAAATTCTGCAAGGCTAAGGTGGGAAAACCTTAGGGATTTATCTAATAAATTTTATGATACTCTTCTCTTCAAGATTATCCCTTATACAAGAAAATGGTCATAATCTTCTTCTTAGATTTGTAATAAACTTCTTGATTACAATGGCTATTTATAATCAATAGGAAAGCAATTACAAATAACGGATGACCAACAACTTTAG
This sequence comes from Cupressus sempervirens, assembly GCA_028749045.1. Classification (NCBI taxonomy): domain Eukaryota; kingdom Viridiplantae; phylum Streptophyta; class Pinopsida; order Cupressales; family Cupressaceae; genus Cupressus; species Cupressus sempervirens. The sequence goes on from CM053786.1 coordinate 198,242,432, forward strand.
TTCTTCATTAATTGAAGTGGAAAATTGATTTTTATTTGATGTATATATCTTTCAATTATATAAACCATCAACTTGCAATTGAAATTAAGTGATCAATACCTTATCCATCATTATATAGAATTAATACCAGTAGTCTTGGGCCTATTTAACTGACTTGCAGTTAAATTTGTCAATAGTGAACACTAAACTTCATTCTTATCATATCCTTCTCATATACCTAAAACTCTACCTCTTATTGAAAGCAATTACTTAATTCCTTGAACTAAATGCAATCAATAGGAGATATACAATCTATCTGAATTGTATTAAATTGAAAGAACATTTCTCATTTCAATCTCAAAATCATGGATATGCAAGGAAGGAGACAAAATTCAAATACACAGATATGTAGAAATTCTCTCTTGTATTAATTTCCTTTGAAAATACATACAACACTAGATATAGACTCACAATATAACTTAGAACTTGGCCATTTAATCATTCATATTCATTATTCTCTTAAGTTCACAAGTTTGAGCACAATCATACCATTACAAAAGACTGGATGGACTGTAAAATAACATAAACTGAAAAATGTACAGACATCCGACCTCAACTCCCCCTCCTAGAAATCCTTAAATAGGATTGCAACAAGCTATAGATGGGAGGAGGACACATGTAAAAACTTCAGTAGATACAAAAGGTGGCAAGACATGCCCAAAAAGTTATACAAGACATTCCTTAGTGTTTGATCAAAAAGAGGAAGTAGTTGAAAAAGTTAGTAGGTGAAAATTTATGTTATGCACTTTGACTTTACTCCTTTTAATCTTCTTCTACCATCTACATCCTCAAAAGATTCAAAATTTGATATGAATATTTATGAGAGTTTTATCCTTTTGATAAAGTGATTAGTGTATCTGATCTTATCTTTTAATCTCTCATTTGTCTTTATCCTTAATAATGTTTCAGTTGCTTCCTGCTCATCGCTTTCCACACATAAATCTCTCGCTTAGTGGGCCATTTTTTAGTTTTGACATCTCCTAGGTCATGTGCAGTTTTAGTCCACTTGGCATCCGTAATGGCTTTAGACTCAATAGAAAATTTGTTCAAGTCTATTTTTACTCTAAACAGGGAATCAATTAACTTATTTAAAGGGGTATTGGGACTATCTTCAAAAATTGCCACAGTGGCCTCCAAAGTCAAAATGGAAAATAAATCAAACCATTCCTACCAATGCCTCATTGTACTAGTGGCAACCAAAATTGGTGGTATACAGGGTTGAATTCCTTGACATAAAGCTTTCAAGTTCCCTTGTATAATTTTCAATTTACCAGTGAAGAAGCCAATTAGTTCGTTGACTACCTCCAAGCCCTCCTTCACTGTGATTATCTTAACAAGCAGATTTGGCTTTTTAGCCATCAATACAATAAGCCTCTCTAAGAATTGTGTATATGGCAGGCCCCCATAGATTGAATGTGGGTGATAGACACGAAAGTGCCTCATTATAGAATTTCTTAGCACTTTGTAAAGCAACATAGAAAATATGAGCCTCTCGTGATATATTCTTTAGAGTTTCAACTGTGTGACTCATCAAAATCTTAAGGACTATTATCCTTATCTCATCTCCTTCCTGAGTAAGTGGATCATCAATGCTCATTCTCTTTGGGTTTGATGTATCCCCTACCTCCAATCCATCTATTAGTGTTGGGGCTTAATTCTGTCCCTAGCTAGTTGCTCCTGATCTTTCTATTCTTGGCTCTGTCCTATAGCAACCACTCGCTTTGTATATACAAGTTTCTCTTTAAGAGATGCAACCTCAGCCTCTAGTGCTTGGACCTTTGCCTCAAGCTCCTCAATCTTTTCCTTGTAGACATGGCTTTTCCTAAGCTCATCCTCATACCAATTCCTCATATCAATGTAATCATGTACAGGCTTGGCAAGTCTGCTATCAATCTCCTCTACCTTGGCCTCATTCATGAAAGAAAAATGTTTCATGGCCTTTGAGATTTATGTGTCTGATGTACCCTGTAAAGTCCACACAACCATGTTGCCCTATTATGTGCTTTGCACATCCATCAATTTATGCTTATTTGATGTAGGGGCCATTTTCCAAACTACCAGAGACTTGGTGTCAATGTTGAACCTTGTTCCTCTTTGCAATCTATTAACACCATATGCCATATCTGATCCATCTTTGCTAATCACCTTGTGGACACCATACATCATTTTCACAAAATAATTCTTGAATTTATCCAAAGCCATCATCTTTTCCACTTTTTTAGGGTAATCACCCACACTCTTCAGGTCCATGGGGATATGTTATAGCATTGATTTTCCTGTGTATGCCTTGGTGTTTCTATCAAATTTTCTTTGTAGATCCTCCAAATCTACTAGCTCGCTCATAGCACCATCCAATTCAAAAGCTTCAATGAATGAGGCATGGTCCAGAGGGCATAGAATAATTCCATCTTTCCTATGAAATAATTTGGTGGCTAGATTATATGACTTGATTAGGGCTTTTACCAAATCCACATCAACAAAGACCTCTGGAAATATCAATTTTGTGAAGTTCTTCTTCCAAGTGTTGCAAACAAGCATCTTCTTCTCTCTATTATGATAAAAGTACTTAAAAAGCTCAGAAGCTATGACCCTAAGGCATGCAACATCTTTGCATAATGTATATGGGTTGACCAAAGCATGACCATCTACAACATTTGTGTTTGAGTATTCTAGGAATAATTTTAACCATTCTTCAACAAATTGGTTTGGTTTCTTCTGTCTTGTTTTTCCTGCCTTGGAAGTGGAGGTTTCTGCAACTTCCATGTTTGTTGTTTGAATCTCTTCAACATCCTTATCAGACATTCTGAACTAGCTTGAAATACTGGACAAAGCTATATCTGGGCACTGGAAGCAATAGTTTGCACACACTGAAATCTCTACAAATGCTTAGATTTTCTCTTTAGTTAACAGTAAAACTACAATTGATCAGTAGAATATATTTATAGCTCAATGTTCATCATCAATTTCCCTTTGTATTGACTTTTAGCATACACGAGCCTTAAAATTCAGGTTATTCTATCACCTTAGGGGAGCGTCATCATTATTATCCAATTTTGCACTTTCTATTTATTGCTTAGCTCTTACTGGTTGAGAAGTTCATTGTCATTTCCAACTTAGAAAAGTGAAAGCATACATTTAATGTCAACTTAGGGGTCTACAATCCTATTATCAACACTAAAAGTGAAAACCCTCGTAATATCTTAGGCAGGGAATAAATGCCCTTCAATCTTACGATATCATGAAATCAACCCTTATTGCACTGTCACAAGGCTTGGAAAAAGTCTCTATGAACCCACGATACATTGATTTCCATGGCTTAAGAGATTTTCTTTGAAATCTTTATGATCTCACAACAGGCAGTTTATATTGCACATTGCAGCATCTCATCTTACTTTTCTTTAGCTTACGATCCTATAGTCACGGTTCAACTGACTACTTTGTGACTTCGACGGTCATCCTTTTTACCCTTACGATGCTATGAGAGATTGTTACCTCCCTTCATCATAACATTGTTGGCATCAATTTTTACTTCTATGATTTACCAATGCATCACCTATCGTAGCAACGTAACATCCTTCTGCTACCCTTAAGATCTTATGAGACATTAATTTTTGTAAGATCGTAGAACTGAACCTATCAGATCATAGACATATATAAAGACATTTTCAGTCCCAACAGCTTGACATGGCATCTGCCTTGTACACTTTGCATTAACTGACTAATTAGGATAGAACACTAGTCACATTTCTAACACTGCACTGCCAACTTTCTTTATCATTTGTGGCTTTATGATCTTATGATTGCCATCCCCATAGCATTGTGATCCTTAAAATCCCTTTCCTTGGTCTCATGACTAGAACATTTAGCATAACATTGGAACATCATGAGTTAAAGCTTCCATTAGAAACCTACAATACTACGACTGTAGCATATCTTAACATTAGGGAGCCTAAAAGATCACTCTACAATCTTGCACTAAACCTTGTGTCATAACATCAAGAGTACGAAGATGTAAGCTTGTGACTAGATGCCAAGGCCACGATCATAAGATGTAAGCTTGCACACATTCCTTAAAACCTTGCAACTTCATAAAGTGGGGAAGTACCAACCATCAATCATCTTTGATCTGATAGCAATCAAGATGCGGGCTCGTGGAAAAATCAAATGTGAAAAGACTTAGGAAAAGATATAACCCAAGGTCTTAAAGAATATTACTTTTACATGCCCTAATTTTTTTAGTATTCAAATATTTGAACGACCGTTAGACATTTTGCCAAATATGAAATATAAATTTTGGCGAGAGGGCAAAATAGCCAACAATATTTCCAACAAACTCATCATAGTTGAAGTAATATCCTTTTTAGCAAATATTAACTCTCTTTAAACATTAATTTAGTGTAGGTTGTTAACATTTGGTTGGTACTTTATGACATTTTCAAAGTGAGTGTAACTTTAAAGCATGCTAGAATGCAACAAGGACAAAATGAGAGTGGGTACAAGAAGATTATAGTCTCTATGTAGTCATCATGAAGTGATGGTGTCTCCTATGAATGCTCACATCATAACTTACAATAATTGATGTTAATATCCTTTAAGAATTTTTTTAACTCTCTTTAAAAATCGATTTAGGGTATGTCTCAATGTAATTGTGAAGCTTTTTTCCAGCAACAATCTATGGAATTGGTGGCCCCATAAGTATTGGTTTTTGTTACTTGTTTTTTTTATGGGGCATAACAAGTAAAATGTTTCAATGAAATCCTAATAATTGTTATTTATAAATATTGTTTTTGAGAAAAAAATAGGAGACAAATAAGGAGGGAAAATAACTTGTGTAGCCATGTGTCATTTTTGTCAATAAGTACCATTTTCTTATTCCATCCTCCCAGATCCTAAACCATCCTTTTCCCATGACTAAAAAATGGCATGCGAATACTTTGACTACTTAAATTTAAACAAAAATATCACTCATGAGGACGTGGGGTTAGAGACTATGCAATAATTATATAGTTCAAAATAGTTAATCTTTTCTATGTTTGAAAAAAGTAGAAGAACTTTTATTTATATGAAACCAATGTTTTGTGAATTTTTTGGCTCATTACAATTTTATTTGATATTTAATTATTTAGATTTTCATTTTGTGACCTAAGTTGGATAGTTTGCAACTTTATTGTGTCAAAGAAAAGTTTTATTCTATGATTTTGATGTATGTCTTATTGGTGTTTGAAAATGTTACCAGGTTTTCAATTATCCCAATGAGAATATGACACATCTAGGGGCAGCTAACTCCCATTTTCAATGTGCCACTTCAGACACCGGGCCAACTATAAGGCTAGACCCTTCTTCTACTTTAGGCTCTGCTAGACCTAGGCGAGTGGACCTTAGATTCAAATGATATTGTACCAGTGCAAAACATATCCCTGAATCTATTAAGCAGATTGAAACCCCTTATATCTCCTAATGACTTAATACAATGATAGAGATCTACAATAGCTAAATGAAAATCTATGGAATGCACAAGTTGAGTGAGGGTTAAACATTTATAGCTCTTCAACATGAAAGGGTAAAAGGCTTTTGATTAATAATGTTGAATTTCAACAAAACCTTAGATATGCAACAATAAGACTTAATGATCCTGCAACTGATCAATGCCTTAACCATTAGGCAATTCCATGAATCAAATGCATACATATGGATATCTAATACTTGTTTATATATTTAGACATCTGATCCATCTATTTAACTTGTAAATAGACATCAATGCTCAAATTAAATCCCATTCTTATATAATATCCCCATCAGTAAACTTGCAACCCTGTTGATTCCCTGAAGCATTTACATAACCCCTTGCGTCATAAGCAACAATGAATAACATACAGCCTTAAGGGACTGCAATTATAACCTAAGCACTATGTCAAAGATTGTAAAACATTGAAAATTATCCGATAAAGGAGACAGGATTCAAGATGAAACTAAACCATTTGCTGCTCTTTGTATTTATTTCCTTGAAATTAATACAATCATATGCATGAAAATGAAAACATGGAAATACTTAACATATCTGAACTATCTGTATTAACCTTCTTAATGTTGTCCATAAGAGAGAAAATGCTGAAAGAAATGGTGTCTTAGTATTAGGAATACATCAAAATTGGAACCAGAATATGGTCTCATAGTAATGTGCAAAAATTTTCCCCATAAACTGGAACCTCTAGAATGAGAAAGAAAGAGATTGATATAGAGGAACGGTTTCCCGGATTGAATCTGTAATTGACATCTGTCCACATGAAATTCCCTTTCTTTGCCATGAAAAGACTCTCTCTAACTTCTCTATTCAACTGAATATCTGATTTGGTTTCATCATTTCTATAACTGATTTGCAAATATCCTTTCCTAAATGATGAAAACTTGTCGAGTCATCAAAATATTTGAAAACCCACTGAAATGCTTGGCAAAATTTGAGTTTTACTGAGTGAATGTGAGCAAAGTGAACTCCAACTGCATTCTCATCAAGTTTTACTGATCCTCTAACTAGATTTTTAGTTTTTACCCATTCCACTAAGAAAGCCCCAAATTTCACGTTTCTAGCTCTAACTCAAACCAGGAAGCACCTGTGCAAAAAAAAACTCCATAATTGGAAAGTTCGTCTTCTCATGATTCTGGCGATATATAATATCGCTATATTAGCCTTCTAGAAATGCCCAAAAATTTGGTTTGAAAAATGCCCTTCTGATATGAAACTCTGGCTTATCTGCAACATTTGATTTTAAATTTTGAAAAATTAAAAATATTCTAAGGTTAGAACTTTATATTAAAGTCCTTTTTGAGTTTTAAAAAGAATTGCACGGGCATCCATTTTGCATAAAATGATTTAAGAATTATATTTAATTTGCCTTCACAGCTTTCCTTGCCCTTTGAATCCGAGGTCAAACATGGTTTGACTAGCTTGATGACACGTGTCACTCATTGATTGGCTCGGACTTCTACAATTGGGAACCACATCATGGCTAACTGGTTCTGCCACCTAAGCACTCGCTATGTCACTATGCTAACAAGTGAGCAACTTCCTCTTAGCGACATAGCGAGAACAACACGATCTGCCATGTGTCATAATCTCGTGCATCTTAGAAACTTGCTTGCCACATCACCATCTCGGGGACCCGCTGCCACGTGTCGTCACTGCATCAATCCTCGCCATGTCGCTATGGTAATTTTCATGCAACTTTCGCTTGGCAAGATAGTGAGGATCGCCGGATCGAGACATGTGTCAACATCTCCTTCCATTTGAACTTGTTTGTGTTTGCCGAATTTTTGAATTTTTTCTGCAACTCGCTATGTTACTAGCCAGATTTTTTTAAATTTCTCCACTAGCAAAGTAGCAAGGTGCCGAATGCCGAATTTTTAGTTTTTCGATGACCAACTCATTGAGTTCATTTTGCTCATTATGCGTGTTCTATCAAAATTAAAATTGTTTTGCCTTCAGTTGTTGAATCATTGGTGCGGTCCGCACACGTGCCACTGCCTTTTCAAAAAGCACTATCTTGCATTCACTTTAGTTAAAGAGTTGTATTAGTTTTAAACCATTCTAAGTCTACCTCCACCAAGAATGTGGGATAATTGCATTGAGTGTTTCTCCGCCTTTTTTTTTAATCTTCTTCAATGCGTTGGTTTTATATGTTAATGGCATGGGTTTGGAAATTGCTTTTTGGCAGGGAGCTTGACATGGATGCAGTATTTGGCTATTATTTTATGGAAGTAAATTCTTTAAAAATGTATTTGTTGGGCACGTGTTCACTTGTTTGCTTCCACTCTTGTCTGTGATTGCCGGCTTTCTATGCAAATCCTTCTTCTGTTTTGGCGTTGATTTCTCCCTTGAATACTTGTTGCTGATTGCTTTTACCTTGAGCGATATGATTCTCATCAGGAAGTAATATAGGTTCTAACTCTTTCCAAGTAAGGTCTTCACTATCTCCATCCTCATACTCGACCTTGCATTAGGTCCTTCGTGTGACCTGACAATCAACTTTAAACAGTTCTTGTCTAAAAATTGTTCTGTGCAATCTGGACCCATGATAACCCAATCCCCCGTTCTGTGTTTGGAGAAAGACCTGGATGCCTTGAAGGATCTGACCAAAGCACATCACTAGGAATCAAGTTCAAACCCTCTCAAGGTGGATCAAGAACTACCTGCCAAGCTTTGGGTAATTCATCTAGAGAACCGAGCTTTAACACTTTAGAATCTGGGCCTGAGACAAACCTGTGTCCCTTCTTTCCCCTTGATCTTTTTAATGAAGGTGGCAACTCCACATTGCGAAAAAGTCCTCCATGTGCAGTGTAAACACAACCAGCAATGATAGATGCCAAAGGAAGTCCTTCAAAGCCGCCTAAACATTTACGATAAATATGTTTGCCCTGATCTCCATATTTGGCCATCACTTCCTCTTCAAAACCATAGACAGAGGTGCAAAATTTTAATTCATGATTCCCACGGAGGAGAAATACTCTGTGAGGTAGAAAAACCTTTCTTGGGAATCTCATTTGTTTTTCGTTTTGCCTTCGTAGGCATTTTCTTCTTTGATGAACCATATTTCAGTTTTCTCATCACCTCATCCATAGGTTGCTCTGCTGAATCTTGTTTGCCTTCATGCCTTGATGATTTCTCTTTTACATTACTTTTTGGCTGCTCCTTAATTTGACTAGATTATGATTTCTTTGCAGTTCTCTTCTTTCCAATTGATTTTTTGGTTGATGTTGACTTACCAGTTCCTTTCTTTGCTGCGGCTTTAGCTTTATTTAAAATTGGTGCCTTTTTATTTATGCAAAATTCTGCCCCTGCCTGCTTAGCGTGGGCCTCTTCATTCTCGAGTTTCCTTTTTATCTGTGATGTGTGAATTCCTCTCCAAGGCGTGGACTCCATTTCATCATGCAGATGGAATTCCTTTTTACATGCGTGATTTGATTTGCTAGTTTGAATGGGGTGTTTTTCTTTGGTGGATGCTCTTCACAGTCTTTTGCGTGGATTTCCTTTTGTATTGGCGCCCTTCCTTCAATGCGCAGCTGCTTCCAAAGTGCTAGCGTCTCCTCTTATGCTTCTTGCACACATACGGATCTCCTTCATTAAAACTAGCGGATGAACCTTGGTTTCTTTTATGCGTGAGACTCATGCCTTTTACTTGGAGTTGCTCCCCAACATGCCACCTGTAGTTGGCATGGTCTGCCTTTCCTTCCAGCCACGTGCTTAGCCTCTGTTTATTTTCTTTTACTTGACTGTGCTTTCCTTCTACTCCCCACACGCCTTGTTCAAAACTGTTGCTCCCTTGTCTTCACGTGGTCTTCTTGTATTTCATCTTGTACCTGCTCTAGAATCCCATGTTGCAAAAAATGGTCAATGGTAGATTGCAATACAATTTCCCATGAAAATTGGCCCCATGTCTTCAGAAGTTGTAATAATGCCTCCTTTGGAGCAAGTTGTGGGAAAATACCAAGAAGCTTCACTATCATTTCATCAATTTCAAGATCATCACCTGACCTTTCCCTTGAATTACCATTTTCCTGCAACTCAGTTTGGACAATATGGATTTCTCCCTTGTACGAACTTTCTGCTTGATTATCTGTGGATCCCATATTATTAGTGCAATCCAAAGGAACAATTTGGTTATCCATGGAACTAGAGGAGGCTTGACTGGAGGACAAGAAGCGTATGAAGGGTGCCATTTTGTTAGAGGACAAAGGCTAACAAAGCCACCTTAGCTCCATTGCTTTTGACTCAGCCCCACTTATCTGAGAACACTGCTCCTTCATTTTTCTCATAAGTATGCACTTGTTTCTAAATGATGATTGGTGCACAATCATTTCATCTTTAAAATCATCATCATTATAAACTTCCCCTTAGAACATCATAAAAAACTCACAATATTCGTGTCAATCTGATGTAATTTAGTCGGACCCTAAAGTGGGTCCGGCTAAATTTTTTTTCGTTTTCAAAGGACTGAAGTCTCAAACTGATACACTGAACATCTAATACTGATTTGAATCAAAATCCATCACTGAGACATCATTTTAACTCATTTCATCACTTATCTGCAACTTTTGACTTTCTGCTAACAGGGCCTCTCAGTTGGCTTTAAAAAACTGACCCAGACATATAACTAGGCTATGAGATCAACAATACTGAATCTCTGTTCCGCATATTCCTACCTTATTGAATCTTGTCTCTTGACGAATTCGAGATCAAAAGATATTGACCGTCAAAGTTGCTTACTCATAATTACTTGCAAGAAAACATGTCAAAAAACAACAAATTGGGTTCGAATTTGGCATTGAAAACTGGGCAAACAGACACTTGGGAAGACAAAAATTGGGATATTGGTTCACTGTCACGAGGTGAATGTAAGTCTGTGATTTGGGCTCATGACGAATAACAGGGCACAAATGGCGATCAGTCAAAGTGGGTTACTCAGAATTTGTGGATTGGAAACACAGACATAAAACATTTTTTACAAATGGAATTGACCTGGAAAAGTGTGCAAACAGATTCGTCAAGATTTAAAAACTGGCACACTTGAAGAATTTTCAGGGGACAACACAGTGGTACAATCCATTCAATATCACCAATCATGGATTAGGAGTTATAACGCCACAAACAGGGGTACTGACAAATCTGCAAATGTTGACACCAGTAAAAAGTTACAAATTGCGTTTGGAATCACGTTTGACAACTGATCAAACGAATTTGTCATGAGCTGAAACTTGAAACATAACAAGTCTCTGACATCTACAATACAACACAAAAGGAATTTTAGCATTTTGGTCAAATGGTCAAAAGTTACAACACGTCAAACAGGGTCTCCCAAAATTATGTGCGAAGTGCAAATGCACGAAAACAGTAACTGACCAACTTTGAAGGATTCAAAACCTAGTCAAATGAATTCAAAACGATGCAAAATTTGAAACATAGGTTCTCAGGTATGGATACTAGATATTCCCAAAGTGGCAGGTCATGACACAATTCTAGGTGCAAGATATTTAGATGCAAACGTAGCCTCCTGACATTGTTTGTTACTTAGTGAAAATGCATAAATGACACCAACTCAAAATAGGACTTCGCCAAACAACTTGGAATGATGTTTTAACTTCATGGAATAGGTGGAAATGCTGAATGGAGGGTGTTAGAAACATTAAACACCTTAGGGGCCTCATACTGACAGTCAGGTACGATCTCATCAAATAAGCATTTATGGGGCTTGATTTCTCAAAATTCTAAATTGTGACTAAAAATGAACCAAGCAATTTTTAGTCCTAACATGTCTATTACAGTTATTAATTTAGATAATATATTTTCTATTTTTGCAAATTTTAATCTATAAATTTGATGTGTTTCTGAAATAGCTATTAAAATTAATAACAAACATGATCAATTTTATACATTAAAATGCATAAACATATATAATCTACAATTATAGATTAATGAATTTCATAAATATGTATCAAAATTAAAGATTAAACTTAATAACAAATTTTAATAGATAAATTTTATGATTGTTTCTTTCACTTACTTATATTTTGTGACCATGACCTATTCATCGCAGACCAAGGAACTCCTAAAGTGTAAGTCATATTTTTGTCAATTCTTGTATGTGAGTGAAGTTTAGATATTTCGGAAAGGATCATGGAGCACAAGTAGTTCAAAAGTGTCATTTCAAGCTAAATGTCTTAATAGTCTTTATAAAATGTTTCAATAGTGGTGTACAAATGAATCAATTACCAAACCAAAAAGTTCAAAAATAATCCACTATTAGTACATGTCTCTTTTCAAAGTCAAAGTAATAATTAGAAGATACCTATATCAAAAACATAAGAATTAGTGTGTAATTGGACCTGTTTGCCCAAAAAACATTTACTTCAATTATGCGAGTTATGATGTGAGCAGCCATCCGGAGGGTATGGGATAAAATGAGCGCGAAAAGAGAAAAACAAAAGGACCTTCAAACGGGAGATTTTTACCAAAAAGAATCCAATTTATGTGTGAAACTAAAATAGATTGCAGGGAAATAAGCATGACCTGTAGGAAGAAATAACGATCCCACAGGTACAGTCGACTCCACTCCATTAAAAGTTCAAATTCTTCTGCATGTATTTCGTTTCTTGTAATCATTTACTGCTTTCAGTTCAGCATCTCCCATTGGAAAGGTCACGCATCTGATGCACCAATTTCTGCTTCAGTTGAGAAGTAGCTGAAATTGTAAGATTTGCATCTGTAGACTTGGTTACTTTGATTTACATAAGTTATTGCTGTGTACTTCGGACAGGATTATTGATGAGTAGAAGCTTCAAGTATGCTCCGAAACCACTGGCTCTACAGGGAACATCAATTGTAGGTTCGAATACGGCGCCCTACTTCATGTATGCTTCTAGCAGATCAAAGGCTTTATAAAATACATCTCAGCCGGGTTTAAACAAACTTGAATCGCTATTCCGAATGGAAAGCAGTGTGCCAGGTGAAGCGCACCTACAGACGAAGTAAAATAATGATTAAAATCAGTCTAGGGTTTTGATCGCTGGTCTTGCCAGTCAACGATTCAAGATGGAAGAAAAGTTGGGAACAGTTTCTTGTAACCATCTCGGACCAGAATACAATGGTCTTGCAACATCTTATGATTTTTGATCTTCAATCGATTAAATATTGTTCATGCACTTTAAATCATCCGACCGAGATTGGGCTTCAATGTATGATTCCGCATTTTTATTTTTAGTTAAGATCCCACATGGAGCTGGAGGACATGGATTAAATATAAAATCAGCAATTGGGATTCAATTTAGACTTTGCATCCTTGATTCTAAATCAGAGGACTTGTCACAGAAGCAAGCAAGAAAAGCTGCCAAATTTGAATACAGACAATTCACGCTGCTTCAATAAATACCGACACGGTTTATGATCGCTTGATTATCTTATTTAAAGAAGACGTGTATGATTAATGGCTTTGCAAAGAGACGAGATCAGGTAGCTTCATATCGGAGAGAAATTAAAGTGTTTGCTAGAGTTTCAACAATCAAATTCTGATTTTATACATACCTCTGAAATGATGAATGATTCCACGTACTCCCATAATGACCATGTTCCTGCAAAGTCTCAGTTTTACGTAGGGTTAGAAAAATGTATTTGGGATTTGAAGAGGCTTTTGTTCCAAAACGATGTGTCGGTCGTTGGCGTTCATTGCATGGGAGGTGGTGGGAAGATTACTCTCGTATTGGCTCTGTGCAATGATCTCCAAATTAAAGGTGATATGCTCTGCAAATTCTGTTCATGTTTGTCTGAATGTTTTAATCATCTAAAAATGCCAATTCTATTTTAAATTTCTGGTCTTTTTGAAGTTTCTTCTTCGCTTAATTACTTGCATGCATTATATCATAAGAAGTGCTATGCTACGCCAGTTCAGGTTTAAGGGCATCTTTACATGCATGTTCAGACATTTAGCCTTAAATACACCTTTTTTTTCATGGATTCCAGATTATTTTGACAACAATTTGATTTTTATCACGGTTTCACAATCCCCAAACCTAAAAGGGATATTAGAAACTATGCGGGGAAAAGTAGCTAAGAAGAGATTACTAGAGTTTCAGGATGTGGAAGATGCACACATTAATCAGCAGAAGTTGCTTTCGAAGCAGTCCAAGCCCTCTTTAGTTTTTTCAGATGATGTTTGGTTTAGTGAAGATTTCAAAAGAATTATTATTTGAAAGTCCGGCATTCAAGACTCTCATAACCATCAGAGACAAGTCCATCATATGCGAATTTCCCTCTTCCCAACTCTATAAATTACCATTGTTGGGCAGAGAGGATGCTCTGTCTCCTTTATGCTTCTGGGCTTTTGGACAGAAATCAATACCAAGCGATGTTGATATGGATCTAATGAAGGAGGTACGGAAATAATTGTTGTTTTCTGAGTTTTATATATATAAGAATTTGTTTGTACTACAAGGTTCACTTGTAAATTTTCATTACATTTTATGAATCGTAGGTGCAAGCAGAAAGTGACGGTCTTCCTCTTGCTCGAAAGATGATTGGTAGTTCAATGCATGGGGACCTGGATGAGGTTGGGAAGAGGACTAAAGAAGATTTCTGAGCAAGAATACACATCTGATTATCACAGAAAAAGGCTCTTTAGATTGCTGCAAACTAGTATTGATGCCTTGGACGATGTAGCCAAGGAATGTTTCTTAGACTTGGGATTATTTCCGAAGAACAAGAAAATCTGTGTTGATGCACTATTGGATATTTGGGTTTATGTACGGAAGCTACAATGATAAGATGCTTTTGACATCTTATCAGAATTTGCAATTAAAAACTTGTTAAATTTAACTAGCAATCAAAGGTAATTGTCTTTTCTTTTATATATTAGACTTCTTGTAATCATGGTTTCCAATGCTAACCTGACATGCTTGACCTTAACAGAGGAAGTGCATCAGTCTCATATGAAAATGCTGCAGAGCTATATTTTTCTCAGCATAATATACTGAGAAATATGGCTTTGAATTTAGGACAAGATGAGAATTTAAAGCACAGCAAGAGGTTGGTTATAACAAGGAAGGACTGTAGTTTGTTGGCAAAACAGGAGTTGCTTAATCATGAAGGATTTGATACCCAAATTCTTTCTATTTTCGATGGTGAGTTTACTGAAAATGTCATACACATTCATTTTGATCAAAAACATTTCTTTGAAAGAATAACCATTATTTTTAATATTCATCCTTAATGTCAACTTGTAGAATAGTTTAGAATTTCAAGCATGGTTTTCTGCATAGAATAAGATTTACATCAATGTCCCAATTTTTTGTGTAACATCAATAGTTCTTGTATCTCATCGTAAACACACGTCCTCTTTTTCGCTTATATATTTTCATTCCTAGATTCAACATCAATGTGATGAGAAGTGAACATATGTAACTAGGAGTCATAATTGATGCCCAATCTAATTGGACTTCCCTTGCAATTTATACATGCAGACTCTATGAAGGAAAATGACTGGTATGATATGGCTTCCCTGAAGCAGAGGCTCTATTGTTACTCTTTTACTTTGACAGATTGATTTCTTCCCCCATTTTTGAAATCCATGGAAAAGCTTAATTTTTTTATGGTACTCAATTGTGGTACAAAGAGGGCAACTATAAAAGGTCTAGATGTTTTATCTTCACTCACTCAACTCAAGATTGTCTGCTTGGAGAAGTTGATTTCACCCCTCCTTGAAAACCAGAGCATTGAAGCTCTGCAGAACTTAGAGAAGCTACCTTTGAGCTTATGTGAAGGATTTGGAAGTATGTAAACATTCACAAAGCTCCAAGATTTTAACCTGGACCACAACAGCGATTTGAAGGAGATGCCCCCCGGCATCTGCAATATGCTCTCCATTGTGTCGTGGTCTACCTGCCACCTGCTTCAGAATTTACCACATGATTTTGGAAATATGAGCTATCTAAGAATGGTAATATTATCTGCATTACCAGGCCTGAAAGAGCTTCCCACATCAATTGGAAAACTTGCACAGTTGGAATTCCTAGACCTTTCAATATGTGAAGGCCTGAAAGCTTAGTTACCGGATTCGCCTGTAAATGCCCGGATTTGGACTCGGGTCCGATTTGGATCCGGATCCATGTATGGATCCAGGTAGGATTTGTAAGCCGCAGATCCTTACGGATCCACGGGCAAGATTACAAATCCTACCCGGATCCTCGAGGATCCATGCGTGGATCCGCATGAATCCGTGGCAATAACCAAATAAAGAAGCAAAAACGTGGGCCTAACTTCATTTTTTAATGTTTTTTTTTTCCCCAAAGGCCCTAAACCCTAAAAATGACCCTCTAAATCACAATGCAAGTTCATTTACTCTCTATTTTGCTCTCTCATACTTGCTAGTTTGAAGTAAAGTGCTTGGATTCGAAGGAGATCGGTTGTGGAGTTTCAAATACCTTGCAAGAAGTGTTTAAGGTATGCATTTCAACCATATTCTTGAGTTCTCTCATAGATTATTGATTTATTTTTAGTTTTCCAAATTTTCAAGTTTTTGTGTAAGTCTGAAGCATGGTTTTCTTTCACTTTTTTTTCTAGATTGCAAGAATAGAACAATGAGTAGTCAAGGCTCAGTGGGTGGGAGTGGGGCTGCATCACCAAGCTTCAAAATTGATAAGGTGTCTCCTTTATGGAGACACACAACAAGAGTTGCACAATGTCTTGGGGGTGGGGCATACATATGGAAATGTAATTTTTGCAACATACAACACAGAAGCACCTATTCCCGAGTGAAACTACATTTTTTGGGCCCTGCGGGTGAAGGAATTCACATGTGTCAAGGTAGTGATAAGAAGGGATTACCAGCTGGACAAATAGCAGCGTTAGCAAAAGAGCAAGATGATGTTGATAGAGCAGTTGCAAAAGCAAAACGTCGTGCTTCCAAAACAACAAATATACCAACACCATCATCCGATCAAACAAACACAAGAACACATCTTTTTTTGCCTATGCCAACTACAAATGATGAAGATGAAGACCCATCTCCACTCACCCACAAGAGAGGCCCACTAGATAGGGCATTCCAAAATGAAAAGAGAGACATTGCTGATCACAAAGTTGGATGTTGTTTAATTGCAAATGGTGTTTCATTTAATTTTGCTAGATCACCTTATTTTAGGGAGATGGTGGAAGCAATAAATGATGCACCCCATGGTTACAAACCGCCTGGTTATGAGAAGTTGTGCACTACCATATTACATGATGAGAGGAAAAATTTAGAGGCTCAACTTCAACCAATAAGAGATTTTTGGGTTCAATTGGGTGTGTCTATTATTTCGGATGGGTGGAAAGATTGTAGAAACCGTCCATTGATCAATGTTATTGCTGTATGCCCTAAGGGGGCAATGTTCTTGAAGGCAGTTGATTGTGAAGGGCAAGTGAAAGATGCAGAATTTATTTCACGCATTCTCATTGATGCCATAGAGTCAGTGGGTCCTGATAATGTTGTCCAAGTGGTCACGGACAATGCAAAAGTTTGCAGGGCTGCAGGGATAATTGTAGAGTCTAGATATGATCATATTTTTTGGACACGATGCAGCGTCCACTCTCTCAATTTAGTGATGAAAGCAATTGGCACCAAAATAGATTGGGTGAAAAGGATATATGAGGAAGCTGAAGAGATTCAAATGTTTGTGACAAATCACCACATGTCACAAGCAATTTTTAGGAGTTTCTCAGACTTGGAGTTATTGAAGGTAAATTTTTATATTTAATATATAATTGAATATTATTGGATTCCACAATTATTAATTTTTGTTGTTGTTTACATTAACATGTTTTAATTTTTAAATGTTTTACTAACTTGACTTTAACATGTTCTTAGGTTGCTGAAACCCGCGTTGCCTCTCACACAATTGTCTTGAGACGACTTGTGAAGGTAAAAGAAGCATTGAAGCATATAGTCATTAGCCCCCAATGGGGTGTTTGGAAGAATTCCAATACAACAAGGGCTTTAAATGTGAGAAGAATGATACTAGATGAGGATTGGTGGGGTCTTGTGAGTTATATGTTGGAAATCACCGATCCAATAACGGCAATGCTTCGCTTCGCAGATAGTGATGAGCCATGCCTTGGGGATATTTATGATTCCATTGAGAGTATGCTGGAAAAAATTAAAATGGTAAGTTTTACGCTCTTTTACAACAATTTTTTATTTGAGAGATATCTAGATTCTAAAGTTTAAATTGACATATTCACTAATTATAATTATTATTCATATTTCATATCTTAGGTCATACAGAGGAGGGAGAATGATCCTGAGGACACCCTTTACAAGAAGGTGGAAATTTTTTTTCATCATTGATGGAACAAGATGACCACACCTTTGCACCTCCTTGCATATGCTCTATCCCCGAGGTACTGTAGTTCTTATCAAATGTTTGTGCTTATTTTATCCAATGTTTGTGCTATTGATATTTGATAGTGTTCAATTGTCTTTTGTTATCCCCAGGTACTATAGTGCAGATGTACTTCGCCATCCAGGTAGAGTGCCACCATTTAGAGATGTAGAGGTTGCAGATGGGTATAAGAGGGCACTAGCTAAGATATTCCAAGATCCAGAGATTGGGGCAATTGTGAGGAGTGAATTTGCTGCTTTCAACTCAAGTGAGGATTTCCACCCTATTGCCATAGCAGACCAAAGCAGGATGGGTGCCATCAAATGGTGGTACCTTCATGGGCAAGCCTTCACGTACCTCCAACCTCTTGCCATAAAGGTCCTATCCCAAGTAAGTTTGTAAAATTAAGCTTAAGGTTAACATTCTCAATTCCTTGAATTTATTATTTAATTTATTTATCTTGATTGTTGTATTGATAATTTTTAATTTCTCTTTAGGTTGCCAGCTCTTCTGCAACTGAGCGGAATTGGAGTACTTACTCCTTTATCCACTTAGTCAAACGCAACTGGTGGCTCCAAAAAAATCAGAAGACCTTGTGTTCATTCACAACAATTTGCGCTTGTTGTCACGGAAGGATCCTAAGTACAAGAAGGGGCCCGAAAAGTTTTGGGATGTAGCACCCGAGACTCCGGATTTAGATATGACCATCTGGGATCTTGTTAGATCCACTTTGATTGATGCGGATGATGAGGAGGACGATTATGAGTTAACAATCCTCTCTACTACTAGTGGTTTGGGTTCCTCTACTGATACAGATGCAGCACTTGTAGCTCATCAGTACCCCTCTGATGTGAATTTTCTTGAAAATCCATTTGATGATTAAATCAAAAACTTTAGTGTTGACTCTTGACTCTTTTATGAGTAAATCATGTTATAAACTTTAAGTTTAATGATCTATATTTTGAATGTTACAAACTTTTACTTTCAATAATTCAATGTGAATGTGTTGATTTTCTTTATAATCGTGAAAATAGATTAATTATCAATGTCATTGATCAAGTATACTAGATTCATAGATGCATACTAGAATCATAGATTTATACTATGAAATGATTTAGTTTTAGAATTATGTATATTTCTCTTATTTTTTAGTATATATATATATATATATATATATATATATATATATGCATGAATCCTCCACGAATCATAATTGGGGAAAAAAAAAATCCCGAATCCACGGATCCGATTCACGTGCCCAAATCGGATTTGTGTCACGAATCGGTAACTAAGCCTGAAAGAGCTTCCAAAGGAAATTGGATAACTCAAGAAATTAAGGGAGCTTGATATGAGAGAGTGTTCCTATTTGACTAGGTTGCCTACAGCTGTTTGTGAGCTAAATGCCCTGAAGCTTGTCACCTGTGATGAGAAGATTGGCAATCAGTGGTTCGAGGCCAAGAAAATTTCTATTCCGGAGCTTAGAGTTGAAAGCATAGAAGCACAGTTCAGTTTGGACTGGCTTGATGATTGACTTCTTTTCCATCTCTCATTGTGAAGCACCAAAAAAGATCCAGGGATCTTAACATTCTTATAAAATTTTCAATAATTTTTTATATTTACTAGCACAAATCAATGTCAAATCTAATTTTCTCTGTTCAGGGTACACAATTTATGAACTAGTGACAATGCAAGTACTCTGCTCAGTGGTCAGCAGAGAACTTCACATACAGTCCGGGGCAGAAAGAAACTAAAACAGGTCGAAGAACTTCCAAAAACATGTTACATTCATCACTCTGCCAAAAACAGCTTCAGCAAACTGAGCCAAAATCTTAGTTTTTCATTTCTTCAACCAACTGGCCTAGTTATCAGAAGCATGAAAGCCCTCCATTGCCTTCCATTCCTATCTGTACTTCTCTTTAATAGTAGAGTCGGCCCACAAAAGAAAACTGTCAGCCTATAATTTGTAACCTCCCCAAACTGAGAAAATGTCTCTCACTCACTGCACATAGCCACAGAGAATCTGTATGTAAACAACTCTTGCATCAACCGAGTACAATGAAAACTAATGTGCATTTAAATTTACCTAATAATTACGAACACATACAACAACAAAGAATGTTGACTGCATTGAACTTGCCAAAATAAGTAATCACATTCATAGGATGAAAAAAGAGCGGACCTCCTGTTGATTTGTATGAGTGGATATGAAAATGTTAAGATGCTTGGATCTTGTGCTTCAGGATGACATAAGAAAACAAGTCAATTCAAAAGAAAGCACGTTTACATAATTTCAATTAAAGATCTGGAATAGAAATTTTCCTGAGCAGCAACCACTGCTTCCTAATCTTCTCTACACGTACAACAAGCTTCATGTTGATTGAGAATACTCTCTCATATTAAACTCCATCAAATTCTTGAGTTGTCTTATTTCCTTTAGAAGCTCTTTCAAGCCATTGCATACTGATTTTCTTAGAGAGATGTAAACCATCAGAAAATTTTCTGCATATGGTTTGAAAACTTCATTTGGTTTTCAAAGGGAGTAGGACAACTCAAGAAATTGAGGGAGTAGAGTTGAGGTTGTCATATTTTCCTTCAGTTTTTCTTTACATTCTCTGTATACGCTTTCCTCTGTTGCCTTATTTGTACCCCAGTTGAATACTACCAGAAATTTTAACTTTCTCATGGAAACTGGGGAAGGAAAGTATCTCCCAAAGTAAGAGTGACAAAAATAGCCTCCATCTTGGGGAAATTCACATTAGGCCAGTTATTTTCCTCCATAGGATCTGCATTTATAAGTCAGACATCCAGTTAGAACACTGCATTAATTATGAGTAGTTGTTATACAGGTTATATTCTCATCTATTGAAAACATCATACATGTGAAAGGAAAATTGAGAACTTGTATTTGTGATGTAGAGAACAAGGGCGGTTGACATTGAGCACTGTAAACAGTAGTGTAGCACATTCTTATTAACCTTGGGTTCCTATTTAAATTTAGCACTTTTCTGCTTGGAAATTCTAGTAAGATGAGAAAAGTGTCTTGCCTTTGTAGCTTTCAACATAAACCCAATGGTGCATAAACTCAAATGAACATGAATACAACTTTATCTAATGTAGAAAGAAACATCTACCAACCTGTTTATTCAGTATGAAAATGTTGAATGGTGAAAAAATGCAGAGGACACTTCAAAGCAGCTTTAAAAATAAACAGGTTCTTCCTGCCATATCTCTAATTCTGCAAACATAGCTATGTACTCAATACTGGTGTGAAGAATTTTCACGGACCCTTTTCTGTGTTAATCTGATATATATATTCTTTCAGAAACCCCGTTCTTGCACTCTTCTTAAACTTGTGGGGTTCTCCATGCAAAGGGCTCCCAGTCATCATCAGAGCAAGTGGCAGACGATTATATTCTACATGCAGCTGCAATTCATAAGGAAAACTTATAGGACTTTCTAGGCAATCTTATTAACAAATAAGTAAATAATTGTTGATTACACTCTAAACAACAATTTTTTCCCAAGCATTTTCAAGGCCAAAAAACATGTGTAATAGATAGAGTTGGCTTGGATTGACCAAAAATCAATTGCTGCAGCTCTATGTGTGTATCATTCATATTCTGATTCTTAAATTCTAGCCTTTTCCTTCCAGATACCTTCTATCACATATTATCTAATGTTCCTTAAGGTTTGGGGACTGGGAGACACTGATATCACATTGTTGTAAAAAAACCTGGGTTCCATGAAAAGGCAATTGTGTCTATAGACTGAATATCTTAAAATAAATGAAAACATGTCATTTAATCTAATACAGAGTACCATACTGATCCCCATAATAGATCCTAGAAGTATGGGATACGTGGTGCCTGAAAACAAAGTTTCTTGGTTGAGTTTTCAAGAGGTGTCTTCTACACAATTATACTTAGGGCAACCAATGACAGCTATGGTGCTCTACTCAAACGTCAAAGAGTTTAATAGTTGAACTGTCAACGAAGATTTTATTCCTCATCAAAATAGTCTTAGTTTCATCAGCAAAAGTTTATTTTTGACAGTTAAACTGTTTGATGTTTAAGAATAGATATTGTGATATTGCTATTAGGATTCAACTATGTAGTTTTTGAGTCAAACTCATTGACCCATGTTTCATGAGTAAGCTGTTCACAAGAACCCGTCTCTCATGAGAATGACTGGAAGACTTGGCACTCGTTGCATGGAGGTGATGCTCACATAAGTGAAGCACCAGAACTTTCTAGAAGGTCACCCATTGTAGTACTAAAGTTCAAGCAAGCTTAACCATCGAGTTTCCTCCATGGTTAAACTCACTTTTCTTCCAATCCATTTGCAAAATCTTCAGCAAGTGTTGTGCCTTATGACATTAATTAGAATGCCCCTTAAGCTCATCAATTGATAATAGGGAGATATTTTCCATAGCAACTCAAATTATGATATTGCTATTAGGATTCAACTATGTAGTTTTTGAGTCAAGCTCATTGACCCATGTTTCATGAGTAGTGGTTCACAAGAACCCATCCCTCATGAGAATAAATGGAATTCTTAGCACTCATTGCATCTAGGTGAAGCACTGGGACTCTCAGGAGGTTAGTGAAACTTTGTAGCTAAGTGCGCTTGAGTTGGAGTAGTCTAGGGATGGGCGGCCTCCCAGGAAGTCCTCATGCTTCATCCCTATGAGCATCACCTGGATGCAATGAGTGCTAATTGTTCCATTCTTTCTCATGAGATATGGATTCTTGTGAACCACTAATCATGAAACATGGGTAAATGAGTTTGACTCAAAAACTACACAGTTGAATCCTGATAGCAATATCACAATTTAACTTACCATGGAAAATATCTCCTAATGAATAGTCCTTGACAGCTAAAAGTTTTATGGAATCAAGACACAAGGAGACTAGCTCCAGTTCAGCCCAAGGGAGTTGATGACAGGAAAGGAGTGCCATGGCTTATAGAAGGTAATCAAGAAATATCCATAAGAAACTGATTCCATGCCTCTTGACACGCAGTAACATATGTTAATTATATGCCTTTATAGGAAGGGAGCTCCCATTCTGTACTTTTAGTAATCGAAATTTAGTTTTCTTAAAAAGAAGTAGCCTAAAAATAGCACTTTCAATCACTCACACAATAACATATGAAGACAGTCTGTATGTGCTACCTAATCTCTTATTATATGCTATCTATAATCTTGACATTAGAGGAAAGTCCAGAAGTTCAAATTAGAATGGCTTTTCTAATGAAGCTCAAAATATTGAGATAAACATCAACAGTATAAACAGGTGTATCACCTTTTAGCTGTATCAATTGAATTGAGCCGATGCAAGAGTAGTAATGCTCACCAACTGCCAACACCTTGCTGTGGAACAGAGGGCTCTTCAAAAAGTTAAAATCTCCGATACATTACCAAACATTAAACATAGACTTTACATAAACGTTGTCATTATGAGAGTACATTGCATCATTGACCATTTCAGAACTTAGACTAGAGTACATTGCATTATTCAGCATTTCAGAACTTAGACTAGCAATTAATGCATAATTTCTGAATGAAACCAGTTCAGACAATAAAATCAACCAAAAAACAACACAAACAAAGAAAAGAGAATATCCAGAATACAGAGAAACAGCCCTTTTAATCTTGACTGTAGCGAGGGCCTGAAAATTTTAAACAAGATGGCCTTCTTTCTTCTAAAGAACAGTTTAAAATATTCAGAGAACCGCCATTTCAATTTGAAATTTGTTTTTTCACTCGCCCCTATACAGTGACATTGTCAATTGAAACCGCGTTATAGATCAAAAGCCCCTATAAATCCCCAATACATTTCTCCAGCCCAACAAAGAACTGAGACATTCTAGGAAAGGTATCTTAATGAGAATACATGGATCATCCAGTATTTCAGAAGATAATACAAGTATTCATACTGCATGTTTTGTGAATAAAATCCATTAGACGATAAATGAACCTAAAAAACTTTGGAGCGATAAATGATTGATCTATATGATACCCATGGGACAGGATGCCCAAAAGCAAGACAAACACATAAGAGGGAATACCTTACATACAGAAAAACGGCCCCCTTAAACTTGACAGTTATGAGGACCTAGCAATTTGAAACAGGGTACCCACTCGGTTAAGACAATTTAAAGACTTAAAAAGAAAAGAAAATTAGAGATTCATCATTTCACTTTTAATTTGGGTTCATTGTAGAGATTCAATACAAGAATTGTTTTCACACCAATCCCTAGGCATTGCATACCAAAACCCAACCCCTTACTAAGAAACCAAGGCCTTTTCAATCCGCAAAATACTTGGCCATCCCCACATAAATCTGATGTTTTCGTGTAACATTATCATATCATCTGTAATGTCCCGTTTTAGGACATTTTGAATTTTCCTTCTATTTTGTATCTATTTCGTAATAATGTTCTTATTTGATCCCTTTTCATTGTTTGGTATCATATATTTATATGCATATCTCCAAGAATCATGCCTCTTCATTAATATTAATTACATTAATAAGATAATCATATTATATATTAATTATGATTATATAGCTTATTCCTTGTTATATTTAATCATATATTATATTTAATTATATATATATATATATATATATATATATATATATATATATATATATATTTATATATTAATATAGTATTTTAATATCTAATATATAAAAGTATAGTATTTTAATATCTAATATATAAAAGTATATATATATATAAAATTTATATACATTATTAATCATTTTAATATAAGTATAATACTTATATTATACTTAGTTATTTTTAGATTATATATGTCAAGATGGGGATATCACAGTCCTCACCTCTCGAATTTGCTTGTCCTCAAGCAAAAGTTATTCATACACAACTCTTTCATAGCTACAAACATATTTGCATACAAAAGTTCTAATTTTTTTATGAAATATACATCATAATGAATGAAAAAACAAAGCAAACACGGTGCAGACAGATGAAGACATGAAGCAAACACGATGCAAACACATTATACATTTTTTATAATTTTTCACAATGAAGTAGAGTAAAGGGAATGATTTATAGCATATAGTTCCCCAATACATCTTTTGATTGTGAATCCTGCACACACAATTAGTTATTAGCATGTACATGTATATAATAGCTTCAAAGAAAAGATTAGTCATGATAAATTAGTTTTGAACCAAGTTCGTACCAAGCCCAAGAGCGAAACTTTGGCCCTCTTGGCCTTGATGGCAACTTTTGACATTCATCAAGGTGGTCTACTTGGCAGATTCTTAACTCAATTAAGTTGACATGATGTCAAATCTTAACTTAACCAATCTAAGCCTAGGAGCGAAACTTTGGCTCTCCTGGCTTTGATGGAAGCCTTTGACATCCATCAAAGTGTTTTACTTAGATGATAATCTTATTCTTCCTACCTAAGCCCAAGAGCGGAACTTTGGCCCTCTTGGCCTTGATGGCAACCTTTGACATCCATCAAGGTGGTCTACTTAGGAGGTAATCTTATTCTTCTTAAACATCCTACCTAAGCCCAAGAGCGGAACTTTGGCCCTCTTGGCCTTGATGGCAACCTTTGACATTCATCAAGGTGTTCTACTTAGGAGGTAATTTGATTCACCATTTTATATCCTTTCTATCTCGATATTTTATTCTTCCTCTTTGCCTTAAGATTGGATCTTGTCATCCTTCAATTTTGATGGCAAGATGACTCCTTCCAACCAAGATCTTCTTAATAACACAATTTGCAAAAGTTATATTAGTGATTTGGTTATATAATGTTGTTAAATAAGATTGAAAATTTAATAGTAACTCTGACTTAAGATTACAATATCTTCTAACTAAGTAAAGATATTTATATTCAATATAAAATAACTTAGGAAATAGAACTTATCTTTATTTAGAGAAATGTGCTTTAAATTTATGTAGGTCATTATAGACTTCATTGTTTTATTACTTTTTCTCCTGGAAGCTTGAGTCTAAATAATAGTTTGTCACAAATGAATTCAAACATAGAGAGACATGTTGAATCTCAAGCTAAATTAGGAGTTCTTCCTTAGACACATGTCACTCCATATTTATGCTCCCTTATTTATATATTTATTTATTTGAAATCACATAATTTTTTGATTGGTAATGGCTCATAGATTTAACTAGTAACCATGCAGTGATCCAAACATTTAATATGCTGTCTTTATATATAATATACACGACTCTTCAAAGAACCATTATGTCTTTATTGCATCCAATGACTTTTTATTTCAGCCATCTAATATGGCCATCATATTATGACTTTAATATAATTTTTAATGCTTATATGTTTGTTTAATGTCTTCTTTTGATAATTCTCCTTTTCTGGATAACATTTTATTCCGTGCATTGGTAATTGAATTTTAATTTATCCATCAATGAGATAGTAATGTGCGAATGGCATGAACTAGACTGCAACTGGAAAATCTAAAACAAGATCAAATGTTTATTTGTTACGGACGAATATATTGGTAGAGTTTTGTTTGTTTGGAGCCACACCTGAAGACTAGGGTTTTGATCCCTTTGCAATGAATAATGAAGAGTAGGTTCAGGTTAAAAAGAAGAATTGATCCAAATATTTGAACGAAAAAGGGTTCAATGTATAAAAGTTGTCTAAGATGTCTGGAAAAGTTCAGACAATACCATATATTATTCAATAACATTGTTCATAATTAGGAATTATAATTTCTTTGCAGTGATTGCTGAATTCTGTGATCAGATTGAAAGTTAAAGATTGAAAGTTAAAGTTTCATCCAGATGTGGATCAGCTATGTGTATGATTGAAATGACAAAGCATCCAGTAATTGAAAGTTTAGTTGTATTTACTGGAAGGATGGATAGACTAAATGGTTTTTCATCAGAGATGCGGCTGTAATAGAGCTGATGCAAAGGAGACTGATCATAATACGAATCACAAATGGTTTAATAGCAGCCTCTTTTCAAGATTTATTTAAGAATAGAATGCGTGGAGAGATTAAGGAGGTGAGAAGACGAGGCTTACACAATGCTTATAATATATCTAATATGGACAATAAAAGTCTTCTATTCTATTCTCAAAGGAAGGTCAGAGGACTTTGTTGATCATGAAATAAAAAGTCTCAGGACTCTTTGTTCAGCATATTGGCAATATGTATTATGCCTTTTTATGTCTTGGGACACAAGAGTTTTAGCGAAAGGTGTGTGGAGTTACGCAGGTTGACAGGGACACCGTTGGAAACTACATATGCTTCTTCAAACCACTATGTCAATGCTTTACACTGAAAATGATATCCTTCTATTCCTTTTAACTTAGTCTTTCCTACGCAATCAATGCCTTTTTACTGTCCTACTTAATATTCCTTAGCCCTTTGAATGGTCATTCTTAATGGTGGTATTTTCCTGCATTCAGCTGCTGACCTCTACTCGTCAATACGTACGATGGTAGACCTTCATATTAATGTTGATCCCGATGCTTTCATTGCTCCATGTTTTGAGTGCACATGATCTTTCATCCTCCTCTTTTTTTCCCACGTCCCTCCCATGGGAAATTCGGTTATGACGTCCTTGTATTGTTGAAGAGAAACTGACCTGTACATTCGTAACTCCTTGTTCAGTGATGCTCCACAACTTTTGTTTTTGAATGATGTATTCTTGCTATGTCGTAGCAGTCGGATCTGATAGACTCCAACTTGATAATGATATTCCTGATCAATTTTGTTGCCAAAACACAAACATGTTTATTACTTAATCTATGAATCCTTAAAACTGTCAGCCTAACTTCAAATTTGCAGATCGGACATATGATTCTCCTCTTCACCTTTACAATGTTCCTTGATTCTTCTGGTGTTTTTTGCATTAACTTCTTTCGACAGACTGGCAGGAAAGGTGCTCTGATACCACTTGTAATGTCCCATCTTAGGACATCTTGGATTTTTCTTCTATTTTGTATTCATTTCGTAATAATTTTTTTATCCCTTTTCATTGTTTGGTATCTTATTTTTATATGCATATCTCCAAAAGTCATACCCCTTCATTAATATTAATTACATTAATACGATAATCATATTATATATTAATTATGATTATATAGCATATTCCTTGTTATATATATATATATATATATACACATAAAATCATATGAGTATACAATATATATATATTGTATACTCATATATTCTTAATTTATATACATTATTAATCATTTTAATATAAGTATAATACTTATCTATTGTTAGATTATATATGTCAAGATGGGGATATCACATCATCCGCCATTTCAGAACATAGACTAATGTATTTACAGACATTATTTCTGAACAAAACCAACTCAAAGGATAGCCATTAACAAAAATAACTCTGAAACAAAAAATGGTTGAATTTATAAGTTATCAATGGGATAAGCCTCCCAAAGACAAGTCGGAAACAAATAAGAATGAATGCCTCACCCAAAGGAACATCCCCTTGATCTTGACAAATATGATGACCTAAATTTGAAATAGGGTGTCCTGTTGTCTGGTTAAAAAAACTTTAAAACAAAACAAATTAAGGGAATCGCAATTTTACCTTGAATTTGAGGATCGTCATAGAGATTTAGATTCTACTGTGAGTTGTTTTCCTACCACTTTTGATAAATTTCACATCAACACTCGACTGTGGAACAAAAAGCCCTTCAAATCTCCTGTACATTACACCAATCCCACACAAAACCGTTATATTACTTTAACATTGTTACTACAAGAATGCATAGAATCATCCACCATTTCAAAACTCATACTAAAGTATTCATTCCTGGATGGTTTCTGAACAAAACCAGTTTAGACAATTGGTGAAAATAAGAAACAACTATAACCAGTTCAGACAATTGGTGAAACTAAGAAACAACTATAGAGGAGAAAAATGGTTGAATTTAGGTAATAGACCACCCAAGCACAAGAAAAACAAATAAGAGGGTCCACACGTATAGGAACAAAACCCTTAATTTTGACAGTTATTTCGACCAAACAATTTGAAACAGGGCATCCTCTCTATTAAAGACAATTTAAAATTCAAAAAGAAAATTTGAGAGAACTACCATTACACTTTAATTTGAGGATTATTGGAGAGATGCAAAGTGAGTTATTTTCCCATGAACCCAATACACTAGACAACATCGACTGAGACCATGTTGTGGATCAAAAGACCTTTCAAATCACACATATTGAAACTTTCCAGGGACTTAGAACGCATGGAATCATCCAACATTTTAGAACTTGGAGGATAGAATTCGCGCTTGCATCATTCCTGAACAAAACCAGTTCAGGCGATAAATGAACCAGAAAACAACTCTGCAATCATAAATAATTGAACTTAAAACAACATTCATGGGATAGGACACACAAGAGAATCATGATTTCACCTTGAATTTGAGGATCATTTAGAGATTCAATATGAGAATAGTTTTCCCACCATCCTCATACATTGCATATCAAATGTTGAAAGCTTCTTCAAATTCCCTAAACACTTCCCCAACCCACATATATTTGAGATTTTCCAAGAACATCATAATCATGAATACACGAAGATTCATCCCCATTTTAGACCTTTCAATAAAATCCTTGACATTTTCACCAACGACATTTCTTTCCAATTTTAAGCTTCCTTTCACTTGATTTCATGTCCTTACAACCCAAGTACAATTCGTTTTTATAAGAAATTGAATCAGAGCAAGCACAAACCGTGTGGGCCGAAGCAATTAAAAATTGTCCGGTCTGCAATCCGGTCAATTTGTTCTTATCTGTAGGTATTCGAGGGATCAAGTGGTTCGTTGAATTTAATATACGGAAGATATTAATATAAAGCTTATTAAGCAGTCTCGTTAACTCACGACAATAATTGGGTACAGAAAAGTCTACTTCCCCTTTTTAAGTCTGAGGGCCATTTTTGTGGGGCATGTGACATTACCTAGATTCGACATTGACATCATTCTTCTTTTGTTATTGAAAGAAAGATAGATAGATAGATAAAAATTTAACGTCCATGAGGCTAAAAATAGCCTATGGGACACAAGACAACTCAAGCAGACTTAAGTAGCATTGTTTGCTTCTTGTGTAGGATGTTGATGAGTCCACCCAATTGCTCAATGTACTCTTCGTTGAATAGGTTATGCCAAGAACTATCACATATAGTATCCGCAAATTTATCTCTGCTATCCTTGTAGGCATCACATTCTAAAATAAAGTGCCGTTCAGTTTCCACTTTCCTAGAATTGCAGAATCTACAAATTCTCTCTTCCCAAGCCTCCTTTGGCCTCTTCCAACACCTGATCTCACAACGAAGTTGGTGAGAGTTGGTTCTCAGCTGAGCAATAAATTTTTTAGCCCTCCAAGAAATGTTGGCTCATATGTACACTTTTTGGAGTTGATCGCAAGTGGGGTTGAACTCATTTATATAATATAGTTTCTTCCTCCCGATCTCACTTCCCCAATTTCTCTTGTAGAATTTCTCCATAACAAAGACCTTTATTTTTTTATTATTTGTGGGGCACATATTGAATTGAATATTCCATTTACTCATCCATTTGATGTTTTGTTGCATCCATGTCCTTTTTCACTTGCATAGTGTGTTACTAAAGACAACTTTAGGCCATCTATCCTCTTCCATTTTTTCAATTATTTTTAAATAGCTTAGAATGTGAACCATAACAAGTCCCTCGATAGGAGCAGCCCCCATTTCACTTAGCATGATATCATATGGAATAGTGCTTTTGATTTTGAACTTGCTTGTGATCAAGCGCTTTTGGATTCCTTCGATTTGTTTCCATTGTGCTATAGTAGTGTTGCTAGCCCATAATTCACACCCGTAAAGAACAACTGTCAGCACAAGAAGACCGAACAAGGTTTGAATAGTTTTCCAATCCCACAACTCCGCTTCACAACACTTATTTTGAAGAGCATAAAAAACATTCCACCCACCTAATGTCCTTTTATACCTTTAGCTAGGCCAGTTTAGTCTTTTGTTGAAATCGATGCCAAGGTATTTATACTTCGCAACTTCTTCAAGAACACTTCCATTGTAATAAAATTCATGTTGATGCTGTTTTTTATTATTAGAGAAAATCATAACCTTAGTCTTGCTGATATTGACTTGCATCCGCACCATTCTACAAAAACACTCAAGAGAAGATAGATGATCTTGCAAACCACAGGCAAATTTGGCAATTAAAATGAGATTGTCCGCATATAGGAGCAACTTTATAACAAATTCACCTAGCTGAATGCCTTCACCCTTTTGCATGTTTAACCACTCTTCCAGTTTGTCAATATACAAACCAAACAAAGTAGGAGATAAAGGGTAGCCCTGTTTGAACCTGATATCGCTCCTAAAACATTATGAAATGCCATCTGAAGTTCTGATTTTGACTTTCACCTCTTCGTACATCCTATGAACAACATCTCTGAGATGCATAGGAATCCCCAATTCTTCGATCCTGAACCAAAACTTGTCTCTCGGGACGATGTCAAAAGCCTTTTTAGAGTCAACAAAGCAACAAAAAAGCTCTTCCTTTTTCTCCCACTCTTTTTCAATAGTGTGTCGTAGAGTGACACAGTGATCCACTGTCAAGTGCTTTCGCCTAAAACCAGCTTGCCCTTTAGCATGTTTATGGTTTTCTTCTGCCCATTTACTGATCCTAGTTTCTATCATGCTGCCAAAAAGTTTAGCAAAGAGGGGATTGGTCATTATAGTCCTGTAGTTGGAGGGATTGTTAACATCACCACTCTTAAAAAGTGGTATTGCGTGTCCAATCTTTCAGAAACTCTTCTTGGCAGATTTTGTTGAAGATTTCAGTGATGTGCGGTGCAAGAGTTTTCATACCCCACTTCAGATATTCTACTTGAAGCCCAACAAGGTCTTTTTCTTTACCTCCACCTAACTTCTTAATCCCTGTCTCTATCTCTTGCATAGTGAAAAGATTTGTAGTTTTGTTAACCAAAGGTGGTTGTCCCACTCCACCCTCTTGTTCATAAAGTTTCTTAGCATATTCAAACCATTAGGTGGCAGTAATATTATTTTCAGTTTGCTTTCTCCTTGGTTGGAGTTCTTTCCAAAAACGTTTGGGGTTATTTCTGCCCAAGAAAATTAGCTCCTCTCTCCTTGTGAACATAAAATCGGTTTTTTTCTTCTTTAGGATTTGTTTCTAAGCCTTAATGTCAAGGTTAGTTTTATTTGACTCCCTTAGGTTTCTCCTAGCCCTCTTGCATTCCTTATCAAACCATGCATTGGCTGGAAAACAATTAGTTTCAGATTTTCTATTTTTTGCTCTCTTGCATTTTGAAAGAGCATCATGAATCAGATTTGACAAATCATGACTGTTAACACTATGCTTATACATAGGGTGTCCCATACAAAGTTCCTCAAGAGTAGCTTTGAAAGTGTTACTATTTTCTGAAGTTAACCAAATTCTACCTTGAGAAGGGGGGTATTGAGGGCCTTGGATTTTTGCCCCAATTCGCCTATCCTTTGCCCAATACAAATTTATGTACAGTGGTCTATGATCTAATTTGAGATCTCAAATGTGTTCTCCAATTTCAACTTCTTCAATATTTTCATACAAATTCTATGAACAAATTACATAATCTACCACACTTGCCCCGTTGTATGTGTTGCAAGTGAAATTTCCTGACTTAGCCCACCTAACCAAAGCATTACAGATTATTAGATCAAATGTGCCACATAGAGTGATCAATTCTTCCCCAAAATGATTGTAGCCTTTAGCATCTTCAAATATTCTTTCCCATTGATGATTTCTCTCTTCTGTGAGCCGAATAGGGTTATCATTTACTTTGGAGCTGAAAATACTTGCTTGCTAATTTGTTGTCCTAGCATTGAAATCTCCAACAAGAAGAACATCCCCACGCTGTGAAAAAACAACAATATCCTTCTTTAACGCAACATAGGGGTCATTGTGATCTAAGCCACATTTTTTATAAGTTTTAGATACTTGTGGAGCAAAGTAACAGGCTGTGATCCTGAGAAGAGTGTTATTTTCCACGATTTTGAACCATATAAATTGTTTATTAGAATCAGTCTTTTCCAACTGAAGGGCACAACCTTCTCTTTCTTTTACTAGAACCATTATACCTCCATGACCTTTACCATTTTCCGCTACCTCATTCCACACTGCCATCTTCCAGTAGCCTTCAAACAATGGGGTCTTACATCCCTCATTCTCATGTGTCTCTATGAGACAAATAATTTCTTTTCCTTCCGTGATAGGTCCTAACCTAGGCCCACGTCTCCACAGATAACCTCTACAATTCCAACAAACTAAACTTAAGGATGCCTAGGTTAAGCTTGATTGCTATTTGTTTTGATGTGAAAGACTCGAAGTTGAGTTATTATCGCTAAGCGTGATTGTTGATCTTGTTGTATTGCTACATGCTAAAGTGTTTTTTGTCGCACCATTGTTGCCTTCTTGTTGCCCTTTATTGGAGCAATGACCAAAATGAGCAATGATTGCTTTTCCCTTGAACATCCAAGCTCTTTTGCCTTCATTTCTATCTATTTTGATTTTTTCCATTTCCATCCTTCTTTCTACTTGCTGTCTCATAGTTAAATCCTCCTCTAAAATGAAGCGAGAACCCCTCAAGAGCGGTTTTTTGTTAAGTAGATTTTGTTTGTTGCTAATGCTGGGCATGACTACCTTGATTGGCCTATTTCTCTCAGTGTGTGGTTTGCCAACCCTCCAAGCTTGGTAGATTTGTCCTTGCCACAACAACACATCTTGTAGGAAATCCCTTGTTAAGTCGAGGGTATGTTCGCCTTCCCCATAATCTTTTATCCCTTTGATAATTATATTGGATGCCCTAAGTTGCCTTTCTTTGACCTCTCCGTCTTGTGTGTTCACACGAATCTTTGCCTCTTCTCTTGCCATATCAAGGTGTCTGCTATTTTTGTCCCAAGTTTTGGTGACTTCTAAAAAACTTCTCCTCTCCTCTTCAACCTCTGCCTTTCCCAACAAACTAGTGTGAAGAATCGTTCTCTCCTTATTATGAGATGGCTCGGTATTTGCTGTGACCTTGTTTTTTTCCAATGTAGCATTCAGGTTTTTCCATTCATACTTCATGTTTTGCCATTCAAGCTTCCCTGCCTAAAGTGTTTCTTGCAGCGTTGAGATTTGAGCTTTTAAAATGTTGTTATTATCTGTAAGAGTTTTATTTGCTACAATTAGCACCTGTATATTGCGGTAACTTTCTTACTCCTTAGCCTCTAGGAGCTCCAACCTCCTCTTGGCCCTCAAAAGTTCTTGCACATAAAGATCTGGGCACCAAGCGAGAGGTGTGGAGGTAGGACTGTAAGTGATAGAATCAACAAAGTTGTTGCTACCACACAAATGACTGTCACCACCTAAGTGTGGAGGAGGGTACATTTTGACAATATCTTTCTGTTTCTTCTCTTGTTTATGCAATCTCTGCCCATCTTTCTGCTTTTCATGTGACCCTTTCAAGGGAGCAAGTCTATGTTTCAAAATGCCCTTCAACTATTTAACATTGACCCAAATATATTTCCCTGTCTTGCCAAGTGATGCCATTTTGACTTGCCCTAAATGGTTAGTTTCAAAGTGCATTAGAATTTCTTGACCGTTTTTGACCAATGAGATGGTTTGTTTTCCCATAGTTTGCATATCCACAATTTTTGTTTTCCATTGATTAAAGGAAAGAAGGACGAAACAAAAGCTAACAAGAGAAAATATATAAAACAAAAAATCGAAAAGTGCACCTTGAAACCCCTGGCTTAAAGACCTACCACTATCTTGCTGTGGGTTGGGCCCAGTCTTCGTTTTGTCCTTGGAAACAAGCTTGTTTGGGATTTGGACCTTGTCTGGTATTGTGTCTGCTGCCCTGGTCCCACTGTGATGCTCTAGTGTGATGCCCTAGTCCCACTATGTCTGTTCCCTGCCTAGTGCCCTATCTTTGCTACGACCCCACTTCCTTGAACGTGATTTACGAGCATCCCACTGATGCCTTGGTCCCACTAATGCCCTTGGGCATAACCTTGGAAATGAAATCTGAGTACATTCTCGAACCTTCTTTCAAGGCTTTCCAACCTCCTCGACAGTATTGTTGTTTTATTTTGTTTCCGTTGTCTAATCTACCACCTTCCTGGAATTAAACAACATTAATTATCCAATGTAATCTTTGCCAAACGTCAGAAGCCACCATCTTGAAATTCTATCTACAAGTGATTGTTTCTCACAACTTCTGCCCAATTGGTAGTCAAAGGAAGCTCTACCTATAAAGACGACCTTGTTTTATTTCTTGCAACTAAAAAACATGTCTAACATGCCCTCTATTATTGATCTTATTCTACCCACTCCAAAAAGGGAAGCATCCACGCAACACAAAAAATTCCATTTTTTTAGATTTTATAATTAATTTTAAAATACTTTTTGTTTTCTTATTTAATAAATAAAATATAATAATGGCAATTATGTCGACTAGTTATCCATTGGCCTCCAAATAGTCCTTTGTGTGCCATGTCTTATGATAATAACAAGGTATCATGCATTAGTTGGTTGGTTGAGTTCCTTATTCATGGAAGACCTTTATTAAGTAAATGCAATGTTTTTTAAATTAAAAGCAACAAAAAATGGGGGCTGACCCAAAGTAACAAATGGTGCAAAACAACTACAAGTCACAAGTAACACATTTGAACCTACCCCTTCTTAATATAAAAAATCCTTGCATTAGTGTCCCAAAATTCAACTATCGTGAAAAAGATACGAGTAGTCTAAAACATAATATATACATAAACCATAATAAAAAAGGAGTTTGGGGAAGCACCATGAATAAAGCCCATAGGGACCGAGAGCCAAGATAACCACCATAACAAAAAAGAAGAAAACTAAAACCAAAAGGAGATCTAACTCTCCCTGTTCTTATCTTTCTCCTTCCGGTTTATCCAACAACAACTGTAACCAATCATCTGTTAGGAACTTGTACAAGGAGTCTATAGTGTCCAACCTCGCTGCAGAAGTGAGACCTTCTTTCTCCACATGTAGGAGGTGAAGAGTTGACACAACCGAATGCATCACCCTGACCACAAACCTGGTAACATCATTGAATATCTACTCTAAAATCTCCTGCCTCTCTAGCTTCTTGAAGCTCGTGTTCATATCTCCCAACCCCTCCACAATATTATGATTTTCACCTATAGAGGTCCCTAGGGGGTCCCTCTTTTCACCCCCTTGTTTTTTTGGGTTGTCATTCTTTTGGGTGTTAGAGATATGCAAAGGAATAGGGCTAAAATGATTGCTTTCTTCAGTTTTTTCTTTTAGTAGTCTGCTCCTCATCCACAATATATTTCCTCTAGGAGGCTTTACTTTTATGCCTCTCTTGGGTCTTGCTTTTGTTGCTTCAAGTGGAGTCAGAGCAAGGAGGGGTCTCAGGTTTAGGCCTAGGTTCCACATTCACACATTTTTTCTTGTTTCTAAGAGACCTTCTCCTACCCAATTTTGTTTCCACATTTGAGTGCATGATCTAGACACTCTTCTCCATCTTAATTTGTTTAAGGATGTGGTGCAAAGAGGACTTGGGACTAATTGTATCAATAGTAGACATCACCTCAACTGAGATTTGGGGGGTTGAGGTAGAAATAGCCAGGTTGGGGAGGACAACCTGGACATTGATAGGCTAGTTAGGGAAAATACTTTTGTGGAAATTGAACAATTTGAACATGAAATCTAGGTGGAGGATGTTATAAGGCTTACCTCTTTTCATCTTCCAAGTAATGCAATGTTCCAAGTACAAGGAATTAAAATTAAAGGTAAACTATTAGGTGTTTAAGTAAACAAGATGTTAATAAGTAGGAGATATTTTCTACAAGTAGTCAAATTGTGATATTGTATAGACAATTCTTTGTGTGTGTGTGGTTCTATCTCTATAATTTTCTTCTTGTTCCCACTCATTATACCTACAACTTTTTAAGCCTTTCTTCCTTAACATTTATTATATTTCTCTATCACATTAATCTTGATTAAATATGCTCTATTTTATGATTTAAAAAACCTCAATAATGATATAATTAATGGCTTGTTAACTATGGCCTCTATGTTCTCACAAGGGAGCCAAGATATCAAGAATATTGGAAAAGAATATTTGATGTTAGAGAAATGCCTCATTTATGAATGTTAAAATATATTGTGTTTGCTTCATTGTTAGATTTGAAATTTTACTAATAGTATTAGTCATTGACTTATATAGGCAAGGAATTAATGTTTTCATTAGCTCACTTCAATTAATTTGTACAACAAAAATATTTCAAAGGCCTAAAGCTTGATTAGGTGTATTAATAAAATAAATTTGTAGAGAATAAATGTTATTTTCTTATTGACTAGAGCCAATTATGCTAGGGCTTAATTTTATTTTTCAATAAGAAAATAACAAGAAAAAGTGCAAAGATAACCATTAATTAATTGGATAGTTAGAGCTATATCAACCTCTTATTTCCATTTATTACTTTTTGTTTTCCCTCATCATGTTGTGAGAATCGAAAAGAGGAGGAACAATGTTCTTGAGCCCACTCATTTTGGTGAGTTATTTTGTACCATTTTCATACCAAATTGAAGAATGTGCAATTGTTAATGTGTCATCTTTTCATAACATTATTAGTCTATTAGTTTGTACTTGAATATGCATCATTACATTATTGCACACACAAGCCTTAGTATACATAGAAATATTTATATCAAGAAAGTTGTGAGAAAACACAAAAAAGAATTGTCCTTCCATAGAGTGAATAAAATCTCCATTCTGAAAGCATGCCAAATTTGAGCCTACTTATAAGGGAGCCTGGGTAAATCCCCTAGCAAGATCATATGCCAAGAAAAAGCTTATGGATGGAAAGGCTTGTAAAAGTCTTGAATCCAGTGCCAATACTGTTGGGCATGTCTGCAAAACCAAAAAATATGCAAAAATGTCTTAGGTTGCCCACAAAAAGAGCATTTGGGGTTTGGGACACCTAAATGCTAGAGCCGAGGGCCCAAAGGTAACCCCTAGAAAAGGATGCACCAAACAAAGTGTGCAATCTTCAGCTTAGTGATAGCTTGCCACACAATGGTGAACCTATGTCTCCATGTCCTTTGAGAAGAATGCAAATGCCAACGTTGGTTGAGCACATCCACCATAAGAAGGTGAGGAACCAACTAGTGGAACCCAACTTGGGTTTATAACTAGTCATAGCAGTGGTAGGATAACACTTCTAATCCTTCCACCAAGATTTGACACACTAAATATAGGAGTGGTAGGATACCACTTCTAATCCTTCCACCAAGATTTGACACATTGAATACCCAACTTGTGTAACAAATGCAAAGATACCACATAAACTAGAAGATAAAAAGTCTTCTGATTTGGATGGGATAGACGAAATTGCACTTGCATATAGGTTCACATGAGTGAAGGCTCATGGTAGCTCTAGAAAAAACATCTCTAGGAGTCTTGATGCCTCATTTGAAAAAATGCAGCGCACTGGTTCCTTGAAATTTTGCCAAAGGGATCCCATGAACAACAAACAAGGGAGACCACTACAAATTATGTTTGTTCATAGAGAGGTCATCTCTAAACCCATCTCCAGCTGAGTGGAGCCAAGGCTTAATGGCTTCCTAGGCTTTCCAAATTCTTTTAGCAACAAAGATCTCCTAAATTTGAACTAGTTCGAGAGTGACCAAAAGGGTTTGAAAACCAATCCCCTTTTAGGCAGGCTAATTAACTGGAAAGCCTAAAGAGATAAAATGTCGCAAAATGACTTTCTAGGCTTCGTTGGTAGTGAGGGCATGCATGAACCACTTGGCACACAAGGCAATCCCCTACTTCTAGGTAGAAAGTAGAACAATGCCCCATGACTTCTTAGGAAGACATTAAAAGTCCCACGCTACCCTGTGGAAACCATGGTGGGAGGCATCTGAATTCCAGAGAAA
Organism: Cupressus sempervirens; assembly: GCA_028749045.1. Lineage (NCBI taxonomy): Eukaryota > Viridiplantae > Streptophyta > Pinopsida > Cupressales > Cupressaceae > Cupressus > Cupressus sempervirens. The sequence continues at coordinate 198,281,349 of CM053786.1, forward strand.
CTCACACAACAAGTGCTCAAGCTTGAGGTAAGAGGCCTTTGAATGCACCTTCTTAATGGCTTCCCAAGCTTTCCAAATTCTTTTAGAAACAAAGATCCCCTAAATTTGAATTCGTTAGGGAGTGACCAAAAGGTTTTGAAAACCAATCCCCTTCCAGCTAGGCCAATTGATTGGAAAGCCTAAAGAGATACAATGTCACAAAAGGATTTTCTAGGTTTCATTGCCACTGTTTCATTGCCACTGAGAGCACAAATAACCCACTTGGAATAGAAGGCAATCCCTTGCTTCTAGGTAGAAAGCAGGCCGAGGCCCCCTAAGTCCTTAGACAAACATCAAAAGTCCCACACCACCTTGTGGAAATCATGGTGGGAGGCATCTAAAGTCTAGAAAGCCACACAACAAGCTCTCAAGCTTGAGGTAGGAGGCCTTCGAAGGTGCCCAGGAGGAGGAATAATAAACATGAGTGACAACCAACACTTTGGAGAAAATATGAAATTTTCCAGCTAGTGAAAGTGGTTGGTAATCCAATACTCTAGCTTCTTCTCAATCCTAGCCAAGACTGCATTTTAAAGCTCCACAAGGGAAGCTTGAAAGGAAAAAGGTATGCCAAGAAATCGAAACACTTCCCCATGTTGAATCCATTTTCATTAGAACTAGGAAAGCTAAGGAGGGCCAGGCAAGAAGGATTGTCTGTAACACAAAGTCTTGTGCCACTGAATTGCTGAACCAAAGGCTAGACAAAAAGTATCCAAGCACTGTAAAGCATTGCCAATATTTCCCTCCTCCTCAAGGAGAGTAAGAAAGGAATCATCAACAAAGCGTCCATTGACCATTTGCTCAGAGGAGTTAGGGAGAACAATGCCTCACACTTGCTTCACTGATATGGCACTTGCAAGCAAGCAACCAAACCCTTCAGTGGCCAACACATACAAGGAAGGCCCAAGAAGGCACCCCTGGCGAATAGACCTGAAAAGACCTTAGAATAAGAAAACAATTTGTTATGTGTGAACTCATCTCTTTTTGTACACAATCATCATTTGAAGAGAGAAATCCCAAAATTTAAAGGGAATGGGCTAGTTTGTAAAGGCTTAAAAATACACACAATATAAAAGGGATCTAACGTTTTAATTTGAAGTTGGTTTTATAGATGCATAATGTACCCCAAACATCTACACCTTGTTGGGGAACAAAATTTTCTCCAAATCTAGATTGCATTTCTCCAACCCCACATAAAAATGAGAATAATTAATACGTGGAATCTCACCATTCCAAAATTGTCAAAGAAATTGAATCAAAACCATCTATTAAACTTGTCACAAGCTATTTTTTAATCCGATTCTTTTTCTTTGTAACACTATATCATAAATCCCTTCCTTTATAATACTAAATAGATAGGAAAATATGAACGACTTGGTTTTATTGAAGTTTCCATGAAATCAACATTCGCAACGTATATGCGCATTAATCTAATATAATTTTTTCCTACCCACAACCTTGTCTTATTTGTTTATAGAACAAATTAATTCCAATGCCACATAAGTAAGGTTTTCCTGCTTGTCTCCTTCAAATCCTAGTGTGTTTGTTTTATTTATGGAAAATATTTTTCATGAACATTTAATGACACCTTTTCAACTCTTATAGGCAATTAATGCATATAATTATACAAATACATAAAATAGGAGCATTCTTAACTAATTAAAATAGATTGATTAGTTAAAATTTATAGGGTGTTTATTTATTTTTAAACATAATGGTAAAGATAATTTTATAATGGTTTGTTTAGTTAAATTAGTTTTTGAATGCGTATATTTTTTTGATTCAAATGTAAGTAATGATGAATTGATATTGATGTATTGATTGCAATGGTTTAAGAAGAATTTTCAATTTAGCATTCATAATAGGGAATGTAATAAAATGGTACAACTCGTAAGAATTTAGTAAGTGTGCCATGTTCTTAGTCCAATACTTGTGATATGGAAAGATTACCTGGTGGTGGCTTTATTAGAACCTACTTGTCTTTTTAGTGTGTTCTCCAAGAAGGTTGATAAACCATGTTATTCAAGATGATCACTACAAGTGATTAAACTTCAGTTTATGTGGTGCCTTCATTTTTTTAAATTGCTTTTCTCCTTGAGGACAAGGTTGATAAACCTTGTTATTCAAGATGATCACTATAAGTGATTAAACTTCATTTTATATGGTGCCTTCATTTTTTTAAATTGCTTTTCTCCTTGAGGACAATTAGTATTCTCACAACCCTCCTTTTTTCCTCCAAACTCACAACCCTCCTTGAATTTTGGAGGAAGGAGAATTTGTTGAAATGAAATGGCACACAATTTGGAAAGTTCTCTCTATCGAATGGAAGTGAATTGCTCATAGAATAATTGTTCTAATTAAAAAGGGTTAGAGTATGAGGAAATAAAATTTGAACTATGTTTATAATCAACTACTTCCTATACAAAGTTAGGGGTATGATAGGTTCACAATAGACAATTTTTACATGAGATATTAATATAGATTTATTTAGGTTTGGACATTCTTTATATTTAAGAGATCAAGATGGTTGGTTTTCTACCTCCTGGCATGTATCATCTTGTATGGACAAATATTTTTAGTTCAAAACCATGAGAACAGATTTAGTGATGTGGTGATAATTGTTGTCCTACAAATTAACACCCTGATTAAGCTATGTGGTTATGACACAAGAATTGTAAGAAGACTTTGCGGGCCAGGTCAAAATTTACATGGCCTTTGGGATTGTCAAATCTAATTTTTAAATTATGTAGTTCAAACAACCCTTTTTTGGAACTAGCTTGCATATGAATGACTTGAGGCCTACTATAGCTTTAATTGAAACCTTAACATAATAGCAGTAGTATCTAAGAAGAATTGCACATCCTAGCAAGGTGATGAATTTGTTCAAGAGAGGTTGGGTTTTACATGTTTAAAAAAATTCAGCCTCAACTATACCATTGCGTCTTTCAAACGTTTGTTTGGCATGGTGCACCTAGTTTGACTTGTGTAGTAGCGTGGAAAGAATAATAAAGTAATTTATCGTTTCAATATGATTTTTGTACACCTATATTTTTAGTTGCAAGTTGACGTACTCTTCAAATCTAACCTTTATTAGATATTGTTCTATTTTACCACTCTCCAAAAGGTGACAATATACCTATTAACATGTACTTTATATTTTTACTCATGAACAACATGCTTTCACCATGTTAAGTCTATCTAGCAATAAATCTAAGTACGAGAACAAACTCATGTATCTAGCTATGAATTTAAGTACAAAAATTTAACATCACCCTCACATTGTAAACATGTAGCTCTTTCATAAAGAACCAAACTAGAGATATTAAATCATAATTAAAATTTTGCAATTGTTATTCCATTCAAAGTGTTATGAGTAGTTAATCTCATTTTCATGATACTTTTGAATATGTTTTTCAATTCAATTAGTCTTCTATATAAGGATTCCACACCAATAATGCTATACATTATTTTTCATGCTAGTTCTTTCCTTGATGTGGAATTCACAATTTTCCCCATGTTTCTATCTTATTTACAAAGACTTCCTTGAATTCTTAGACCATGATGTTGAACATTTTCTAACTTAAAACTCTTTATTTTTATCTTTTATTTCCTCATATCAAATATTTCTTAATTGAAAACTCAATTGATTGATTCCTTTGATCACCTTCTTTAGATATTGAATCTCATAGATTTTATGCTTATTCATAAATATCTATAAGAAAGAGGAATATAGAGAATTTAGACAAATAAAATTCAATATTTTAGTTCTCTATCACATGTTGAGGTCTTTACCTTCATAGTGTACTTTATCTTTAATAAGATCATTTAAAATTTTATTCTTAAATTGAATATATAACACCTAGCTTTTCTAACATCTTTGTTTGTGCTGCAACATGGTCTTGCTTGATTATGTATCTCATGTCACAATGTAAGGACCTGGTGATAATTTCAACCGAAACAACCTCCTACAAACCTAAATATAGCATAACAATTAATTTGAACTATTTGACAGCCAACTAACATAAATATAACTCCTCATAACACATGGTTCAATTAGTTTTTACTCTTAATAAGCATTGCTCAATTTCAAATGGAATTGCAAATTTACCTATTCTAAATGGAATAAGCTAAGTGTTCTCATTTGGAAATCGAGAGCTTATGCCCAAGCTCAATTGATAGCTTGAAAAATTTTGCATGTTAAGCTTCCTATTGGTGAATGCCTCTCTTTTGTTTCTCCGTCTTTGTCTTGCCCCCTTTTGTGCCAAAAAGAGACAACGAAACATGCTTTCTGATTTTATCCTCATGCACAACGACTATGGAATCGTTTCTTCTCCAACTTTCCGTCTCTTTGTAAGTGAATTTGGACTTGGAAAGCTGCTCTTCTTGGTCTTTCTCCATATCACAATGTGATTTCACACACATTTAGACAAATCATCTTAAAGTTTATTTGGAAATTTCGTTGTGCTGCTATTTTTCGTCTCACCTAGTATACGATCCAAATGGATAGTTTGTTGATTTGTGCTAACCTCTCCCCCCATTTCACTCTTCTTCAATCCTACACTCATAACTCCGAACTCCACGCTTTGTGAGTGAGATATATATGCAATTTAATGCTTTTGAGTAAAAACCTATTGGCTCTGATCGTAGGTTTGCTGGACTAACTTCAGCAAGTCAATATCATTGAACACACCAATTTGGAAGAAAGGAAAGTCGAAGCATCATGGATAGAGTTTTTTCTGTTCATGTCATTTCTCTTGCAAGATCTTGTTCTTGCTGCTCTATACTTAATACAGGATGTTGTCTTTCGAGGCATTCAAGATGCTTTATGCATATCTTTTATGATGTGTGGCTGCTACTATTCTCTTTAGCTCCAATTCTAGAGGTTTGAGAAGGTTACTTTGTGTGGCTTTTAAGCTATGCACTGTGGATTTGTATTTATTGACGTATTTCTATTACTCTTCAGCACCCATGTTGTAATCTAATTTTTCTAATGCAAATTGTTCATTTTATTTAATAAAAAAGAAAGCATTGCAATATGACAGATTCAAGAAAGTATTTTCTAATTTGTACATTCAACACGCTAAAAATTGGATTAAAATTATGTTAAAAACCGTGTTCGACAGAGATCAAATTCCAGTAAAAAACTGGGTACTACCATTAAAATTGATCATAATATAGGCTGAAAACTAAGACGGCCTTATGTTCATTTGTGGAACATGAAAATAATGAACTAGAGCATTTACAACGGATGTCAATATCCTTAGCTTTTATTGTTCAAGATGAGAGATGGAAGTCAATCGTCAAGCCAATCTAGAGTAAACTGTTCTTCCACAATTTGAACTCTAAGCTCAGGAATACAAGTGTTTTTAAACCGCAACCACTGCTTTCCAATCGTCTCATCACAGGTCACAAGCTTCAGAGAAGTGAGTTCACAAACAGCTGCAGGTAACGTTGTCAGGCGGGAACATTCTCTCATATCAAACTCCTCCAATTTTTTGAGTTGTCCTATTTCCTTTGGAAGCTCTTTCAATCCCTCACACAATGAAATGTTTAGATATTCCAACTGTCCAAGTTTCCCAATTGATGCAGGAAGCTGTTCCAGGCGTGGTAATGCTGATAACCGTAACATTGTTAGATATTTCATATTTCCAACATCACATGGTAAGTTTTGAAGCTGATGGCAGTTGGTGATAGAGCATGACAGAGTAGAGGGTATACTGCAGATACCAGGAAGTGATTCCCCCAAATCATTGCTGTGATCGAGGTTAAAATCATGTAGCTTGGTGAATGTGGATACATTTTCAAGTCCTTCACATAAGCTCAAAGATAACTTCTCTATATTCTGCAGTGCTCCAATGCTCTGTTTTCCACCAAGGGGTGAAATCAATTTCTCGAAGCGGACACTCTTGAGTTGAGTGAGAGACGATAACACGTCTAGACCTTTCACTGTTGCCTTGTTAGTACCGCAATTGGATATTATCAGAAACTTCAATTTTTTCATGGATTTCAGAAATGGGGGAAGAAAGTAGGAAGTTCATATCATACCAGTCACTTTCCTCCATAGAGCCTGCATGTTTTAAATACAAAGAAAATCAAATTAGAAATTTATGTACTAATAATGACTACTAGTTATGTATGTGAACGCACACGCGGCCAAGTTGCCTAGAAAAGTGATGTAAACCTTATTCAGTTTTTTGAAATTCAATATTATTTCCCCCTATAATTGGAGATAAACGAAGAACATGAAAACAAAGAAATGATTTTCTGGTGACCAAAATGGAACGTGGAATAGTTTTTGAATAAGTTACCGGTGAGAATGGATAGAAATCGAGAACCAATCGCCTTATTTCGGAGCATCTCCCTATTCTTTAATGAAGCAGAGTTCTTCCTTTCTATGACCAATCTTTGGCGGTGGAGTATATTGTCACGGTGTCCCAAATACAAGGCTAAATCTCGCACTCCATCACGCTGGGAAAAGTAGAGCTCCGAAGCATTTCTATTACCATCTGAAATTGTTGTACTTCCCCTGTTAAGTGCAAGCATGTCAGGCTGCTGTCCAGAAACATGATTAAAAGAAATCCAATATATAAATCAGTATTAAAAAAAGGAAATTACCTTGAGTTACAAGTCAAATTTATCAGATTTCTGCTTTCCAGTTGTGACAAGACGGCAAAAGCATCATTCCTTTGTAGCTTTCTAACATAAATCCAAATGTCCAAAAGCGCATCAGCACAGATTTTCCTGTCGCTGGGAAATAATCCGAGGCCTAAGAAACATTCCTTGAGAAGACCATCTAAGGAGTTATTACTGACAAAATCAAGGGCATACTGCAGATACTGAGTGAGGACATCTGATAAGGAGTAAATACTAAGCCCTTTTCTGTGAAAATGTGATGCATATTTTTGTTTAGAAATATTGTTCGTTGCCCTCTTCCAAACCTTGTGCGATTTGCCATGCATAGAGCTTGCAATCATCGACACCATTTCCTCAAGTATTTACGACAGATTCAATTTCTCTCAGATTGGAATCTTTATACTGTTGCGTAATTCTAAGCGGCTTGTCCTTGCACTGTTTTATTTTCTGCAATTCTTCTCTTTGCAAGGCTAATAGAAGTGTCTTCTTTATATAAGAAATAAACACGGCGTAATTGAAGTTACATTGGAATCTGCATTCTCAGCGTTTACGCGGCATAGATTTTATTTATTCCCTTTCAGACTCTCTTTCGCAGGTATGTGTAAGAGATCTTTCCTCGTTCCTCGCAGGAAAGTGCGTATATCATATTTAAAAAAATTTCCTTAGCGCTCTTTCACACGAGTATATTAATTAAAAATATGCGACTCCATAAAGACATCTATCCTAGGATTATTTAATTGAAAAAATGGCCTAGTCTGGGTTCTCATTTGCTTCCATTCAAGCACATAGGAACCTGACTTTCGAGGTGTTTTGTTTTCACATTATCGATATTATTTATTGGTCATATAAAAACAAAAAGGAGATTATTATTCTAAAACTTTGGGGACCTACTTTTATTTTATCTTTATGTAAAATACATTAATTATTGTATTTTGAAATGTTCTAATGAACAGTTCAATTATAAAATGATGGTATCTTTTATTTTCAAAGCAGTATTATTTATAAATTTATGAAAAATATCTTTTAGTTATAATAGGTAGAGGAAGAAATGAATGGAAATTAAAATAAGGGGAGAAATAACTATAAAGATAAGATAGGATCAAATAGAAATTGTTGCATAACAATAAAGTTAAAATATAATTAAATATTTTTTTACATGCATAACATTTGTTGCATAGCGATTTATTATCGTATGCAAAGGTCAAATACTATCAAATAGCAAAATCTTCGAGGACACTAGAAATTTTAAAATAAATAAATAATCAAAACATATTTTAATGTTTACATTTATTATTATTATTTTTTTGATCGGTAAATGACCAAGGCCTTGATAAATTTTATTAAATTAAAAGTGAATTACAATAGCTTTACTCCATTCAAACGGGAAGGAAAGAACGGAGAAGAAAACCTCCAGTCTTGCCCAAGACAGAAGTCCTATATTATTACATAAATTAAAAGGGGCATACCCTAGTGAACTAGTATCCTCGATTGCCTTCTAATATAACTACATTCGATATAGGGGCATACCCCTAACATTACATTTTCCTCGAATCCTCAGACATTGCTATTGAGTTATTATAAACCAGACTAAAAAAACCTCATCTTGTTAGGAGGTAACTACCTTACGGAGAACTATCTAGCTAGCTAATCACAAAGATTGTTAATTATCAAACATAAATAAAACAAGGAAAATTTCAACGAGAATTCATAATAATTAACTCCTTTGTTGACCAATACTGATGAGAAAAAATAACCCTAATCTATAAGTTGGATTAATAAAAAAGATCGAGGGACTATCAACAAGAACTAGGGAGGACCAAATGTTACTATTTACATCCTAAATTACCTTAGTAAATGATAAAAGCCTAATCACTAAAATATCACAGACTAATTCCAATGAAGATTGTCTTCCAAATGATGCTCTCCTATGCCATTGAATTGTGACTAATTACTGCCATAGACCAAAATACTCCTACCAGTCTAAATATGATATCTACTGAGCCTATCCACTAGTATCAGACTAAGACCAAAAGGACTATTAGCATTCAATTTGGAAACACATTATCAAAACGAAAACATCATGACTCGACTAGATTAATCCCTGTCATATACCTACCAACCCTTAAAACAATATATAAAGATAAATCCAATATATGCAATATACACCATCTGAGCCAAACCAAAATAAAATGATATGACATGTTACCGAACCAAAGATAAAATAGAAACAAACTTATAGACATTTTGAAAATGTAAAGACGATTTGATTCTACCTATTAGTTAAATTCTGATAGCAAGACAATTATATAACTCCAAATCAGCTGGATAAAACTATATAAGATGTACTTAAGCAACCTACCTTGGATAAAGTTTAGTAATAGCCATCATTTAAGATTGCACTAAATCAAATGAACCAAGCTTTGGGATGCAACATTAGATTTCTACCATAAATATAAATGTAAAGTACTATAGAAGACTAGTGAATTCATCTCACTTAGTCGAGTCTAGTCTCCGAATAAGTAATCATACACTACGTTGATAATTGAATAATTGTAGAATCTGTAATCACATAACCCGTAATCTAAAGAATGAAACAGAGGATTAAATGCTTTAATCCTCAGCCCTACTCTTACACCCATATTCTTAACTTACTTTGAGATTTAAAGTTGGGGTACTAAAAGAGGCTCTATTGCTGCTACCATAAAAATTTATCCAACACCCTTGACTATCCATCCGACTAGTATAAACAATTCTTATGTAAATCTCTACCAGCAAAATAGAAAGGAAAACTTGACAAACCCTAAATGAATCACATTTAGAGCTCGAACCCTTCATAATTTCAGTATCTATAGAATTGACATTGTTACATTGCAAACTAAAATAAAAAACTCTCCAATCGGAATTGCAAACATCACTTTCCCTTAGTATTAACGCTATTTAAACTTATATATATGAAACTGTTATGCATATGTATGAAAGTGCCAATTACAAAACAAAATCCTCTGAAGGTTTGATATTAACAGTGACCCATACCATACGAAAGTCTATTCTTATGAACCCTAACAATTCCAGATTACAAACTCATAATTATATCACTATACACAAAATTTAACCATCCCAAACTAAAACCTACTTCTTCCAAGACACCATGATCACTTCTGGAACATCTTTAGAATCTTCTTTGAAGGCGTTGGGGGATAATTCGAAACTGACCTTCATCTTGCTTGTTTTCTCAAAGTTAAGGGTGTAGAATTCCAAGGCATTAAGGTCGTCAAACACCACACCCGGTTTAACATAGGCATTGAACAGGGTAAGATAACTAATTAACTAATCCTTACCGTCATCTACAATGATTGAATAGGAAGTGAATGCTCGCTTCCATTTTGGGCCACTCTTTGTAAAATGCCAAACACTCCCTAATTATTAAGGATTGTCACCGAGGAGCTGTGACCAGATCTTCCATACCCAAAGGAAGATTCATGTATTTCTCAGGTAGAGGAATCAAAAATTTCTCATCTATATTGTGAATTGCCTTCTCTAACCCTTTCTTCCATACTGGGCTGAATATATCATGGCACAATTGGACAATATCCCCACATTCGACCTTAGCCCTCACAGAGCATCCTATAAATGCACCTATTATGCTGCTATTTGTCCTCCATGTAGCACTGTAATCAAAGACACCCTCACCTATGGCTCTACTTACTGCAAAATGTGTCATACCATCCATAGGTTTGAGCAACCGACTCCATCTTTTGGGTTTAACCCTCCCTAGAAATGCCATAGTTCTATTCTCAGATCCATGGAAGACATGAATGTTAGTCTTCATCGGGAATGAAGTGAAAGACACCGCCTTTGCTGTAAAATTCTACTACCAACTATCTTAATAGCCCTACCGTGTTTGCGGAGTTGTATCCGGCTGTTATCATCATAACCCAACTTCAACATGTGCTATAGTTAAAACCATAATCGTAATCAATCAAAGTACTCAAATCTAATAATGACTTATAGTGGTTTTATAGAAATAGCTCGATCACAAACTGAAGATGATTAGGATGATAGTACAATAGGAAACTCTGCTAAATTGCTAAATATAATATAGAAATTCCACCGAGAACTCCTACTTTTTTTAGCAGTTAAAAAGTGTAACGCCCCGCTCGGGAACCCAAGAGAATTAAACCTAAGATGTTACAATGTTTACTGAACTATTTTTTTTTTTAAAGTTTAAACAACATCAAGATAACATTAATGCGGAAGCAATATGAACATACACATCAAATACACATATGCAAATATAGATACAGTTTCAATTCCTCAAGAGTTCCTTTACGTTGAGTCACATTTAATAATTTTAAATTAATTAGTTTAAGTTCCAAGTACAATGTCTCATGATCATAAAGAAATAACAGATACATAATCGCATAAGCAAATGCATAAGTATAAACAATACAATGAAAGTACATCCAATCAATAACATCCACTACACATGTCGCAGGGTATGTGAGAAAAGATACAATACATCAGAATACGTGATAACATATATACATCATCTGAAAAGAAGTCTCTGAGATAAGAAATAAGAATGATAAAGGTACATCTTCTGCAACGAACATCCAACAGCTAGCAATGTGAAGGAGAACCCAAATTGTAAGAAGACACTACCTCCTGACCATGTGGTTACCTAGTCAGGCTTCCACTCCCACCATGCAGGGAAGATAATGAACGATCCACAAACGGCTATCAAACATAAAACATTCCTAGGCAAGGTACCCCTAATAGCCAAAACTACCTCAAAGGTAACACATACTACTCAAGAAGATAAAATAAACCAAAAGTAAGAACACTCAATCCAATACTGACACCACATAACCAAACATCATACACGAACCAAGTATAAACCAAATACCAAGATCACAAGATAAAGTCAACAAAAGACAATCACCTCAAGTCAAAAGCCACATGTCAAAAGTACAACATCCATGAATCACCAATCATCATTAATGAAAGTAAATAACCATAATGAACATATCCAACAATAAATACACCACTAGAGGTACACATAATCTACAGAGGAGACTCAGGCTACATACTAGGGAGTGTCATCACATGGCTGCTTGAGTTACCCTAGACTGATCTCTTAATAGACCTCGGACCCTCAAGCGTTGAGTTACCCTGGACTGGTTACTCTGAACCTCGGACCCTCAACATCACACATATGGAAACTAGAAAGCCCTCTCAAGAAGACGAGGCACTCATCTCATTCCCACCCTTAGTCTATACAAGCACTCAAGGCATGGGTAGATCAAAAATCTCTAACTTATCTTTTTAGTGTGTTTTTCCCCCATAAATTTTACTTACTAGATTATCACTTATTACATAACTTGCATTAGGTTACCCTGGTACTGACCACTTTGGGTCCCAGACCCCTATGCAAGCCACTCCCAAGTCACGTACCTAGACAACCTCTCCTAAGCACATAAAAACATAGTTGTGTCTCATACCACAACACCCATAAAGATCAAACTCGGTTCCTTAACAGGCAACCTGATAATAAGAAGGTTCTCCCATCCAAGTACACATTAAATGCTCCACAAAGTAAACCTCATAAATATAATCTCAATTTGAATCACAAGACATATCATGACATCCAGCCACGAAAAATGGTATAAAAGAAATCTCACAAAGCCTCTGGTGTACTCTCTAGACTGGTCGACATCTAAATGACTCCAAAATCCCAAAGCATAGACCATACAAGCAAAACAACACAGTTTCATAGTCTGGGTTTGGTTTGAGAATACACAATTAAGTCAAAAGTAAAGTTTCAGTTTGGTGTTCAATGTATGTTCAAGTGTATACGATTCTCAGCATTACTCATACAATACACCCGTATATTTGTTTGAATTAAGGTTTAAATCTCCAGTTTAACACATGTTTCCAAATACGTAAGTTTCTCAGTTAACCCTCATAATTAACCCATTACTATATTTGAATGATTCCATGATTACCCTAATCCAACTTTAAACTCATATTCCAAATGATATAAGGATAACTATCTGTCTAAAACACTAAAATAATAGTTATTGAATTTTAAATAAATTTAAGTACAATTAAATTAAAACTCAATATCATTAATTAATAATAAGTTCAACATTTAATTTCATAACTTCCAATATTGTTTAATCCAATTAAACTTATTAAATTAATCAAATTAATACAATATATATTACTCTTTATTATTCATCTATTAATTATACATCAATTAAATATGTATTACTAAATTTATTAAAGGAATTAATAATTAATTATAATTCATTTAATAACCTTGATAGTTTAACCTTTTTAAGCTAATTACAAATTAAATTAAATTATATTAAATATGTTTTGATTTTCATAAACTTAAAAATGAAAATTTATAATAATTAAAAAAAAACTTTAATTAAAAATAATATTAATACTTACCTAAGCGATTAAGGCCCGCCGGCCATAAAGTACGGCGCTTGCCGTGTGGCAGGCTGACTGCTGCCGCAGGCAGTACGCTTGCGCGCGGCAGTGCATAAAAAAACGGTAAGGGGGGGTTGGGGTTGGTTTAACCGCCCCTCCCCAATTAATTTTATAATAATTTTTATTTTTAAAAAAAAAATTATTTTATAAAAAAAAATTAGTTAAACATTTCTTAAAAAGTTTATCTTATTCTATAAAATTATGATTATAAAGAATTTACTAAATACCTTCCTTTTTAATATATGTACGATATAATATATATATATATATATATATATATATTTAAAATTGTTTTTCCACATTACTCTAATAGAGAAAAAACATTATTAACCGTCCGAATTGTTAATGTAGAAATTTTCAATTTTAAATTCAAACTTTTTTCGGATTAATTTTCGTTCCTAAAATCTATTGGAGAAAGGACAACATTTATCTTTTCAATCTCAAACCTGATTTCCATATCCAATAGATTCTTGTATTTGCTGGATTTCTTATTAAATCCTATTCTTATTAAAATACAACCCTCTAAAGTAAACTCAGCTATGTATCCATCTAAGTCCATGTACAGATATTTCTCAATCAAGAACAAATATTTGCATACCATAAAAAAAACACATGCAAAAGACACAGAGCAAACAGAAACTTGAAGAGTGAAAACCACTATACAGTCAAGCCACGAGATCCTACCTGGATCTGATGCTAACCTCTGACAACTAGATACAAATTTCTACCGCAAGCAAAATCTTTCAAGCCATGTAAAATTCTTTTCTTTCCAAACCCTTCAAGTTGCCCTCCATAAACCTGTGTCTGAAAACTTGTCTCCAAAAATCTCCCTTGAAAAATGAACCCTCCAATTTTTGATAAGGAGTTCTCTTCCTACAATCGGGGCACTAATTGTGCGTTTACCCGAGAGGTCCTTGATCCCCCTTCGTTAACTCTAAAATCAACCTTTATTTATCTTAACTTTCATATTTTCATGCACGTTAAATGGATTATTAAATCTCTTTATTTAATTTCCACTCAACTTCTATTTTAATCAATTTATAACTTATAAATCTCATGCGCACTTAATGCGATTGAATATCTTTATTAATTTCACATGTTTAATCTTTTCAATTAATTTCTTTTATTTTCAACTCATGCATAAATCATGCGAACTATAATTTTTATGATAATTAAATATCTTTTCACTTTTAATTCCATTTTTTAGAAACTTAATTGATAAAATATTTATTAACTTAAATAACAATAATATTTAGCATTTATTTAAAAATGCACTCTAAATATATTATTATTAAATTAAATAAATATAATCACGTTCTAAATTTAAACTTTAACTTTTATCTCCAATATTTAATTCTCTTATTTAATTACTTCATTCATGCACAATTAATTTCCTTTTTAAAATAAAATATTCTTTTATTATTCCTTCATGCACTTTAAGTGAATCATTAAATTACTTTATTTAACTTTCCACTTTACTTTACTTTAAATTAATTTATTAACTTTAATCTCATGTGCACATTATTAAATTATCTTTATTCAAGTTCACATGTTTTTTTTTAAATCTTTTAATTAATCTCTTATATTTTAAACTCATTCATGCGAACTTAAATCTTTTTCATAAATTAATATCTTTTCCTTTTTAATATATTTTGAACGTTTAATTTGATAAATATTTATTAACTTAAATAACAATAATATTTAGCATTTATTTAAAAATGAACTCTAAATATATTATTATTAAATTAAATAAATATTATCATGTTCTAAATTTAATCTTAAAACTTTTATCTTCTAATTCAATTCTTTATATTTAATTAATTTCTCAATTAATTAAATATAATTAAATATTCATAATATCATAATAATTCTCCATTAAATTAAATTATTAATTTAATCTATTAATTAGACTTAATTAATAGAAAATACATCAAAGACTCACAAAACAACATACGCATAAAATACTCACGGGTTTAAAAAGGGTAGACAGTCTGTTACGAGTCCTCCTTGCAGGACAAGTATTATAGGCTTATGGCTAGGATTGGACCTGATCATTATCTTCCCATTCTCACCATTTGAGTATTTGTAATAGGGCACACTCATCCTGGCAATTCAGGGAAGTCGATGCCCGGTACCTACATCCTGCATAAAAGACGAGCATGTACATGTATATAATATATCTAAACTAAACAGACAATGGCGGGGAGTGGTTCATCGTGTAGATCCCGACTAGCAGGTGACTACGACTCCCTCCCTTAACCACATCAAACACTTCAAACAGAAAGATAAAATAAACACGCACACCATACACATGCAAGTATGGGGTAAGTATCGTAAAAATCACAAGTCTAACATCAAATGCGTACATGTAATAATGCATCTCTATCAATACAACATAATCATCATTAACGACATCATGTTAACATTTTTATAAAAGAAATCACATTTACTAACTAGGATCATTAAAATATCATTAACAACACATGAATGAAATCAACTAAGCAACAATAACTGATACATTTGTGATCAAAGTCATGAAATAATATCATAATATTACAAATCTAGTATCTCTAAAGCTAATCAAAGCATAAAATCAACCTAAAAGAATTTGACAATGATAACAGAAATACGATCTAGGGGCAGGCACTACAAAAAGAAACAAAGCTAAGAAATACTAATATGGATACTCCTACCGGTCTATAATAAAGGATTAGTAAGAAACAAGTGAGAGTATATGCGATTTACCACTTCATGACCACCCACATTAAACCTATATCCACTTACCCCATAATGCTTATATAAATACTCACCAATAATATCTAAGTATCAAGATTAATTGGTCCTATCCCCAAGAAGAAATAAGGTACTAATGTCTATTATAAACTAAAATTGATTCACCGTCTGCTCCCTTATTTGCTAGTCCATCCACTTTTTTATTTCCTTCCCGATATATGTGACAAATTTGAACTTCTTCGAAATTGTCTATCCACACTAGCACTTCATTAAGTTTAGAATTAAGAATCTAGTTAGGAGTGTCCTGCTTCCTCAATGCATTCTAAATAATATGAAAATCTCCTTCGATAATAACCTTAGTTATTCCTAAGTTAATACAGAGCTATAGTCCTTTTTCTAATGCTTCCAATTCTGCCATATTGTTTTAGGTAGGAGGAAGGGGAGATGCTAACTTTCTTATCCATTTGCCACACTCATCATTTACTATACACCCAATACCTACCGCACTCGAATTACCTTTTGCGGCACCATCAAAATTAAGTTTAAACCACCCCCGAGGAGGGGGGACCCATCTACAACTAGCACGCGCCTCTTTATTTTCCTTCAAATAAACAAGGGGGGGGGGGGGGGGTGTTGATTAGATTGGGCCAGTTCTTTTTCATATGCTCATCCCATATGGAAAAGGAACCTTCTTCCTTAATATATTTCCTTAGATGAGAATTCATGACCTCCATGATGGACATTTCTAATCTTAATAAAAATCTCCCTATGGTCAATTCTTTATCCTATAAAATACGACGGTTTCTTTCCTTCCACAATTCCCACACTATGATTGAGGGACAAATATTCCACAACTTAGAATAAACCCCATGAATTATATTTGTGGGCCATGTTAGGAGGAAAGCTTGCAAAGAATTCGGCATAGCGGTGCACCACAAAAGTCAAGATCGGGGCCACTCCCAACAGGACTGTGTATATGGACAATTATAAAATAAATGGTCCAAATCTTCATTGTTTTGTTTGCATAAGACACACCAAAAAGGGCCTATAGTACTGAACCTAAATAACCTATCAGCAGTTAGGACTCTATTTTGTAAGGTAAGCCACAAACAAAACCCAACCTTCGGGAGATATGTCGTATCCAAGCATAGTTTGAGCGGCATCTCTACACACTTCCAACACTAAAAATGAACTAATGCCTTATAACCTTGTTTCACACTATATTTACCATCTTTCAAACCATACCAAATCAAATTGTCTAATCTTTCAGATTGTTTGATACATCTTTCTGAAATAATCTTCTCGAATGCCTTAACAAAATCAAGGTCTAATCCCAATCCTTCAACCGATTGCCACTTTGACTCCTGGATCCCATCCGAATGATACTTAAAATTATAATCCTTCACCTTATTGCCCCATAATACAGTTAACATAGATTTTAGCCTATCATGAACTCGGGAAGAAGGGATCAGAGGGTGCCCATCCCAGGAGTCTTCCTAGAACAAGGCTTGATCCCCACACCCCACATCCCAAGTCAGATATTTATTTATCAATTCTCGGCATTTAGACATAAAATTCCAACACTCTGATCCTTTTGGTAGCCTCTTCATCCTGAATAGTGATAGAGGATCAGAGAGATCAAGATATTTGTTATAGTATATCTTTGTCCATTTATTATTACTTTCTGTGTATAAACACCAAATAAGTTTGGCCCCCAAGGCTTCATTTTGCCATTGAGGTTTTTTGATCCCTAATCCCCCCAATTCTTTTGGTCTACATAACTTATCCCATTTAATAAGAGCTAGCTTCTTATTATCATTCTTATCATTCCATAGGGAATTTCTAAGCTTAGATTCTAATTTTGTTGACATCCATTTTGATAAGGGAAGGCAAGCCAGTGGAAAAATAGGGATGGCCGAAAGCACCAAAATAATCTTTGTGATTTTTTTGGCCTTAGAAAGCCACTTATTTTTCCAACTTCCTATGTGTGAATCCATCTTCTCCAGTGTCTCCAACCATATATTACACAATTTTGAGCCCTTTTCCAAGGAGATACCTAAATATTTGCATGGAAAAAGTCCCTTTTTGTACCCCATTATCTTACATATCCGGTCTTCCAAATCTGAGTTAGTATGCAAAAAGAATATTTCTGATTTTTTCTTTGTTTACTTTCTATCTAGAGGCATCCATGTAGGATTGAATAATATTTTTGAAACCCAAAGCCTCATGGATATAGCTTTTGTCAGGTAGAATTGTGTCATCTGCATATTGTTGGTGCGTAATGTTAGTAAGATTTCTGGTAACAAAAATACTCAAGATTTCCTGTTTATAGTATGCATTAGAGACCGCTTTACCAAAAGCTTCAGCCATAATAATAAAGAGAAAAGGAATAGTGGGTCCCCTTGCCTAATAGCTCTAGAGATTTCAAAAAATCCCTCGGGCATTCCATTGATAAGAATAGAGATTTTTGGCATAGAAATAAATTTAAAGATTAGATTGATCCACTGATGAGAGAAACCAAAAGCCTCTAGGACCTTGCAGAGAAAATGTCAATCCATCATATCATAAGCCTTTTGTATGTCCAATTTCATGAACATACAAGGTGCTCTATCTTTGGAAGCCGAGTGTATAGTCTCTTGAACAATGAGAATACCATCCAAAATAGATCTTTTGGGGACAAATCCTATCTGTTCTTCGGATATCACTTTTGGAAAAAGACCCTTGATTCTATTTGTTAGAATTTTAGAAAATATTTTATATATCGTATTACATAAGGCTATAGGGAGAAAGTCTCCAGGATGTTCCAGCCCATTCTTTTTAGGAATCAGAGTGAGGAAGGAGTGGTTAATCTCTGCTAGCAAAGAACCTCCCTTTCTAGATGCTTCAATCGCTTTCCATAAATCTTCCCCCAGAATATCCCAACATTTTTGAAAGAAGAAAGCCTGGAAACCATTCGGCCCTGGAGACTTATTTGGATTCATATTGAAGACAACAGATCTTACTTCTTCCAAAGTAATAGGTCTATTAAGATTTTTATTGTCTTCAGAGGTTATTAACTTAGGGATAAATTTGAGCATCTTGGATTGAGCCTCCTTATTTGATCCTTTGTGATTATTTAGTAATTTCTGAAAATGAGTTACTAGCGTATCTGCTATTTCTTGAGGGTTATCTGTACGCGTACCTAGATGGTTACATATACTAGTGATTTTATTTTGAGATCTATTATAGATAGTAGAATTGTGAAATTTTTTTGTATTCCGATCCCCTTCATCCAGCCATTTTCCCCAAGATTTCTATCTCTAGAAAATATCTTCTTTGGATAAGATATCTTGTTGTTTTGTAAGAAGCTTTTTCTCTAAAGAGTAGCTCTCATAGTTCATGCCATGCTTAATAATCTCCCGATTTAGAGTTTTCATCTTTTCTTCAATTTCCAGCTTTTCTATGAAGATATTATTAAAATGTTCACTATTCTATCTTAGGATATTTTCTTTTCGTGGTTTTAATTTAGATATAAATATAAACATATTAGATCCTACAAAATTCGCTGATGACCACCAAGTCCTATTATTTTCAATAAACTTCCGATCCTGAAACCACATCTTTTCACATTTGAAAGGATTTCTGATTGGTTTGTATGGTTTTGAGAACTCCAAACAAACAGGGTAATGGTCTAATCCTGCAAAGGGTAGGATGAAGGACTGAGTGTTTTTATTACATATAGAGTAATGTCCTAATATGAAGAATCTATCTAGTTTCTCCGCTGTATAATCTAGATCCTTTCTTCTGTTATTCCATGTATACGAACCCTTATTTAAAGGGATATCTATCATACTATGTTCATCTATCCATGCTTTAAATTCTAAAGAAGTGAGGTTGAGGTGTTGCACACCTCCTACCTTTTCATCCAAGCTTACAATTGTATTAAAATCTCCACCCATAACAATCTAACTATCTTTGTATTTCAAGAAAACTGAACTTAATTCATTCCACACATCCTTCTTCCCAGTAGGATTATTTGGGCCATAAATATTAATTAGAATAAATTTCAAATATGATTTTAAACTCTTCACACTAGCACACATCCTGTTGCAACTATGTTCTAAATAGTGCAAATCTATTTCCCTAGGGTTCCAAATTAGACCTAGACCATTAGACGCTCCCATGGCTTCTAGGATGAATGACTCCCATAAACCTAACGAACTATTGAATTTTAAACCTTCTATCATGCTTAATTTAGTTTCTTGGAGTAAAATTATGTCTGAATTAAATTTATTTAAGTATTGTTTAATTGACCTTTTTTTTGCTAGGGGCATTTAGGCCCCTAGCGTTCCATGTAGTCAACCTCATGATGCCTTGGGAAGGCACTTTCCCGTCCCTATGTTTAATAGATTGTCAATTTTTATCTGTTCTCTGCTCAAACCATTAGCTTCTCTTAATTCCTTCAAGGTTTTCCTGCCTCTTTTTCCTTTAGCTCTGCCATATCTAGGAGATCTCAATCCTTCCTGATTCATATGTATTCCAAGTTGTTGTTGACAATTGAATGAGCTGTGTGGAGAGGTAGTCATGTGCTCCCCTATTCCATCAAACTCCTCCCTTTCCAATTCACTAACAACTTTATTCTCTATTCCTCCCATGTCCCTATCCCTCGAAGTAGAATCTAATTCTTGATCCAA
Source organism: Cupressus sempervirens (assembly GCA_028749045.1). Classification (NCBI taxonomy): domain Eukaryota; kingdom Viridiplantae; phylum Streptophyta; class Pinopsida; order Cupressales; family Cupressaceae; genus Cupressus; species Cupressus sempervirens. Next base: position 198,301,925 of record CM053786.1, read on the forward strand.
GCCTGGATTATTCATTATTTGATGTGCTTCTAATTCCTTCCCCTTCTTTTTTAGTTGTCTCAAAAGTTTATCTTTTGCTTCAATGTTCAATATATCCCTTCTAAGATCCTCCGCCATATAATCTTTACCTCCTAATTTGATAATTCTTTGTATCAACTACTCCTTTTGGGAGGTTGAACTTTTATCAATGTCTTCATAGCTAAAAACTTGAATAAGTTCCTCTGAAAGCTATTCTAAATCCTTATCCTCTGCACTTTGCTCTTCCTCCTCTAGAGGTGAGTCCAGTTCCTTGTTCAAAAAGTTTTGAACATCTATAACTATAGAACCTTCTATCTTTTTAGCCTTGTCCCACATGCAAGATTGCTCAATCCCTGGAGTAAAAGGAGACATGATGTGATCATCCAGAGTTTGCCAAAATTTAGAGGCACCTTTGAATCCTACAATACTAGGAGTAAAAAGCTCTGCCTCAGCATCTATAAGCGGAGCCAACTGCATAGGATCCTGTCTTTCTACTTTAGAAGAATTATCCTCCCCCTCTACCTTTGATGAATAAAAAAGTAGAGAGTTTTCTACCTCCACTATGTCAAGATTCTCTGAATCTTCTGTTACACTGGCTTGCACTATTTTAGAATCCTCTTCACTTATGTCTACCTCTCTTAGCTGGCTTGATATTTCCTTGTTTTGGTCGATTCCTCCTTTTTGTACTGTCTTAGATGGGGATGCTACAGGATCTCTCTTGTCATGTCTTACTGTCTCATTCTGAGTACCTGGAGTAAAAGCCCCTTTGAGTTGTCTGTTGTAGGATTGAAATGTATCTGGTTCACCATTTCCTTGTTGTCATTACCTTTATTCACTTTATCTAGTTCTGTCTGGACATTGCCTAATGAATTCTCTTGCTTTACATCCCTATTTGTATCTTTTATGATCGGTGAAGAAAGCTTCTCTGATCCATCAATTACTATGTCCTTGATTCTCTATTGTTGCAATATAATATCACTATTTCCATTACTGCATGTAACCTTACTGGTCTTATCCGCTTCCTTTTGCTTGTTTCCATCAGGTTTTTTGAATGATTTACCATCTATCTTCAACTTTGTTTCACCTTTGGACTTTATTATTGATGCTGGTTTGAAACTCTCTGCTAAATCTTCACTGCTGGTATCTTTACTGTAAAGCAACCCTTTCTGACATACTTGCTCATTCTGATTCTCTATTGGGAAATCTTTCTATTGAGATCCCGATTCCTCTTATTCTTCATTATTCTCATCCACAGAAATTTACTTCTAAAATCAGAATTTAGAGGAAGAATCTTGTGTCTAACTTTGTGGAATTCATCAAATCTCAAGATATCTACAATTTTCCCTTTATAGACTTGAAAGTTAATATCATATGAAGCTTTACCAGTTATTACTTTCTTATGGAATGCTGATGGATGATTAAAGCTGGTATTAATAAGTACTTTAACATGATTACAACTAAAAAAGGATGCATTAATGCCTTTGACTTCACCTATAGCAGATCCTATAGAATTAATAATATCTACTTGACATAATTTCAGAGGGAGCGATGACATCATGAACCATGAGGGAATCATACATTGTACCTTTCCTATATGAAAATTATATGATCAATCTACTAATTTGATGCAATGACCATTAATAAAACACTCAAAGACTGAAATGAACTATTTTTTAATAGATTCTTTTTCACATTTAAAAAATAAAATTCTGTCCGAATAATGGAAAATATTTACTCGATCCTCGCAATTTTCTTCTAGCCAATCAGAGAAAAGAGGGAGATCTTTCATGGGGCCATTCCAAATTGCAAAAACTCCTCCCTTAAGACATTCATACCAGGTATTCTCCACTGCATCATTCGAAATCTTAATCGGTTTCTTCAAAATTTTAATTGAAGATAAACTAGTTTTAGGGTTCGATGGTGGAGAGTTGTTAGTATTTCTACGGTAAGGGGGAATATAGGAAGACAAGGGGGTCTAGATTTGATGGAGACCTACCTAATTGGGGGGTTTCCAGAGGAGAACTGCATACTAGGGTGGATGACAACTTATAATGCACAAGATTCACATATTTAGTTAGGTTAAAGACTCAAATTTGATTATCCAGGTCCTCGATTGTGAAAATAGGGAGATGAGAGGGGATTTTAGAAAAAACCTGTGAATGTAGGAGAGACTTTCGGGATAGTTTTCATGCCCAATTCTCCATTTTGGTAGATCTGGTGCCCTCCCTTTCGTAGTTGGCTGTGGGGTTCTTCTGCGAATTCTGCAAAAATTGCAAATCTGTTAGCCGTCGTTACTGCAAAGTGAGCATCGCATACCTCTAGAGAATCCCTATGGAGCCGATTTCGATCTATTTGCAAGAATCTATGGCTTCCATTTTCATTAGCACAAGTGTTCCTAGGAAACTTCTTCTTTCTCCTTTGCAGATATTTTTGGCCCAGAATTTTGCAAGATTGTAATAGTCCAACATGTTTGCATTTGAGAGCAGAGCAGAGATTTTTGTTTCAAAAAAAGTATTCTTAATGTTTACATTTATCACCCTAAATTTATAATTTTAATATATATCAATTATATGACAAAGTATGAGTATTCTTAGCTTAAAAGCAATAAGAATGTATAGAAGTTTCAAATGTTTTTAATTAAGTTTATAACTCATTTTATTTTTTACTAAAAGAGGGGTGAAAATTTATTAAGACAAAAAGGAGAGCTCAACAAGGAGCTCTATCTTGAGCAACAATGTCATCTAACTCACAAGACAGATTCAAGGGTAGTGCCCCCCTATCCATAGTATTCCAATCCCGAACCTTATCAGAAGCCCATTTAGCCAAGCAATCAACAACTCTATTCCATTCATGAGGAATGTAATTAAAACTATTAGACTTTAGTGAAGTACAAAAGAGAAGAGTTTGATTAACAATAGAACCCAATTGCCTACTAACATCCTCAAGCAATTGCAAAGTAAGAAAATTCACCACCACTTGAGAGTCAAATTCAAAGATAAGCTTGCACCATCCACTCAAACAACATTTCCCCACAACAAATAAATTGGTTAGGGCCTCCATGAGATTGTTAATATGTCAACCCTTATGCACTGAGAAAAGAAATTGAACTTCTTCAGAGCTACATCAATCCACACCAATGCTACTAGGACCTAGATTTCCTCGAGAAGAGCCATCAGTGTTGACCTTAAGAACTCTAGGTCAAGGAGCCAACCAATGATCAACATAGTTCACCCACCACTTCCCCTGATGTCTAGGATGGTTTGGAACATTATGATACCATTGACTTGCAGCCCTGAGAACTCATCTCTAAAATGAAAGATAAGGCAACTGCAAATAACAAGATCACCAAGATCCATACCTCCATCTAACTTACACTTAGCCTGAATAGTTTCCCACAGAGAGTGGGAAATCCTCCACTAAAGATGCATGACTCCAATCTGGACATCTTGAAAGATTCGCTGATTTCTCTCCAACCAGATATGCCAAAGAATAAAAGAGGGGCCAACAATCCATGCAACTTGAAGAGGTGAAGCCTTGGAGGGGGCACTTCCCAAGTGATCCCAAAACTTGGGCAAGGAGGAAGCATGCTTAAAAGAGCAACCCCAAGCACTCGACCAAGGATGCCATAAGTGGGTAGGAAAAGAACAATGGAAGAAGAGATGAGAGACAAACTCCTCTCCATTACCACATATCACACAAAAGGATGGGCCCTGAAATCCATGTTTATAAAGATTTTCCCACGCAAGACACTAGATGTGAGCCTCCAACCACATGAAGAAATTTGATTTGGATAAAGAAAACTTATTCCAAACTTGTTTTCACCAAGGGACCTCAACATCCCCTGACAATTGTCTAGTAATCTCCTGGTACGCAACAAGAACAAAATAATTATCAGATAGGGTACCATCCCAGGCCAAAACGTCTGGCCCCAGAAGAGAGCATCACTGCCTAGAAGCCAAAATTCTAGAAATCTCTTGGTGGTTTTCCTCTGAGCCCCCAAGTGGCCAATCTAAAGAGTTCTTCCATCTATATCCTATAGCAAGATCTAGTTGATAAGAAGTTTTATAATGAGCCAGTTTATCCCATCCAAAGCAAAACAAAATCAAATAGAGTATGAAGATGAGATTAAATGGATAAGATGGGAGGGTTGCCATCCTAGGCATCAGACCAAAAAAAAGCCTTAGATCCTCCTTTACATATCGAGAAAAGGCCCCTCTTAACCAATTGAGCTCCATTCTTAAGAGTATTACACACCATAGAGCCATAGCCTTCAAGAGGAAGCATGGAAATAGACCAAGGATCAACACCTATAAAATACTTATGAGTAATTATACGAGCCCAGAGTTGATTTTGTGCTGAGCACCATCACCAATAAAGCTTGGTAACAAAATCTTGGCTACTCATGATAGAAGATTGGAGGCCAAGATCAACCTCCTTCTAGGCTTGCAAATAGTCTCCCAACTGATCAAACTCCATTTAGAGTTACACAAATTACCATTCCAAAGGAATTGCCGAGAAAGAGCATCAAATTCCTTGAGAAAGTAAACAAGAGCAACTTGAATCATGCTTTTATAAATGAGGAGTGCTTGACTAAAAAATTGAAGAATGGTAACACAAGAAACAATATATAGCCATCTATGGGTTCAGTTATTTACCTTCTCCCGAAGCTTGTTAATCAGATTCTGCTAGAAGAGTCATGGCTACCTAGAAATAATGATAGGAATGCCAAGATATGTCAAAGGGAGCAAACCAATCTAAAACCTAAGGATATTAGCAATCCTCCACTAAATAGGTTCAAGAGTGTTAAAGAAATATATACAAAATATTTGTGTTCATTAAATTTTTGGCTTGTCACCACCAAATAAATATCTAAAAAATGTTAGAAGGCTTTAACTTCCTTGACTTGAGAAATTCTCACAAGAGCAAAGTCATCAACAAATTGAAGAAGAGAAAGAGAAGGTAAACCATTGTCCCAACGCCACCCTTGTATAGAGTTCTAGGATACCTGATGCTTAATGAATCTACCCAGACCCTCATTCATAATAATGAAAAGTTAGGGGGAAAGAGAATCACCTCGGCGGAGACCCCTAGAAGCAACAAATAACTAGGAGGGTTGGTCATTAAGAAGAACAAAGAAAGAGGCATAAGTGACACAACTCATAGTCCAAATCACTCACTCTGAGATAAAGCCAAAGCTAAGAAGAATATTCCTTATAAAGCTCTATTTGACTCTATCATAGGCCTTAGCCATACCCTGCTTAATAAACATAGATCATTCCCTTGGGCTAGCCATAGAGTGGATAGCTTCAGTAGCAATAACCACGTCATCTAAGATTTGTCTTCTTACAAAAAAACCTCCTTTTTCTTGTCCGATAATAGAAGGAAGCCACCTGTTAAGTCGCTCAACAATCAAATTTGTAAGCCACGTTACATAGAGAAATAGGTCTAAAAAACTCAAATTGATTAGACCCATCTTTTTTTGGAATAAGAATAAAGAAAGTAGAATTTAGTTCCTAAAGCATCTGCTTGATAAAATAAGATTCCTTAACAACTTCTAAAAAATCTTGATTAATGATGTCCTAGAAGTCTTGAAAGATTTCACTAGGAAAGCCATCGGGGCTAGGAGCTTTTCTCTTAGGTATACCAAAGACCACCTCCTCTAACTTAGCCAAAGAGATTGGGCGCATAAGATAATCATTAATTTCCTAAGAAATAAGAGAGGGAATACAAGATAAAATAATATGCTCTTCATTATCAGCAAGAGGAGAATCCTTAGAGAAAAGGTTAGAAAAGTACCGAGTAGCCTTCTGAAATAGAGTCGATGAGGAAGATAACTGGATACCTTTAGAATTAACCAAAGAAGAAATATAGCTCCAATTATGAGAAGATTTAACGATCTTGTGGAAAAAAGGAAGTGTTCCTATCACCTTCCTAGAGCCAATCAACTATGGATTTTTGCTTCTAGAATATTTCCTCCCAAAATTCCTATTCTTCCACATCTCTAGAAGCAAGGGACTCAACATTCCCTAGATCCTCTAAGAAACCAAATACTGTAATTTGTCTATTTATGACATCCAGAAGCTCTCAAGTGAGCCTCTTCATGGAGTGAAGGTTCCCAAACCATTCTTTGTTCAATCTCTTAAGTTGCCTTTTGGTTTTTAGAAAAAGAAAACATAGTAGTACCAAAAGAAGGGGCACCATCCCTCCACTAGCAAGAAATAAGACCAAGAACAAAGGAGTCTTGAAGCTACATGAGTTGAAGCTTAAAATGAGGATTCTTGGAAATAATCACCCCAGTCATAAATAATTTAAATGGCTAATGATCAAAATCCCTCCAGTCTAGAATTTTGGAAGAAAGAGTGAGGGCACCACTAACCTGGAAATAAGAAACTCAAAATCTATCTAGACGTTCTAAGATAGAGATAGCTCCAGTCCTTCTATTATTCCAAGTAAAGAGACCATTAGTGGGATTAATATCAGAAAGATGCAAAAGATCTAGATATTTTTATAAAGAAGATCTGAGGAAGGCCCTAACTGGGGCAACCTAGCCTACTTCTCTTCTAGATTTAAAACATAATTGAAATATCTTGCCAACACCCAAGGATGGTAAGGATGAAAGTTTCTAACATGCCTAATACATGTCAAAAGTTCCACCTTTCCCACAAAATTTATAGGCCCATACACATTAGTAATCATCACCACGTTACTTGAATCCGAAGAAGAAGCCACCATAAAAAGAGTTGAACAAGAAGACACCTATCCAATGGGTGAAATTTTCTAAGGGTTCCAAAAGATAGCCAAACCATCATAAGTCCCATAGTTATAAGACACTAGCATTTCCCATGAGACCAAATTCCAGAGGCAAATCAAACCATAGACTCCACTGAAAGCGTAGTTCCTGGACACAAAAAATGTCTAGAAAATGATCATTCACCAAATTGTGAATAACCTTTTATCTAGGGATGCTATTCAACCCCCGAAAATTCCATGAGAGGATGGTCATCACTGAGTAGAATGGGGGAAATGAGCATCCAAGAGTTTCACAACCCCAAACTCTATCAACATATCTTCTGCAAATATGAGCTTCTCCTAGTCCTTTTTACGCTCACTCTTTAGAGGAGTAAATGAAACCCTCTTAAAAGGTCTTTATAGAAAACCCAAAGGGAAGGGAGACCCCTTACTTTTACCAGATGCCAACTCATCCTTAACTAAGCCCACTAGAACACCATCATTATCTTGAGGCACCACATGATTCACCAAAGCTCTAAACTTAGGAGTAATAGGGAGTTCATTTGTCTACCGAACTACAACTTGAGGTGCTTCATAGGAATCATGAGGTGGAGCTTCACCATTGCAAACTAGATCAACTGAGATACTAGTAGGAATAGCTGAGATACTAGGAGAAATACCCTCCTCTAAAACCATACTTTCCAACACCTCAAATCGATTAAAACCTGCGTCAAATTGTTAGTCTTTGAGGGGCCTTTAAAGTCCATGCCCCTTAGCTCATGGGTGAGAAGGAATAAAGCCATCCTTATCTGGTCCAATATCATTTAATTGAGTCTTCCCTCTTCCTACATTATTTTCTTGTGCATGCCCCTTACCTATGTTATCCATCTGAGCTTTACCTTTTCCTGTAGTGTTCACTTGACCACCACCATTGGTAGTAGTAGAGCCATCTGTTCCTTTAGAAACTAAGACTTGAGGGCATTGACACTGAAAATGACCATACTCATGACATATACAACATCAGAAAGGAAGGGATTCATAATCCAATTACTGCACCCAGGAAGAAAACCCAAGACAAATTTCAGTAGAATATGGTAATGGGTTATTCAAATCAATTTCAACAGATATTTTGTCATAAGAGAGAACCATTTTATCAAGGGATTGATGCCCAATTGTAGCCAGCTTTCCAAGAAAAGAAGAAATTTTATGAAGAATGTCTTCTTGCCAGAATTCAAGAGGAAGGCGTGGCAGGTGAACCCATAATGACACTTTTGAGGGGAGATCTTTAGTAGAATTAAATCTTGAATGCCAAGGTTTAACAAATAACCCCACATGGTTGTAAAAATAAGGACCCCCTTCAAAAACACGATCTCGATTAGACATGTAAGAGATAACTATTCCCAACCAACATGATCTCCATATCTCCTTCTACCTGCTGGAAAAATGATGAATCCATGTCTCAAGAGTCAATAAGGATATTTGGATACCAAGAAATTTACAATTCAGAGCATGCTTAGTCCAGTACTCAATGTAATCCATCATTATTTCTATAGGAATAACCAAAATATGGCGATCTTGGCTTCGTGGAAGACAATTTTTTTTTTTTAAAGCCTGGAGCTCTGCCCCACATAAAATGAATTAGTTCCCATTGCATGGATATTTAGAAAGGAACCATGCATGTTCAAGAAAGAGCAAGAATCATCAGTTACCACTAGTGCATAATAAATTCCAGACCCATGATTCCAACTAGATTGTTGATCATTGTTGTTTGGCAGAGTTGCAGATGTCATCGTAGCTTTGGCGCCATTAGATTCCATAGATTTCCCCAATACCTGTGGCTGATCTGCCAATACTCCCTGCCTGGTTGAATCTGGCTCAGAACTACCTTATTCAAAGCTTTTTTTCTCCAAGTTACTCAAACTTGCAACCATTTTTTCATTCTCCCTTAATCCTTCATTTTTGTTTTATCTTGTTCTTCAAACTTCCTCTGTAATGCTTGTAAAAAACATTAAGTTTATACTCTTAAAATAAAATAATTTTATGAATATATTATAATGAAGCTAAATATATGAAAAGATTCATTAATAATGATTAAATATATAATTATATCATATAAATTTAATATATTTATAAATTAAAATTTATATTATATGTAATTATTTATAGTCTGTTATATAATTCAAAATACAAATAAATTGAATTGTATTATAAAATCATAAAAATATTAACATATATAAAATAATTTACATTAATAATATAACACAAATAATATTATTTAACAATATTATAACTTGAATTTATTTTAAATCTGATCATAGAATCAATCATTATCAAATACAATACTTAAAAAATTTAAAAGTAATTTTTTATTTAAAATATTTGATTGAAACTTAGTCATTGTCAAATACCGTACTTTAATATTTAAAAGTAGTATTCAAATGAGATGTTGTAGGGAATCTCTCATTCATCTGAGGTGTTTATATTAGTGATCATTATCCAAGGCCTCCAAATGAATATATTTTGAAATAATTATAATACAACGCATCAGATAGATAGCGGAGCTCAGTGCATACAAATTACTGAAAATGTACATTTATATATTCTATTATATTTAAGGCTAGCCACTTGTAGACCTATTGTGCACATTAATTTTCAATTTTTCTAAGTGCTGACAAAGTCTAACAAGTCTATGAAAGCATAAGACTATTGTTATTTGATTGGTTGATATGAGTACCATTGTTTGAAATTATTATTATTTGTTAATGAAAATTATTTGTCTTCTTTAACAAAATTAGCATAGTTCAACAAGAGGCGCAAGTGCCAAAGTTCCTACCTTTAGTGTAGTCAATTTTGGGGTAAGAGTTGATTGAAGTTTGCACATGGTATGGAGAGATTTTAATTTGTGACTACCATTGCATCAAATTTACTTATAGTTGTTCCTCCTTACTCTTACTAAAAATCATAATATCGAGAACCTTTAGGAAGGAAAAAATGCACTCTGCTAGGGTTTGTACGACTTTTGTCTGAATCCTTGTTTGTTTGCTGCCTATTATATCACATTTACTATGAGACTTATTTTTCAATTATAATGGCCTCGACCTTCTCCAGTCCAACAGTTGAAGCTGATGCTGGAGTTGTTGTTGTTGGAGAAAATGGCTCTGCCAAACAAATGCCCATGCAAGTTCATTCCTAAGGTGTTCCATGAGGTAACTCATCTCCTGATATTATTTTGAATGTCAAGGAATTTGATAGTGCATGCACTTGGCTAGAATAAAAAACCCTGATTGGGGACTTTGTGGGTTGTAGTCCTTCTAAAAGCATGTTGAGGGAATGGGTTTGCAAGGTATGGACACCTTAAGGTGTTCGCCTTGAAGGTTTTCAAGGCCTTACCAAAGGCTTTTTTCTTTTTCTCTTTGGAAATAAATAACCAAGCTAGGCATGTGTTTGTTAAAGGCCCTTGGTCTGGCAGGTCCTCTCTTCTGGGTTTTCAACGTCAATCTTATGATTTTACTATCTCTAATGAATGCAAACCTAAAGTTCTCATATGGGTGGAGTTCCCATTGGAAAAATTGTTGTTTTGTCATTGATGTCAAATCTATGGATGAGACATATTGCTACTTAATCTAAATGTCATATCTATTTGATTGATGAAGAGGATTTGAGAAATTGTTCATAACTATAGCACCTAGAGGAAAGGTTGAATTTATGAAACAAAAGTTACAATGGACATTTGATTAGATAGAATTTGATAAAGCAAAGTAATTGTTTATGTCAAGAAAGCTAAGCTAAGTTGAGTAAAAGTGTAAATCTAAGGAATGTTGAGTAATACTAGTGTCAACCAAGCCATAGTGAGTGTCGATAAAATCTAGTATTGAACAAGCATTAGCATCGACCGAGCAAGTTAGTTGATGCCGAACCAGAAAGAGTTATAGATATCGAGTATTTCAATATTGACCGAGTAACATAATTTTGAGATTGCTGAGTGACAGTAAAAGAACAAATTGAAAGAGATCATAAGATTAAGCCAATTGAGTTGATTTCTTGGGAGATGTAAAATGTGTTGAAGATATGATTGATGAGTTGGATCATTAAATACAAGAAGGAGATTAGGTAAAGTCCTAATAGATGAATTCTAGAGAAGTTTCTAGAGGATGATCAAGAAGAAGGATAAATACATTGAACCAATTTGAATCTAATTGTAAAACCTAAGATCTACAGTGGATGTAGAAAATGGTAAAGCACGAGTTTCATATTTAAAGAGGTATAGAGTCTAACAAATTATGATCAAGGAGAAGTACAAGTCTATATAAAGAAAGGTTGATTAGAAGCACACAAGTAAGTGTGAATGTGAAGCTAAAGGAGATAGCTTGTAGATATGATATTGTTGTTGATGAATGGACTATAGTAGAAGGCTTAAGTGTTGATGAGAAGAGTGCACTGATTGCTTGAATGGTGTCCAAGAAGATCAAGATCAAAGGTGACAATGGAAGGCTTATTAATGAACCAACATAAGAACTAAACAAAGATCACACGTATCGAATTTACTATTTTATTTCTTATTATTGTACACAGTTTGTATTGAAATCCTTTTAACAGAGGTTGATCTAACAATCATTTGAAGACTTAAAAGTTTGTATAAATCCTTAACTGGGTGAAATTCTAAATGGAATGATTAAAGTCCTCTTACAAGGCCACTCCTAATAGGGTGATTGAATCCTCTAAGCGGGTCACTTTTAACAATGTGTACATTGTAACCTTTAACAAGGTTGGCTCCTAACATAGCTCACTTCAAAAGAGTGAAAAAGAGTGACATGTTGTTGGTGGTTTTTCTCTAATTGGGTTTCCATGTTATATGCTATTGTCAAAATTGTGATAAATGTCTTATGAATGTTTCCATTATGCAATGCAAGTTAAATTTTATAACAATTTTATAGTAGAGATCGAGCAACAATAGGATAAGCAGGATAAGGAGAATAGTGAAGTGTTTAATATTAAATTATTCAAGTGGTACATATAGACCTTGAGTAACTGATTCACCCCCCCTCTTAGTTATTCTAAACAATTCTAACAATTTTTATAAGAGCTCAGTTCTTATAGAGAAAAGCTTGAAGGTACTTAAAGCTAAAGATCATGACGAACAAGAGAGATGTACCCAAGCTAAATAAGGAAAGCTTTCCTGCATGGAAAAACTTGATGAAAGTGCACATATCCAGTATCATTGACGCTATTGTCAAATTTTTGGACAATGCATATGTAGAAGTGAAAACTCCCTTGATTATTGAAAACTGAAAAAAACTTTAGAACTCAACTAAGAAATGTTTGTTATAGCCTCATACCTAATTTATGTCAAGTTTGATAACCTAAAAGATTGCAGTATTGCAAAGAAGATGTGGGATAGATTGAAGATCATATATGGAGGTGATGACAATATTTTAAGAGTCAAAGTAGAAAGCCTAAGAGCTAAGTTTGATGACATGAGAATGATGGAAGGTGAGAACATAATACAATATTGCACAAGAGTTAAAGAGGCTATTTATTTTATTTTCAAGGTGAAAATGGAGAAATCAAAGATGAGACAATGATAAGAAAGGTATTAAAGACTCTATTCCCTATTTATGCCATTAGAGTCCCTACAATTCAAGAATTAAGATGCACACCAGGTAACAACTTGACATTAGAAGGTGTAATTGGTAAACTTAATGCTTTTGAGATGTCAAATTTTGATAACTATACACCTACTACCATTAAATGATCCTTAGTAAGAAGAAATGAAAACATGTAAAGACTGAAAGTGATAGTTATAATGAAGAGATTGATGAACTTGAAGCCCTCGTTGCAAAAAGGTTTGGAAGAGGATGAGGTAAATACAAAGGTAAATTACCTATCATTTATTTTTCATGCAACATGTTTGGTCATATTGCTGCTAGATGTTCTAATAGAGAAGATAAGGATGAAAAGAGAGAAAGCAAGTACAAAGAAAGAAGAGATGAGAAAGACTACAAGAGAAGAAAGGATGAGAAAGGTAAGAAATCTTGTTATATTACTGAAGAAAAAATTGATAATGAATCTAAGAGTAATGATGATGAAGTAGTCTATGTTCTTATGAAAGAAGATTTTGATGAAGATGAGAAAACTGCATTAATTTCTTATGTGAACAAAATTGATAGTGTATGTTCCAATCATATGACTAGTGATAAAGAAAAAATTGAAGATATTGACTCATACAATGGTGGATGTGTTAAATTGGTAATGATATCCCATGTGTTATAAAAGGTAAAGGAACTATTCAATTGACTGACAAGATAAAAATGTGACAATATTTACTGGGTTGAAGGACTTAACTACAATTTGTTAAGTGTTTTACAACTAAACAAATCAGGTAGTAGAATTGAATTTCAAAAAAAAAAGCCCAAGATACATGATGATAATGGTAAGATAATTGGAACTGGTGAGAAGACAAGAGGTAACTTATTCTGTCTAGACCTATCAAAAGAGACATGTATGTTCGTACAACAAGAAGATGCTTGGTTATGGCACAAAATATTATGTCATGTGAATTTTGAAAATTTGGTGAATATAAGTAAGATGAATAAAGTAAGAGGATTGCCTAAACTAGAGAAGCATGGCAATGTTATGTGTAAATAGTGTCAATTGGGAAAGATGACCAAGTCTAGTTTTAAGAGAAAAACATATACTGCTAATGATATTTTGGAATTGGTTCATACTGACCTATGTGGACCCATTGGTGTTAGAAGTTTTTGTGGAGATCAATATTTCATTCGATTTGTGGATGACTATTCTAGAATGATGGCTGTGATGTTTCTTAAAATTAAGTCTGATGCTTTTTAGTTATTCAAATAGTATTTAGCTAGAGTTGAAAAAAATAGGGAAAAGTCTGAAGTGTTTGAGATCTAACAGAGGTGGAAAATTTATCTCACATGAGTTCAATACATTTTGTAATGATGGAGGAATTAAAGGACAGATGTCAACACCAAGGGCCCCTCCTCAAAATGGGATACCTGAAAGGAGAAAAAGATCAATAATGGATTGTGCAAGAACATTAATGATGGAGAAAGGTGTATCATAGAAATATTGGAGAGAAGTGGTAAGTATTGCTGTTTATACTCTAAATAGAGTTCAAGTCAAGAAAGGTACAAATGCTACACAGTTTGAACTATGGTATGGTTATGCTCCTAATGTTAAGTATTTCAAAATCTTTAGTAGTAGATGCTATATTTTGGAAGATAATAGGAATGGAAAGATTGATACAAAGAGTGACGAAGGCATATTCCTAGGTTATTCCTTATGTTGGTGTTTTTTAAACTACTGAACAACAAAATCTCAATACCAAGATAATAATACTTCACAAATATAGGAACTAGCTACTTCCCATTAACAATTATGTATGTATATTACTTGGATCAAACTTCAACAAAACCAAGACTAGTTTTCTTTTCTCCAAGCTCTTCTGAACCAAGGTGGGTATACCTAGGGGATGATTTAAATGAATGCTATTATATGAGAATCCTTTTAGTTTCATTCTAATTCACATCTCCTATCTATGACATATACATAGTTTATCCATTCCTTGACATTTTTAGATGATATACATCCCTTATAAGCATATTTTGTCATAATTCTCCTTAGGTTTACAAATATTTCTAAAAATAGTAGCTATCTAAGACTCAGAAATCAGATGTAAACGAGTGCTAACCCTCTTTGAAACTCTTCAAATTGTAAAATAAAAATGATTTTGATTTTAGAATTTTTACTTATTCACGATCTCTCTATCTGCAGACTGGATTAACTAGATCAATGCTTTATCCATTGGGATTTAGAGTCTACTTCAATTCATAGATCTAATTGATTGCATTACAACCAATACTATCATCAATTCTTGCTAGAATTCATTCTTATAGACATCCTTCCTATTACCTTAGCAACCCTATTAAATTCACTAGAGCATTTAATTATTTCATTGAATCAATAGCAATGATAAATTGACATAAAATCTAAGTGAATTGCATTCAATTGGACAAGCTTTGCTCACACAACATCAGAGTGACTAGGTAATAACAATGGAGACGAAATCAACAAGAAAAGATATGGGGACAATTCAACTGTGTATTAATCTTCTTTGAAAATTGTATACAATTGTAATAAGACTCAGAATGACTCTAAAAAAAAAACATTAGACCCCTATAACATCAATATATTCCCAAGTATTTGCAGAAGAAATACATCATAAGTTTTGCACTAATAAACTAGACCGAGCCATATTCTGTATAGACCAAAATTGACAATGAAATCAAACCCTTCTCTAGCCTTGGAATCTCACTTAAATAGAGTGAGATACAACAAGCTTCAGGTAGAGAGAACTAATAGGTGTCAACTTAGACAAAAGATATTTACATTTAGCTATCACAAAAAGACAAAAATTATGTAACAGAAAAACTTGTATATCATATTATTCCTTTGGTAGGTCCTTCTGTTACATTTTTAAATGCTACAAGTCCCATGATTGGCCTTTAGTTATTTTGAGTCCTCGGCATATGTAGCTATCAAGTTTGCTAATGATGTGTCAGGCTCTGATTCCTATAAATTCACCTCTACTCTGGCATCTCCACTTACATCATTGTGTACTACCAAGGTGACAATTATATTTGGTTTCATTTCTGCCACATCATTCATCTAATCCAAGGTACTTTCCATGTGAGATGATTGTCTTTCTTTGTCTTCTTCTCTCCTCTGATCTTTTGAAGGTGTATCAATGATCTATATTTCATCTGAACTCATCTCATCATCATCATCATTTTCAACCTCCTCCAATTGCTCATCAGAAGCAACATCAGCCATCCACTTGTCAAAGAGGGTGTCACTTGTCCAGTTAAACTACATAATATCTCTTTTCTTTTTGATCACATATTCTGCCTCTTTATCAATACTAACAAAATCTTTCTTTAAAGAATCAAATAATAATTGGGCTTTCACTATTCTTCTGTTGTGGCTGCCTACCATGCATGTCCTTTTTCATTTAAGACTTCATTCATTCTTAAACAAAATAGATCATCTAATTCTTTAGCCCATTCATATTTATTTTTCAATTTATTTTTCTTATCCAACGCAAGTGGGAATAAAACAAATTTCTTACTCTTGTACTTATCCAAATAACTAACAATTCTTCTTTATAGTTCAACTCTCTTATCATCAAATTCTGTAAGATCATGAGCAAGATCATAAGTTATTTCAATGTGATCATGTGAAGACCTTATGATAGAGTAGCACAAGAATGAGATTTCCTTTCTCCTCTTACTCCACTTATTAACAATAGGTTTCAAGGCCTCATCACTTTCTTTTATTTCATCCCACATGTTTATTACATTTTCTAATTGATCATAAAACAATGGCCATTCAATTTTATCAACCAGATACATGAGAGCCTTTCTCAGTTTATCTTCATATTGCACATTCAACTCTACATGTAGTGCCCAAAGTTTGCTCTTTTCTTCTTCAAAATCTTTAGCTGTGTAATATTGTGGCCTTTGTGGATTATTTGACATTTCTATGAGAGGAGTGGATTTAAAAGGTTCCACTGGTGGGTGAGAATATGTAATCCTTTGCCTAGAAGACCTCTCCATTACATTATTTTCAAGTTCAATTCTTTTTTGAACTTCTTTATTATAAGCTTCCAAAACTCTCTCACATTTACTCTGTAGTTCAAACATTGCCTTCTCTTCTTTCTCTGTAGTAGCCAGAACTAGATGAGATGTTCCAATGTTCATATGTGCAACCTCTACATCAGTGGTATCTACTACCCTTTTGACAATTATATTGCCAATCATCCCAGTACTATCTGATTGCAAAGACATTGTTCTGGACCCTTTTTTGATTGACCAAATGACCAAAGTAGCTTGGTCCTCACTGAATGTAGTACCTATGAATTCTTTTTCATTTTGATCCTGTAGGTCCAATTTATTTGATACAAAATTAAAGACAAGAGCATCTGCTATATCCCAATTGGGTAACAGTAAAATATTTGATGCTTTCACCATCTACCTCCCCTCTTTAGGGGTTATACTTTGAAATTATTTTATCATTTCATCTTTTATTTGGGTTTGAATGGCTACATCTTCAATTTTTGGATGCTCAGTGTTTAATTTATTGCACCTTTATTCATACTTTCCTACGTTTTTTCTGCATGCAAACTAGTAGAAGGCTCTAGACTTAACAAAACTATCATCTGACAAAAATTGATGACTAGCTTGCTCTATCACAGGGTCTAGTTCCCTTCCTTTATAATTTGCCACTGTCAAATCTAGGCTTCGCATAGGAGGCTCCTGGGGGTTTTTCTCATCTAATTCTTCTTGGGTAATAAAAACTCCTACTTAGGACACTAGCTGTTCAATTTTCTCTCCAGTAAATTGTTCCTCTTCAATCCACAAAGGGGATTGTGTAGGTGAATATTCCTCAATGTGAGGACCTTGATCTTTTATTATTTTTGGTCTCTTAGGGGAGGGCTCATCAGGTCTCTCTTCTAAGACAACACTAGTGGATCCTATTATTTATTTACCCTTATCCATAGTGGATTTCTTATTTTGTATCACATTATAACCTGACCTTTTCTGAACAATCAATTGTCCTGCCCTTACATTAGGAGTGAATGCCAATCTCCTCATAACCTCTTTGGCCTTATTTGGATAAGTATTAATAAAAAAATGTTTTTTCTCATTCATAGTTTGCATTATTTCAGGAAAAGTAATCACGAGTTTATTGATCCTATCTACCTCTGTGCTGGAATTATCTAGAGGACTATAATCTTCATCAAAACAATTTATAAATGCCAAAACCCTTGAGAAAACCCTTCACTTTTCTTTCTTGGTTTTTTGTTCCTACAAGGAGAACTCATTTCTTATTATATCCTTAGAGTAATATGGCTCATATTTTATCTTATCAAGCTTAGCTCTGTGCTTAAAAGCCAAGTCATTGAATCCCTCAGTGCCACAAAAATGGGAATGAGACACAACCATCTTATACTAGTCTAGTATTTTATAGAGGGATAGCCAACCACCTTTTGTAATCACAAATTGGTGAGCTACAGTGCAAGTTGGGAAAATTGACCCTCTTCCCCTTTTTACCAAATAATTTTCCTCTAATCCTCCTAGCTGCCACAAAAACTCAGCTACCCCTACCTTTAACGACACCTGGTAGGGCAATACATGTGGAGTTCCTCTGAAACCATAAATCCTAAAAATGGTTGAAATAGAGTATGGGATAATGTCCCCCCAATTATGTGATACTTTCAAACCAATAGGATTATCCATGGGCTTGATAAGAGTTACCAGTGCCTTAGGTACTCTGGGATTGTCACTTAATAAAAGACACCTCAATTTTGAAGCAAAGTACCTATTAAATCTGACAAAACTAGCCTTTTTTGCATGACATGTCATATCTGCACTCCGTAACTTGACTGGCAGTGCTTCTCCATCCTATTCTTGGTTCAATTTCATTTCCTTTCCACAATATTTTACTCCTTTGAACAAAAACATATGCATCAGCAAAGAATAATGACCAAAAGTTTTCTCTACCTTGCCTTTTGCAATCCCCACTAGGCCTATATGAATTTCTTCTGCTAAATTGGAGGCAAAATAAAAAATAACATCAACACCAAAAGAAGAAATCTGAGTGATCATATACATAAAAATTATGAGCATAACATCCTGTTCATCTTCACCAAAAACTCTACCCAGAGTCCTGTATGCCTCCACAGCCTAGATATTGAAATATCCCTTTTTGAAAGGTTCCCAAGAGGATGCTATGATTGCTAGCAAAGTTCCAATTGTGCCTATATGTGCCCTCAGTGCACCCTACCTAATTGCATCCTTCTTTGATAAATATTCCTTTTCTAACTCTTGTAGGTGAATGAGTACATGATATTTTGTAAGTGGCTCTAGGCCAAATACCTCTTGAATTTCCTCAGGGCTGATTGTGATCAAAATCTTGCCATCAATTCTTCTCACTACTCTGATTGTTGAATCATAATTTTTTGCAACAACCTCTTAAAGGTCATAGTCCATAAAGACACTAGGAACCACTAGCTTTCCCAAATCAAAGTTCTAGATATTTGCATGAGGGGCAAATAAGTTCCTTTCCAAAAACCATTTTTTAAATAGAGAAAGCCTAGTTTGGGAAGTTTTGGCATCCCTAACCCAATTCCCCTTATCGTATAACCCATCTAGAATTTTAAGTCTAGGTTTTAACGAGATTAACTTTTTCATTTTGATAGTTTCATTTGTGGATTCAGGTAGTGATTCAAGAAGGTCATCATAGATATTCCTAGCCAAATAGTTTTCCTGCCTGGAGAAAACCTTCTTTGGAGGCATACTGAATACAATTTACAGAAAACTAGATTACTTCAAAGAGTATGGAGCACAAGAACTTACTTGAATTTCTGCTTATTCTTCTCTATGATTTCATGATGCTTTGCAAACAAAGGGAAATTATTTCACGTTTTGATCAAGCCCAACACAAATTCTTAATAACTTCTTCTTTGGAGCCTTGAAAATTCGTTCACCTAAGATGGAAATGGCAAATCTTTCTGCAATATAATCTATTTTTTGCTTGCACAAGGAATTTTTCATTCCTCATTAATGAAATGTAAAGGAAACAAAATTGCACCACCTTTTCGTTTCAAACTTGCACCATTGATCCTAAAAAATACGATGATCCAGGAACAAAAATAGGAATGACTCATTTTCCACTCTCTAGACTGTAAGTCAATCCAATCAAATTCCTCCACATGTGCTTTTCCTTCACTATTGGCAATATAAACTAGACCCACTAGTTCTAGAGGATACATGTCGCCAAGTCGCTACATCACTATGCATAAAAGTGAGCATGTTGTCTATGCGATATAGCAACAACCATTGATTTCATTTCAATTTGACGTCATGCATTTGATTCATGGTTCAACTCAACTGTGGTGGGCCCCTCCTTTTCTCCCTTTGGTTGCTATGTTGCTATCCTTAAAAAATGAGCGACTCCTCATAGCAATGAAGTGACAACCATTGATCTGAGCTTGATTTGATGGTGACAAATCTACAATAATTTTCTATTAATTGTGGTGGGTCCCCACGTTCTTTACCTTAGTCGCCATGTTGCATTGAGTAAATTGTGTGCAAGTCCCCATAGTGACTTGGCAATGATCATTGATTCATCCTCAATCTGATGATCACAAATTTCCATCTGCCCTTTCCTTTTGAATGTGGGTTCATGTCATGTAAGATTTGGAAACGTCCTAACAAGTTGGCAAATAATTCAATATTTTAATCCTTTTTGTGACATCATAGGATTGGGCCCCATCGTGTTCCCCATTTTCAGGCTAGGTGCTATGTTGCTATTGGTAGGATTCCTTATTTTCCTAGTCGTGACATAGCGACCTCTTGAATACTATTGACAATCTAACACCGAGAAGATATCCATTTTTCAACCATGATTACCATAATCAATGCCTCTAAAAAGGTAATAAAAGTGCACAACCATATTATCACCTAAGAACTTTAGGGTCATCGTCTTTTTCAAAAAGTTGTCATCCTTTCTATTCTTTGGTAAGGTGCTATGTCACCACCGATAGGGTGCATTCTTTTTTTGGTCGCGACATAGCAACCCAGTGGGAAAAACCAAATTCTGGTGATGCCGATTTCAACTTGTTCCAAGTGGTCCCTTCTCTGGCACTGACCACTTTGACATCAATTACATCACCAAAACTTTGAAACAATCAAGATTTTTGGTGTTAACTCTCAACTTTACGACACCACCATTCCAATTCACAGTAGTCACTATGTCACATGGGTTAGAAACCTCACACTTCCTCTATGCAACATAATGACTAGCATAGATCTTATAGAGATCAGACAGTGTAAATGACTTTGATAATAAGCATTAGAAAAAAGGTAATTAAATAGGTGCTAAAGGAATATTCAAAATTCAAAACAACTTCACGGCCAACTAAAATTTAAAAAAGCACAGGACCTGGGCATAAAGTTTAGGGTTTAATAAGATTTCTCATAAGCTTTAAAAAAATTGCAAAATTAAAAAACCAAAACCCTAGCATGCAAGACATAGAAATTATTCTAATTTTTATACCTAGAACTAGGAATATTTTATTTTGTAAAAATCAGACCAACACCTTAAAAAGGAAAGTTTATAAGTGTTTAAATACTAAACTAAAAAAGTTGTGGAAAGTGCAAATGTAAGAGTTGATGAGTTTGTAGAAAGAGGTGATACTTCATGTAATGAAGAATCCGAGGACTATAATGCTTTCATTTATGTGGATGATGATTCTCCCAATACTCAATGTGAACAAATAATCCAATCTGCAAGTTCCCATCAAATAGGAAATCATGGAGTGCAAATGCAAATTGCCAAGAAATAGAGAATGGGTATCGAGCAACAGATTGTAGGTGTCAAGTTGCAAATAGGCAATGCCAACCATCAGAAAATGATTGCGAAGCATTTAGAACCTGAACCATAATCAAAACAAGGAAGAGGAAATGGGCTTGGGATTATTTTTCCAGATGAATGCAAAGAAGAACCAAGAAGAAAATTGCCTTTGTTAGAAGAGTATGTGAGAAGACATCACAAGCATAATCAAATTGTTGGAGATGCTAAATCAAGTTTTATGACAAGAAGAAAACTCAAAGGTGACACATGCTTAGTATGTGAGTTTGAGCCCAAGACAATAAAAGATGCTTTAGACAATGAAGATAAGATACAAGTAATGAATGAAGAAATTGACCAGATTGAGAAGAACAATACTTGGACCCTAGTGCTAAGACCTAAAGACAAAAATGCCATAGGGACAAACTGGGTTTTTAGGAACAAGCTCAATGAAAATGATGAAGTAAAAAGAAACAAAGCAAGATTGGTATGCAAGGGTTATGCACAAGAAGAAGGAGTTGACTATGGAGAAGCTTTTTCTCCTATGGCCATACATGAAGGAGTTAGAACTCTACTTGCATACTCATCTTACAAGAATTTCAAGGTATATCAAATGGATGTCAAATCTGCATTTTTAAATGGTATACGAGAGGAAGAAGTATACATTGAACAAAATAAAGGATTTGTAGATCAAGACAAAAGAAACATGGTATGTAAACTGAACAAAGCTCTTTATGGATTGAGGAAATCCCTAAGAGCATGGTATGAAAGACTACATAAGTTCTACTTAGTGAAAATTGGTTTTGAGAGGACAAATCATAACAACAATCTATACTTGAAGAATGAAAAAAATAATGAATTACTAATATGTGAGATATTTGTTGATGATATTATATTTTGAGGAAGTGAAGCATTATGTAAATTGTTTGCTGATGAAATGAAAAAGGATTTTGAAATGTCTATGTTTGGTGAAATCAAATTCTTTGTTGGATTACAAGTATGTCAAATGAAATTTGGTATTTACATTTCACAATCCAAATACTAATGGTTCTACTAATATGAACCATACCCTATACATATCTATGATAGGAAAATTGCAATATCTCATTCATAGTAGGCCATATATTGCATTCACAATTGAAATAGTTGCTAGATTTTCAAAAAATCCTAAAGAGAATCACATAATGACTATAAAAAGGATATTGAGATAACTGAAATGTATAGAAGACTATGGATTATATTACAAAAAAAGTGATAGATTTGGACTAAAGGTTTTCACTAACTCAGATTGGGCAGGAAATATTGATGATAGAAAGAGCACTAGTGGAGATGCATTCTTTCTAGAAAAGATATTGGTGTCATGAACAAACATGAAGTAGAATTGTATTTCCCAATAAATAGCTGAAGCCAAGTATGTGGCAGTTGTAGTGAATTGTTCAAACATAATGTGGATCAAATAGTTACTGAAAGGTATGAAAGAAGAGATTACAGATCTAGTGGTTATCTATTGTGATAAAAAAAATCCTATCAATATTTCAAAGAATCTATTGATGCACACTAAGAAAAAGAACATTTCTATCAAGTACTACTACTTGAGAGAATTAGTTAAAGACAAAGAAGTGAAGCTAGAATATGTGAATACAAAGGATCAAATTTCTTACATATTCATAAAAAAATTACCCAAAGATGCACATGAATATCTTAGCGGTAAACTAGGGGCAATTCCCTTAACTAAGGCTAATTAAGAAGCCATGGTGCATTGCATCACATGTGCTAATCAGAACATTCTACATAGTGGTGCAATACAAATCTACTTTGGGACATGCTTAAGGTAGAATACTTTAGTACAACATAAACAAATCAATCATAGACAAATGGAAAGTATCAACCATACATGCAAAATATGCATAATTTAGATGTATAAGGAGTTTGACGCTAAGACAACTACACATCTTTGGCATTGTTTTCAAAGAGGGAGAGATTACTAATAGAGAGATAGATATTGAAGAAGAAAGAGGGAGAGATTGCCAAAGAAGAGTATTAAGGAAGAGATTACTAGAAACAAGAGAGATAATCATGAAAGCGATACAAAATTAAAGAGGGAGTTTGTATTTATGAAAATTAGAATGAAATTAAGTTGGTCAATCATGAAAGTGAAGTCTTTTGGATTGTATGGTAACCTAGCTACTACTAGTATTCAGATGTTTTGAGATTTTGCCAACATCAATTCCAAAGAGGGAGATAGTTGGAAACTTACAATTGGAATAATTGTTGTTTTTTCATTTATGTCAAATCTATGGATGAGACATATTGTTACTTATTCTAAATGTCATATCTATTTAATTGATGAAGAGGATTTGAGAAATTGCTCATAACTATAGCATCTATAGGAAAGGTTAAGTTATGTAAAGGGAGTTACAATAGAAATTTGATTAGATAGACTTTGATAAAGAAAAGTAATTGTTTATGTCAAGAACGCTTAGCTAAGTTGACTAAAAGTGTAAATACTAAGTAATGCTAAGTAATGCTAGTGTCAACCAAGCCACAATGAGTGTCAAGAAAATCTAGTGTTGATAGAGCATTAACAAAGACCAAGAGAGTTAGTTAATGCCAAGACAAAAAGAGTTATCATGACCAAGTATTTCAGTATTGACTGAGTATCAAAATTTTGAGATTGTTGAGTGACAGTAAATGAACAAATTCAAAAACATCATAAGATCAAGGTAACTTAGTTGATTTCTTTGGAAATGTAAAGCATCTTATTAAATATGAGAAGGAGATTAGGTAAAGTCCTAACAGACAAATTCTAGAGAAATTTCTAGAGGATGATCAAGAAGATGGAAAGATACATTGAATCAAGTTTAATTTGATCATAAAACTCTAAGGTCTAGAGTGGATGTAGAAAATGGTAAAACATGAATTGCCTGTTTATAGAGGTATGGAGCACACAATTAAGTGTGAATGCGAAGGTAAAGGAGATAGCTTGCAAATATGATGTTGTTACTGATAAGTGAACTAGAGTAGAAGGATTAAGCATTGATGAGAAGAGTGGACCGATTGCTTGAAGGGTGTCCAAGAAGATGAAGATCAGAGGTGACAATGGAAGGCTTATCGTGAACTAGCATAAGAACTAAACATATATCTGAACTAACAAAGTGAGTTGTAATCACATATATCAAACCTACTATTTTCTTTCTTATCATTGTAAAGAATTTGTATTGAAATCCTTTTAATAGAGATTGATCTAACAGGCATTTGAAGAAACAACAACTTTTTGCACAGAAAATTCTCCTTTCTTGGGGATGAGGAAGACATGCAAGTTGTGTTACAATGAATTGTCCCCCATGGAATATGCGGGAGCTAACATACCTCCCTAGAAAATAATTTGTTCATGATACTAGGTGCAAATGTGGTCATCTTGATGTTCTATGTCTTCAAGAAGTTAAAGTTGATGGGTTTCTTCTCATCTTAGCTTGCCATGTTATTTGGTCAAATAATACCTTGTTTTCTTCCCAACACGAGGCTTGACAAGGTGTTGTAGTCACTCTTCTCTCTCCTCATTTACTTTCTTCAGGTATTTTGCATGGCTCTAACCCCATGTTGAGGTTTTTTTTTGGGATTTTGATGTCTTTTTAGAATAATTCCTTTAGCATTATTAACATTTATGCCCCCAATGATGATTTTGAGTGTTCACACTTGTGGATTTGGTTAGCAGATCATCTATCACCTACCACTTGGGTTTCTTGTGGGAATTTTAATATGGTTGAGTTGGCTACTACTTAGGAATAGCTTTTTCCTTTTCAATGTGTAGCTAGGGAAAGAGAAGCCTAGTTCTACATGCGTAATAAGATGAGCCTTTTTTATTCTAATGCTAATCATCTTCGATTTGGTATACCTCATCCAAATTTTGAGCTGGGTCTTATAGAGTGTTAAAAAGAATGGATAGGGCTATGGTTTTGGCTTAGTCTTTTTTTTTTCTTTTTCACATGAGCATTCTTTACCCAATACCCCATTGCCAAATGTGACATTGTTAGATCATTACCCCATCCTTTTTTCTATCACCTAACACACAACTTAGCCTCGTCATTGTAAAACCTAGTTTTTTCTCAATACTTCCTTGCCATCCAATCTCTCCACTGTTGCCCACATTTTTTGAATATGAAACCTTGAACCTAGGCCCTAGAATTATGTTGGATGGATTCAATGGTGGAATGATTCCATTCTCTATATTGTGAAATTTCTTCACATTTATAGGAGACAGTTGGCCATGTACTGTAGAAGATCTTTTGAAGCCACTACTAAAGATCTTCATACGAACTCAAAATCTCTCGCCATGAATCTATTTGATATAGATTTACAAGTCCAAATTTCCAATCTTCAACACCAGAAACAAGTTGTAGACAACTATGTCACCAAGGGAGCTCATATCAAAACCCATCTCCATTGGCTAGAGGTTGGCAATAAAGCTTCTAAGGAATTTTTAAATACTATGCAGGTTCACCATTTTGTGGTGGGTATAAATCACATTAGGGAAAAATAATTTTTTTTTTCTAACCTACCTAGCATTCTTTAGGATTTTGTGCACCATTATGAGAAGGTCTTGACTACTCAGGGGCCCTTTGCTGCACTTGACCAAGCTTTATAGGCCAGCCTTGCTGTCATTCCCAATAGGCTTGTATTGGATACAATTGTCTAGTTGTGTGTTGTCCTTGATGTCACACAAATTTCATATCAGTTGTCAGTTAGTGCTTATTGAGCTCACTTAGTTAGCAAGACAGTTTTCCTTGTCTACCGAGCATTCTTGAAATTTACTCAGCGAAGATAGTGTATACCGAGCTCATTCGGGTGTCAAAGAAAATTATGGCAGAAATTAGTGTTAACCAAGTTCACATGGTTAACAAAATAAAGTTGGATAGAGTTAGTGATAACCAAGTTCACTTCGTTACCAAAGGATTTTTGTAAGTTCACAGTGTTAACCGAGCTTCTGTTGGTTAACACAGGAAATCATTTGAGAACCAGTGTTTATCGAGCCGGGTTGGATAATAATGGATTTTGTTGTTTTGGTATGAGAAGCTTAATTATTTTAAGTATTGGTTCTAGTTGACTATGGTAATGATTAGTGGTCATTCTAATTTGTATTGAGCTGACTTGATAATTTGGATGATATAAATATAAGGTCAAGTTGTGGTTTTCAAGTGTGTGCAAGTGTGTTGATTAAATTAAGAAGAAAAGAGAGAGAGCAAACTTGAAGGATAAATAGATATCCTTGTGGAGTAGAAAAGTAATATTTAATAAGGAAGGATCAAATTTTAAGCAAAACAAAGATCTAGATTCAACAATTTGGTTGCATCACAATCAGGTCATTTCATTGTTACTCTCTAACCATTGTAGGAGTGATCTAAAATCTTTTAACAAAGTTGGTTTAATAGCTAGTTGTAAATCCTCTAACAAGGTGACAGTTCCATTGAACTATTTTAAGACCTCTCACAAGGCCACTCCTAATAGGGTGATTAAATCCTCTAACAAGGTCACACCTAACAATGTGTTTTGTAACCTTTAACTGAGTTGGCTCCTAACAAGGCTCACCTCATAAGAGTGAAAAACAGTAACTATTTACATCGATAGTTTTTCCCAAATTGGGTTTCCACGTTAAATCTAGTGTCTCATGTGTCATTTCCTTTCTCTTATGTTTTCAAGTTATTACTATTAATTTTAGATCTTCTAAAGTAATGCATACTCTACATTTACCGAGTTCCAACAATATTTGTATGTTTACCGAGCTGTAGTAGTAATTAGTCTAATCAGTTTACTTTTGTTGACATCTAAGGGATCAAATATTTTTTTTTGTGGTAACTAATTCACCCCCCTCTCAGTTACTACTATATTTCCAACAATTGGTATCAAAGAATTTGGTACTTGTAGGAAAGGTTTCAAGGACCTAAGCTAAAGATCAAGATGTCTTACAAGAGAGAGATTCGAAAGCTAAATAGAGAAACTTTTCAGCATGGTAGGGACTCATGAGACTTCATCTAGCCACGATTAGTGATTTAGGCTACAAATATCTTGATGAAGAATACAAAACTCCTACTGGTACATTATCTATTGGAGATCTTGTTGAGAAAAAGAACCATAACATCATGATGATTGATATTGCATCTGCTCTCAACTATGATGAATTTTATGAGATCGAAGATAGAAAAATGGCTTTTGATATGTGGAACAAGCTAAAGGACATCTATGGTGGTGATGAAAATGTAAGGAGAGCCAAAATAGAATGCCTTAGAGGATAGTTTGATCAGATGAGAATGAGACAAGATGAAAATGTTGCCAAATATGTGGAAAGAATCAAAGCTAGTGTCAGTGCAGCCAGAGCTTTTGGAGGAGAAATCAAGGAAGAAACTGTTGTAAGTAAAGTTCTCAAAAATTGCTTCCTATCTATGCAATTAGAGTATCTACTATTCAAGAAAAGAGGTGTGATCCATATCACAAGTTAAGTTTGGATGCCTTGGTAGGAAGATTGACAACTTTTGAGCTAGACAACTTTGAAAATTATGTTCCAGCTTCCAAAAACATTGAATTTGAAATTGAGGCCAAACTTTCACTCAAAGAAAAAGGTAAGAAGATAAAGGAAATTATTCTGTTAGTGAGGAAGAAATCAAGGAAAGCTCAAATAGTGATCTTGAAGTTGTTGAAGCTTTACTTGCAAAGAAACATTCTAGAAGTAGAGGAAAATACAAAGGTAAAGTTCTCCTAATCTATTTTTCATGTGAAGAAATTGTTCATATTGCTGCCAGGTGCCCAAACAAAGAGAGCAAGGATGAGAAGAAGAATCACAAGTACAAAGGCAAAAAGGATTTCAAAAATCACAAATCATACAAGGAAAAAGGTAATAAAACTTTCTTTATGGCTAAGGATTCTGATAATAGTGAGGATGAAATAGTATACATTGTTGTGAAAGATGAATCTGATGATGAAGGAGATAAGATGGCACTTATCTCTCATGTTAGTAAAAATGATACATGGATCATAGATAGTGGATGTTCACACTGTATGATTGGAGATAGAACATAGTTTGAACATTTTGAACATTATAATGGAGGTAGTGTAAGATTCAGAAACAATGAACCTTTTTGTATAAAAAGGGAAAGGTCACATATCATTAAGCAATGAACTTGTATGTGATAATGCTTACTGTGTTGAAGGATTGAAACATAACCTACTAAGTGTAGCACAACTAATCAACATTTTATTCAAGGTAAAATTAATGCATGACAAGGCAAGACTGCTGGATGACAAAGGGAATCTGATTGGATCAAGAAAACAAACAAGAGGTAACTTATTTTATCTTGATCTTGGTGATTTCTCATGTTTTATTTCTCAAATGGAAGAAAGTTGGTTATGGAATAGAATAATTTTTCATGTAAACTTTGATAATATGGTCAAGATAAGAAAATTTAGAAAAGTAAGAGGTATCCCTAGTTTGAAGAAACCAAATGTTGGTTTATGCAAAATTTGTTAGATTAGCAAAATGGGAAAGACTAGTTTTAAGAGAAAAAACTATCAATCTGAAGATGTCTTGGAAATTGTACATACTAACCTATGTGGACCCATTGGAATAGAAACTTATAGTGTAGAAAAATTCTTTCTTCTTTTTGTTGATGACTATTCTAGAATGATGAATGTTATGTATCTTAGAGAAAAGTCAGAAGCATTTGAAAAATTCAAATGGTATCTTGCAAGAGTAGAAAAAGAAATTAGAAAAAGATTGAAATGATTAAGATTGGACAGAGGTGGTGAATTCATCTCCAATGAATTCAATAATTTCTACATTGAAAGAGGAATCAAATGGCAAGTATTAGCCCCTGGTACTCTTGAGTAGAATGGAATAGTTGAAAGAAGAAATAGATCCATTATGGATTTTGCAAGGAATCTAATGATTGAAAATAATGTTTCTATCAAATACTAGAAGGAAGCCATCAGCATTGTAGTCCATACTTTGAACCAAGTTCAGTTGAAGAAGGATTTAGACAAGACTCCCTATGAACTATGGTATGACTACAAACCCAATGTAAGTTACCTAAAAGTATTTGGAAGTAAATGTTATATCTTGAAAGATTCTAGAAAAGACAAGTTTGATATAAATGCGATGAAGGTATATTTCTAAGAAACTTCTGAAAAGTAAAGTATATAAATGTTTGAATTTATCTACGTACAAAATCATAGAAAGTGCACATGTGAGAATTGATGAGTTTGTAGAAATGATTGAAGAAGAAAGCAAAAGGGAACCAGAAGATTAAAAAATAATTGTTTATTTCAAATTTAATACATTGCTAGGCACATCTAACAATAAGGAGACTTCACTTCCTGAGTCCTCCACAACTACTAAGTTGCAAGAAGCACAAACCAAGTCACAGGGACCTGAGTCACATTCTAAAGCTACCAAGTCAATGCCTACTGAGTTTGAATGACTCGAGCTTGAAGTTGAAACTCAAAATGAAGATAGTGCAATTCATTCAAAAGGAAAAGAACTTGTATTGGCCAAATATTTTAGAAGGCATCATGCACTTGATCAGATCATTGGAGATAAATCAGAAGGTACTATGACAAGAAGCAAATTGAAAGGTATATGTTTACTTGCTGATTTCGAATGTAGAAGTCCTAAGGATGCTATAGAAAATAAAAGTTAGATTGAGGCATTGAATGAAGAAATAGAACAAATAGAGAAGAACAAAACTTGGACCCTTGTACCTAGACCTAAAGGTAAAAATGTGATTGGAACAAAATGGGTATTCAGGAATAAGTTGAATGAAGATGGTATAGTATCAAGAAACAAAGCAAGACTGGTATGTAAAGGCTAATCTCAAGAAGAAGGCATTGATTATGATGAAATTTTTTTCCCTATTGCAAGATTGGAAGGTGTTTGGATCTTACTTACATATGTAGCACACAAAGGATTCAAAGTATATCAGATGGATGTTAAATTTGCATTTCTCAATGGTATTCTTGATGAAAAAGTCTACATTGAACAACCAAAAGAATTTGTTTATCTAGACAAAAGGGACATGGTCTACAAATTACACAAAGCACTATATGGTCTGAAAGAATCTCCTAGAGCATGGTATGAAAGGTTACATAACTACCTTATACAGATTGGTTTTTAGAGAACTAATGATAAAAGTATTTTGTATATCAAGGAAGGACCAGATAACAAGATTGTATTGGTAGAGATATTTGTGGATGATACTCTATTCATAAGGAATGATGATCTATGCAAAGAATTTTTAGAACAAATGAACAAAGAGTTTGAAATGTTCATGTTCGGTGAGATAAAATTCTTTATTGGATTATAGATACAATAGAACAAGAATGGTATCTACATTACTCAATCTAAGTATATCAAGTACATACTCAAGAAGTTTGGAATGGAAAATTCAAAACTAGTTGGAACCCCCATGTGTATTGGACCAAAGCTTACAAAAGATGATGACTCCAATGAGGTAAAATCAGACCTTATACAGATCAATGATTGAGAAATAATAGTATGTAGCTCATACAAGACCTGACATTACCTTAGCAATTGAAATAGTGGCAAGATTCTTGGTAAAACGTAGAGAAAATCACATGATGGAAATCAAAAGAATCTTGAGATCTTTGAAAGGCACCGAAGAGTACGGTTTATGGTAAAAACTTGGAGGAAACATAGACCTAAAGGTATTCACTGATGCTGATTGGGTAGAAAATCTTGATGATAGAAAAAGCACAAGTGGTGTAGCATTCTTTATTGGTTGGTATCTTGACAAGCGAAAAGAAAAAATTCACATCCCAATCCACGACATAAACAAAATATGTTGCAGTAGCAATGAATTGTTCTAATTTTGTTTAGTTTAAAAAATTGTTTGAAGGCATGAAGGTTGAGATCAAAGAACTAGTTGTCATATTTTGTGATAACACCAGCACAATTAACATATCAAAGAATCTAGTTATTCATTCCAAAACTAATCACATTGCTATAAAATATCATTTTGACAGAGAATTGGTGTAGGACAAAAAAAATCAAGTTGGAATATGTTCATACAAAAGAACAAATTGTAGACATATTCACCAAGCCATTACCTAAGGATGCATTCTTGTATCTAAGAGGTAAGTTAGGGATCATTCCCCTATTTGAAGCTCACTAAATGAAGTTTTAGTGATGCATGAACATGAAGCAAGTTAAAGATCAATTAGTTGATGTAGTGTAGTCAAAAGAATATTGCATATGAATTAGTACTCAAGGTAGATTGGTACTAATTTGGTATGTGTTATCAAAGAGGGCAAAGAAAACTGTCATATCTTTTTGAAATTTGTTTTTGTCATTTCAAGAGGGAGAATTTATGTAATCCCTTCACAGAGGGAGATTATTGCATCAAAGAAGAAAATTTCTTTTTAAAATCTAAGAGGGAGAAACTTTCTATTAGAGAAAGTCTTGTTCTCAAATTTTATTGTGCTATGACATGTTGTGTTGCCATCAATGCTAGAGAGGGAGATTGTTGGATACAATTGTCTAATTATGTGTTGTCTTTGATGTCACACAAATGTCATATCAGTTGTCAATTAGTGCTTACTGAGATCACTTGGTCAACAAGATAGTTTTCCTTGTCTACTAAGCATTCCTGAAGTTTACTCTGCGAAGACAGTGTCTACTGAGCTCACTAGGGTGTCGAAGGAAATTATGGTAGAAAATAGTGTAAATTGAGTTCACATGGTTAACAAAGAAAAGTTGGATAGAGTTAGTGCTAACTGAGTTCACTCAGTTACCAAAGGATTTTTTCATGTTCGTAGAGTTAACCGAGCTTCTGTTGGTTAACACACGAAATCATCTTAGAACTAGTGTTTACCAAGTAGGGTCGGCTACTAAAGGATTTTGTTGTTTTGGCATGAGAAGCTTAATTATTTTAAGTATTGGTTCTAGCTAACTATGGTAATGATTATGGTAATGATTAGTGGTCATTCTAATTTGTATTGAGCTGACTTGATAGTCTAGATGATATAAATATAAGGTCAAGTTGTGGTTTTCAAGTTGTGCAAGTGTGCTGATTAAATTAAGAAGAAAAGACTAAGAGAGAACTTGAAGGATAATAAGATATCCTTGTGGAGCTAGAAAAGTAATATTTGATCAAGACAAATCAAATTTTAAGTAGAACAAAGATCTAGATTCAACAATTCAGTTGCATCACAATGAGGTCATTTCATTGTTACTCTCTAACCATTGTAGTAGTGATCTAAAATCTCTTAACAGAGTTGGTTTAACATCCACTTGTAAATCCTCTAACAAGGTGATAGTTCTATTGAATTTTTTTAAGACCTCTCACAAGGAAACTCTTAATAGGATGATTAAATCCTCTAACAAGGTCACACCTAACAGTGTGTTTTGTAATCTTTAACAGGGTTGGCTCCTAATAGGGCTCACTTCAGAAGAGTGAAAAGTAGTAACTAATTAAATTAATAATTTTTCCTATATTGGGTTTCCATGTTAAATCTAGTGTCTCATGTGTTCATTTCCTTTCTCTCATGTTTTCAAGTTATTACTGTTAATGTTAGATATGCTAAAGTAATACATACTCTACATTTACTAAGTTACAACAATTTTTGTATGTTTACTGAGATGTAGTAGTAATTAGTCTTATCAGTTTACATTTATTGACATCTAAGGAATCTGGAATTTATTTTTGTGGTAATTGATTCACCCCCCTCTCAGTTACTCCTTCTAAATTTCCAACGATTGGTATCAAAGAATTTGGTACTTGCAGGAAAGGTTTCAAGGACCTAAGCTAAAGATCAAGATGTCTTACCACAGAGAGATTCCAAACCTAAACAAAGACAAATTTTTAGCATAGTAGAGACTCACAAGACTTCATCTAGCTACCATTAGTGATTCAAGTTGCAAATACCTTGATGAAAAATACAAAACTCCTACTAGTACATTATCTGTTGGAGATCTTTTTGAGAAAAAGAACCATAACATCATCATGATTGATATTTCATCTACTCTCAGCTATGATGAATTTGATTAGATCAAAGACTGCAAAACTACTTTTGATATGTGGAACAAGCTAAAGTACATCTATGGTGGTGATGAAAATGTAAGGAGAGCCAAAGCACAAAGCCTTAGAGGACAGTTTGATCAGATGAGAATGAGAGAAGATGAAAATGTTGCTAAATATGTGGAAAAAATCAAAGCCAGTGTCAGTGGAATTAGAGTTTCTAGAGGAGAAATCAAGGAAGAAACTGTTGTAAGTAAACTTCTCAGAACATTGCTTCCTATCTATGCAATTAGAGTATCTGCTATTCAACAAAAGAGGTGTGATCTATATCACAAGTTAAGTTTGGATGCCTTGGTAGGAAGATAGATAGCTTTTGAGCTAAACAACTTTGACAATTATGTTCCAACTTCCAAAATTATTGTATCTGCATTTGAGGCCAAAATTTCACTTAAAGAAAAAGGCAAGAAGATAAAGGAAAATTAGTTTGACAATGAAGAAGAAACCAAGGAAAGCTTAGGTAGTGATCTTGAGTGAGAAGTTATTTAATTCCTTCACAGAGGGAGATGACTGCATGAAAGAAGAATTATTTTTTGTGAAATCTAAGAGGGAGAAACTTTCTATTAGAGAAATTCTTGTTCTCAAATTTTATTGTTCTATGACATGTTGTGTTGCCATCAATGCCAAAGAGGTAGACTATTGGATACAATTGTCTAATTGTGTGTTTTTGATGTCACAAAAATTTCATATTAGTTGTATCGAGCTCACTTGGTCAGCAAGACAATTTTCCTTGTCTACCGAGCATTCCTGAAGTTTACTCTGTGAAGACAGTGTTTAATTAGCTCACTTGGGCATCGAAGGAAATTATGGTAAAAAATAGTGTTAACTGAGTTTACATGGTTAACAAAGGAAAGTTGGATAGAGTTAGTGCTAATCAAGTTCAATCGGTTACCAAAGGATTTTTGCAAGTTCATAGACTTAATTGAGCTTCTGTTGGTTAACATAGGAAATCATCTCAGAACCAGTGTTTTTCCCATATTGGGTTTCCACGTTAAATCTAGTTTCTCATGTGTTCTCCCATGTTTGCAAGTTATTACTATTAATTTTAGATCTACTAAAGTAATACATACTTTGCATTTACCCAGTTACAAAAATTTTTGTATCTTTACTGAGCTGTAGCAGTAATCAGTCTGATCAATTTACTTTTGTTGACATCTAAGAGATTTGAGATTTACTTTTGTGTTAACTGATTCACCTCCCTTCTCAGTTACTCCTTTATTTCCAACAACTTGCTCCTAAGAAATATGCCTTCTATGAGCAAAAGCTAATGCTTGTTGATCTAAAGGAAGTTTTCATGTCCATGACTTATGATAAAGCCCCTGGATGTGATGGTTTCCCATGTGGATTTTACAAAGCTCTATGGGAGGACATTGGCCTTGATATGCACCATGTTTATCAAGAAGCATACAATAAACATTCCCTAGGGAAAATTATCAATAAGGGTAATATCAAATTCATACCTAAAGCTGGAAATCCTAAAGACATATGCAATTGGAGGTCCATCACTTTCTTGAATGTCTCCTAAAAGATTATTGTGAAGGTTCTCTCCCTTAAAATTTGATGTATTCTTCCACAGATTGTTCGTCCTAAACAAAATAGTTTCATTAAATCGAAATACATTCAGGATAATATTATTGTTGTTTGGAAAGGTATGGAGTGGGCTTGTCAGTCCGATCAACAAGCCTTGTTTCTTAAGATTGATTTTGCCAAAGCTTATTACCAGATTGAATAGCCTTTCATCTTGGCCATGCTTCAAGCCTTGATATTTTGCCCAATGTTTCTACAATCAGTCTAGATTCTCTTTTCCAATACCTCTGCTTGTATTACCATAAATGTTTAGCAATATAAAGGTTTTGGGCTATATAGATCTATCCATCAAGGGTGTTCTTTAGCGCATTTTCTTTACATTTTGGCTGCTAAAGGGTTTGGCTATCTGTTAGGATTAAACCATGAAGAAAAATAAGAATTACATGCAAATATAACCAACAATAGAAAAATAATAGATCACACAGAAAATAACACAAGGCACCAAGATTTAACTTGGTTCACCCAATCCTTGGGCTATGTTCACCAAACAACAAGTTCAATATTATTATGATCCATTGGTTAAAACTTGATTACAATCTATCATCCCTTATAGCTCAATAGAGCCACAAGAACCAATTTTGCATCACCACAATGAAACAATCCCTAACTCTAAGCCCTTTTATACAAGTATTTTTATGCCACAATTAGGGTTACAAAATGTCAGCCATATGTTGGCCATATGTCGTCCACAACATCGACCATGACCCAATTTTTTTTAGGGCACTAGCCCAAACTCCAAAGAATTTATAAAGTATGTACAATACTTTCTTGATTAGTCAACACAAACTAACAATCTCCCACTTGGGGACTGATCAAATTCCACAATAGACAACAATCTCCCACTTGGAGACTGATCTTATAACAATACTGCTACCACATGAGGCTCCCACTAGATCAAATCACTTTGGACTTTGCTATTCTTTTATGCATGTTCAGTCTAGAAGACCAACCAAAGCTGAAGAGGAATTTAACTTCTCCCTTGGCACAAACTTTGTAATGTATCTGCTGGATTGTCATCTATATGTATCTTCTCTAGCTTTAATTGTCCATCCTCCAAAACTGACCGAATGAAATGGTACTGCAACTGAATGTGTTTGGTCTTTAAATGCAGAGCTAAATTCTTGGCAAGATGAATGGCACTTTGACTATCTATAAACAAATAATTATCCCTCTAAGGGTGTCCCAATTCTTCCAAGAAGAATTGAAGCCATATCATCTCCTTGGCTGCCTCTATAGCAGCAACATACTTTTCCTCTGTAGTGGATAAAGCATTAACTTTGTGTAACCTAGAAACCTAGCTCATGGCTACCCCACCAATAGTAAAGACATAAACTGTAGTACTACACTTGGTATCAATATCCCTTGCCAAATATGAGTCAACATAGCCTTGTAAATTAGTAGTAGAGTACCCAAAGTGTAAACACTTATTGGATGTTCCTCTCAAATATTTGAGAATCTATTTGACTGTATTCCAATGTTCAATTTATGGATGGCTCATATACCTACTAACAACTTCCACTACATGTGCAATATCTGGCCTAGTACATACCATAACATATATCAAGCTTCCTATAGCTGAATGATAGGGTACCTTGGACATCTTATCCTCCTCTTCTTGTGTCTTGAGACACATCTCCTTAGTCAACTTCAAATGATCACGTAAAGGTGTGTTGACAGATTTAGCATTCTCCATAGAGAAATTTTGCAACACCTTCTCAACATAATTAGCCTGAGATAGCATCAATTTCTTATTCTTCCCATCTCTACAAATCTTCATACCAAGAATTTGTTTTGCTACCTTGAAATCCTTCATAGCAAATGCATGTGCTAATTGGCATTTCAGCCCCTTAATGTGATCCATGTTAGACCTAGCTACAAGCATGTCATCAGCATATAAACATAAAATAATGTAGCTATCATCATCCAATCTCTTAAAGTAGACACAATGATCTAAATGAAACCTATTGTAACCATGCTCATGCATGAAACTGTCAAATTTTAGATACCATTGCCAAGGTGCTTGCTTCAAGCCATATAATTTTTTCTTTAATTTGCACACTAAGTTCTCCTCACCTTTGACCAAAAATCCCTGTGGTTGAGCCATATATATCTCATCATCCAAATCTCCATGAAGAAAAGGCTATTTTAACATCAAGCTACTCTAAATAAAAATCTTCAGTAGCCACAAGACTTAAAACAATATGGATAGAAGTCATTTTAACAACAGGAAAAAATATCTCATCAAAACCAATGCCCTTTTTCTGTGCAAATCCTTTTACAACTAACTTGGCTTTAAATCTTTTCTTACCTCCATCCTCTTCTTTTAACTTGTAAACCCACTTATTCTATAAAGCTCTTTTACCTATAGGAAACTTGCATAAATCTCTTGTCTTATTCTTCAACAAAGAGTCCATTTCATCTTTCATTGTAGATTCCCATTGAATCTTAGTATCCACTTGCATAGCTTCATCATAATGTTAAGGTTCACTAGGATTAGTAAGTAAAATATAATACAAAAAGGGAGAAAATATTTCTGGAGGTTTAATTTTTCTTTTTGACTGTCTTACATTCATTGGCGTGTGTGGTTTATGCTATTGCAATTGTTGCACATCATGAGGAATGGTTGAAACATCATCTTTTGGAGTATCATCCAACATTACATAATCATCTTATTTTTTCTCATGTTGCTACAATAGATCTTTGTACAACACTTTCTCATTGAATATGACATCCCCACTTCTTACAGTTTTATGATTTTCAAAATTCCAAAGCCTATAACCAAATTCATTAATTCCATATCCAAAAAATACACATTTCTTTGACTTAACTTCTAGCTTGGTTCTATTTTTAGAATCTATGTGAGAAAATGCTTCACACCCGAAGGTTTTGAGAAAAGAATAACTCACATTCTTACTAGTCCATGCTTCCTCTGGAATACCATAGACCAAAGGAGTAGAGGGACCTCTATTAATCAAATATACAATAATATTAATAGCCTCCACCCACATGTGTAAGGGAAACCTAGCATGCAACCTCATGCTCCTTGTATGCTCCATTATAGTCCTGTTCATGCGTTCAACCACTCCATTTTCTTGTGGAGTCCTTGGAATAGTTTTCTATCTACGAATACCATTAGTGGAGAAATAATCTTCAAATTCAATACTACAATACACACCACCATTATCAGATTTGAGACATTTTAATTTCTTACTAGTCACATTTTCAACCAAGCATTTCCATTTCTTAAAAGTTTGAAATACATCAGATTTCTATCTAAGGAAATAAATCCATACCTTTCTAGTTGCATCATCAATAAATGTAACATAATTGAGATCCTCCAAGGGAAGATACCTAAGCCAATCCCCATACATCAGTATGCACAAGCTCTAATTTCTCTTTTTTGTTTTCCTTCCCAGTCTTTACAAAGCTCACTCTCTTTTGTTTTCCACACACAGCTTTCGTAGAAGTCCATACTAACACATTTCAAACCTAGTAGAACTTTC
This sequence comes from Cupressus sempervirens, assembly GCA_028749045.1. Classification (NCBI taxonomy): domain Eukaryota; kingdom Viridiplantae; phylum Streptophyta; class Pinopsida; order Cupressales; family Cupressaceae; genus Cupressus; species Cupressus sempervirens. Next base: position 198,340,278 of record CM053786.1, read on the forward strand.
TTTGAATGAAGTATTTTCATACCTTTCTCACTCATGTGCCCAAGTTTATTGTGCCATAGTGCTATGTCCGAATTTACAATAGCTATTTGTTCTCCCTGCTCAACTACAACAACTATTTCTGAATACTCATTTTTCTTTGAAACAATTAAAGTAGAAGGAACAATATGACCTATACAAAGATATAAGGTGCCTACTTTCACACCTTTTTCTACTACAAGGGAACCTTTTGTAACCTTCCAATTTTTATCATTAAAAGTAACTACACAACCCTCATCACCAAGTTGGCTTGCTGAAATTAAATTCCTACTCAGCCTTGGAACATGTCTTACCTCATGTAGTAGCCAATGATTTTCATTTTGCAACTTAATCTTAACTTTTCCCTTTCCAACAATCTGACAGGGTTCATTATCCCCCAAATAAACAAGTCCAAAATCCCATTGGACATAATCAATGAAATACCCTCTATGAGGTGTTGCATGAAATGAAGCACCAAAATCTAAAACCCATGAATCATCAACACTTTCTAAAGACAGAAGCAAGGCATCCTCTTCAGATTTGTTACTTACCACATTTGCCTCCTTGTCTCCATTTGGTTTATCTCCTTTATTTTTCTTTTGATTCCAAAAATCTTTCTTTTTATGCCTTGGTTTCCCACAGTACCAACAGTCGTTCAGTCCTCTCGATTGAGATCTCGTTCTCTTTGACTTTCCTCTTGATTTTCCACAATTTCCAAAATTACTTCCTCTCTTAGTCATTCTATCTCAAATTTGTGCATTCAAAGCACTTCCAAATGTAGATCCACCTGAGGATTTCCTATGAGTTTCCTCACTCAAAATAACACTGATCACATCATCATATTTTAGGGTACTAGATCTGGGAATAGAATTACTCAGAGCCATTACCAAGCCATTCCAGCTTTCAGGCAAAGAACACAAAATCAAAAGAGCCCTAATTTCTTCATCAAAATTGATACCCATAGAAGATAACTAACTAGTAATAGTATTAAACTCATTTAAATGATCTACAAAAGATCCACCTTCTACTATTTTCATATTAAATAAATGCTTCATGAGAAATACCTTGTTTGAAGCGGAGGGCTTTTCATATAGTGTCACTAGGGTTTTCATCAACTCTTCTATTGTCTTCACTTTTGTAATATTAAATGCCACTGATGGTGCCAGGCATAATTGAATGCTCCCAAGTGCCTTTCTATCTAAAAGATCCCAGTCATCATTTGACATAGATCCCTAATTCTTGGTTTTTCCTTCCAATAACTTCCATAAATCCTTCTGATAAAGATAGTCTTCCATTTTCATCTTCCATAAGTAAAAGTTCTTTCCATTAAACCTGTCAACCCTCAGCTTACCCTCATCTGCCATCACTCCCTCTTGACCATGAGACTCTTGCTCAACCGTGAGACTTTTTTCAGAGTATAACTGAAAAATAACCTTGCTTTGATACCACTTGTTAAAATTAAACCATGAACAGAAATAACAATTATGTGCAAATATAACCAATAACAAAAAAAAATAGATCACACAAAAATGAACACAAGGCACCAAGATTTAATATGGTTCACCCAATCTCTAGGCTATGTCCACCAAATAGCAAGTTCGATATTATTACGATCCATTGATTACAACCTGATTACAATCTATAATCCCTTACAACTCAATACCACCACAAGAACCAATTTCACATCACCACAATGAAATAATGCCTAATCCTAAGCCCTTTTATACAAGTATTTTTATGCCACTTTAGGGTTACAACATGTCGGCCATATGTCAACCAAATATTGGCCACAACGTCGACCACAACCCAAAAAATTTTCAAGTCGCTGCCCCAAACCCCAAAGAATTTATGAAGTATGTACATTACTTTCTTGATTAGTCACCACAAACTAAAACTATCTTCTTGCTAACACTATCTCTCAGGGTGTTGTGCATGACATAACTCCTAGATTCCACTATGCAGCTTGTAAATGGCCATTTTTCCAATGACTCTTTTCTCACCCTTTTGGAGGATGAAGGCAATATTGCCAATGCCTTACAATGCTTGGATACTTTCTACCTTGCCTCTGGGTCTTCTATTCAATGGTCTATAAACAATCATTCTTGCTAGGCCTTCAATGGCTACAACACTACAGGTGGAAGTGGGTTCAACATGGAGAATTCTTTTAGTTTTTGGGAATTCTATTTTCTTTTCAAGCTTCCCCTGTGGAGTTGTGGAATGTTTTCTTGGTGTGGATTGAGAAGAATTTGGACTGTTGGATAACCAAACCCCTCTCCCTTTTATGAAAATTTTAGATTTTCTCCAAAGTGCTTACTTCTATGCATGTTTATTATTCCTTGTGTTGGTCCCCTTCCAAAGCTTCATACCCTAAGCTTGAATACATCTTAAGGGATTTCCTTTGGGCCTCTGTTGCTATGCATCATGGATTTTATAGAGTTTCTTGGGATTTTTATTGTTTCTCAAAAGACTCTAGTGGTCTTGGACTGCTATCCACTCACAAACAGGGGATTTCCCTCTATGCTAAATGGTTCATTTGGGTTCTCACTAGCGATGAGGCCTAGGAAATCTTGTTGTGACACTGTATTTCTTCAGGCTTTCCAATTAGTTGAACAACGTAGAAGGGGATTGGCTTTCAAACCCTTCTCTTGACCACTATACCAGTGCAAATTTACGATACCTTTGTTGCTAACAACATTTGGAAAACTTGGGAAGCCATCAAGCCTTAGATTCATTGGGGAGATAATGGGTTCACAGATGGGCTCTATAAGAAGCATCCAAATTTGTGGTGGTCTCCTATGTTTTCTATTCAAGGTATTCCACTAGCTAAATTACAAGGAGCTAGCATACTACTCTTATTTAGAAGGGGAGTCAAGACACCCAGAGATGAATTTTCTAGGGTTACAATGACCCTTCTCTCATAGGAGGACTTATAGGTGTTTTTCAAGCTTATCTATTTAGATTGACAAAAAGTTGATCCTCTAGGTTTTGTGGTGCCTCCCCATATGTTGCACATGCTCGATATTCATTCATCTTTCCTATGGTAGAATGATTGGAAGTGGTATCCTCCCACTCCTTTGACTAGTTACAAACCCAAGTTGGGCTATCGATGACTGATTCCCAATCTTCTGATGGTTGAAACTCTCAAGTAGCATTGACATTCACAATCCTCTCACAAGGCTTGGAGTCTTAGGTTTGCCACGGTTGGGAAAACTATCACAGAGCTCAAAATTGATCACTTTTCCTAGTGTCTCCTTTTCTAGGGGCTACTATTAGGCCCATGAATTTGGCATTTGGGTATCCTGGACCCTAGATATCCCTTTTGTGGTCAGTTAGAAAGGTTCCTGCATATTTTTTAGTTTTGCAGGCAAACCCAAAATTATTAGCTTTGGATTCATGATTACCTTTTTGCCTAGAGACCTTTACCTCGAAGATGGTTGTGTTGGGAGATTTGATAAGAATTTCTTTTAAGTATTCCCAGATATGACATGCTTTCAAAATGGAGATTTTATTTACTATTTGGAAAGAGCATAATGTTGTTTTATTCTCTCACAACTTTCTTGATATACATGTTGCTATGTATGCTAAACTATGTATTTTTAATAATGTCATGATGTAGATTCAAGTAAAAATAAATAAGGTGGTGTTGGAGGTTGCTCACCTGCTAGAGTTATTGGCTCATTGGGGTAATGCCCCTTGTACATTCACCCAGGTACCATCAAATATATTTTTTGGTGACCTTACTCCTCATGATTTTCGAAGAGGCCAGAGTAGGTCTGTACGCCGCTTGCATGGTCCTAGGTCACAATCATCTCACTACTTTCCCAGTGAAAATTTTGGGAGTCTCCACAACTTGGCCTCATCTTTGCAGAGGATGGGTTTGGGTTGGTCCCCATCGGCTCCTCTTGGTGTCGTTGATGCGGGTTGGCCTTGTCCCCACAGAGACTCTAAATGGGCTTTCCCTTGGCTTGATTTAGCTATCACTCCACCTAGAGAGGAGGTAGAGAAAGAAATCTATGATGTTGCTACCACCCCTACTGATGGCTAGGCTCCCCCTAAGCCATCTGTCAACCCCAAGAAATTTTGGGGTTCTGATGATAAAGACCCTCCTTTGGATTGCACTGCACTTGCAACTTGAGGGATTTCTTTTTATTATGTTAATGTATTTTTTATGAATAGTTTTCTTATTATCTAGCTACATGCTGAGTGAACTCATGGGGTGATCTTGTATCCCCCAACCCCTTTTTTTTCTGAATATGTATCTTTAATATTTAATTAATAGAAAAGGTATATTCATCAAAAAATAAAAACAAATTTACTTATAATTTCTAATAAACAAAATTAAATCAAACTAATGTAGAAGTCAATCTTGTGGCATTTATTGACCTATGCATGTTTCTTATTTATGCTTCCACATCTTGCAGTATCTTGTAAACATGGTGTGAGGACTTCTATACAATTCCATTTGCATTTGTCATGATCTAGTCTAAAGCTTATACACATAAGGCAAGGATTTCTCCAAACTTTTGTTACAAATGTTAAATAATTAATTAAAAATTTTGTTTGAGCTGAAATAATGACATGATGGATTCAAGTGTAAGATGTTATGGAGGTCTTTATACAAGTATAAAATATGAGATACTTGAATTCAACTTACATGTAAGCTCTATTTATTTCTGAGCATGAATCCATGTCATGAGACATGTTCTACTTGATCAATCTTGACCATGATTCTTTTGCAGTTGTGTCCTTTGTGATTAAGCTTACTTTGTTTGCAACGCCATTTTCAACACCTTCATGAAGTGTTGTGCATTTTGAATTATTCTTCAGAAAGCCCCTTAGTTTACTATTTTATTTTTGAGATGCATATTTTTGAATGCATGAAATTCCTTTAAGTTCATGAAATTTTTCTTGATAATCTTGAATAAACTTTCCTTATAAGAGGCTATATGTTGTTTGATGCTTTTATTGATCTTTATGTCATGACCATTTATTTCAAAAGTTAAGAGATGTGATTGTGTAATTGATCTTAGTGCACATGATAGATTAGATATTAGTTAAATAAGTCTCAATATAGCTAAAAAATTCACTAAACTTATATATAAATGATATTAAATAAAAATAACATACAATAAAAAAAGCACAAGATATAAAAATTTATCCTCTATAATAATAAAATAATTTTAATATTGTTATCACTATCTAACACATTACCTCATGAAAAATGATATACCATTTCACTTAAAAATCAACATCTTTAAGTTGAAAATTCTAAAACTGCTCTCCAATCTACCTTGATCTTCATGCCATTTAGATATAATAACTCATGACTAAATCCCATTCAGGAAAGAGAGAGGTTGTGGTTCTACACTGACCATTTATATAATACTATAATTTAAAAATTATTAGGAATCTCAATATTAATAGATATATGCAAAATAATGGTAAAGAAATATAGACTCATCTTATCTTTTCTATATGGAAGCTAAAAGTTATTGCATGGAAGAATCAAGTCAAGAATTATTGAGTATGGCTTCCCATAATTTTCCAAACTATTTACAACATTAGTTTGACTCCTTCAAAATTATTAGACATAGAAGCATATGTTGAAGTGAAAAAATTACAATGTGGGCGACAACAGTTATGCTCCATATAAATATTCTTTAAATTTTAAACTCTAATTCTCAAATATGCCAATGAATCTTTGGGAGCCCACAAAATCAAATAGTATGGCTGAATATAATACATCGAAGTAAACTTTATTAGGGTGCCTAAAATTTGTACTCACAATTTTAGAAGGGTGAACACATGCACAATTGTTGTCAATGTCTACAAAAAATAAATTTTGATCCAAAATATCAAAATTAGAATAATACAAAATTCAATAAATTTTTAATACCATTACACTAGTGATATAAGTAATTTGGCCTAATTCTTTCTTAAAGGTAGGTTGGACTATTTGAAGCGTTGAACTTATTAATGTGTTATTTTGATGTAGATTAAAAAGTTAGATGGCATTATACCAATGACTTATTGAAGTATACCATTAGAGCTTCAAAATGCAAGAAATACTAAGCACAAATATCATATTCAATTGGCTTGTACAATAACAAAAACACTACCCTTTTAGAGCCCTCCTCTACAAAATAAGGACAACAAATTCAACTTGAGACATTACTTGCTCCCACATAAATCCTATTGAAGTTCTCCTTTAATTAAAGATGGATTACTAATTATACAAAATGAATTATTCAACTTTAAAAATAAAAAAACAATGAACTTGAATGAGATAGCTATGAAAAATATGCATATACAGTCATCAGAGGAATTGAATAATCATGAAAAGACTTCTCGTGTCAAAATATTATCGAGAATGTCTCCTCAAAATCTCTAAAACATGGGAAAATAATATTTTAACAATGCATATTCTATTTATTTTCTTTGGAAATCATGGATGGGGCTATGATTTTTTGCTAATGTGGAACTTAAACCACACTATTAAGACCCCTATTTAGTCAAAATGTCAATAAGTTAAATGATACAGACTGAAAAATAGTAGGTGCAGATTAAGAAATTGTCAATACAAACTAGTTTGACTTTAATAACAGTGACAAGTGAATATGAGCCCATGGTTATATTGTTCCTCAATTTATCCATAATTTGTGACTAGTACCAAACAAAAAAACATCCTCACGGGTATCTATACTGGCAATAGTTTTCTACTTCTATTGGTTGATGAAACACAAAATACAACATAGTTTATGTTAGCTGGGAAAACACAGAATACAACGTAGTTTATGTTAGCTGGGAAGTTTTTTGCTTCTCTATCATATCAAAGCCAAGAAATATTGAGCTTTATATCTCTCCAAGCCTTAGCTGACACATGGATTCAAGTCATGATACATGGCATCTTGCATTACATGGAGGGTAACATGAACTCACCCTTTTAGGACATGATCTGAGCACCCACAATAGCTAAAAATAAGAAACTTGGTATCTTGGATTAAACTACATGTTTCGAGGTGGACATTTATAGAAGAGCTTAAGATATAGAGTCACCTGACATTGATATTAAAAAAATGTAATGAGATTTTACAATTTTTTGTGTTTAAAGAATTGAAGAATTTGTAGTCACTTTAGTTTGCAAGCATTATTCTCCTCTTGCGAGAACTCATCAATGAAAGGAAGTAGAGGTATGTAGAAACACTTCCTACACTAATATTGAGAGGATGACTATGCAAATTTCAACTTAAGTATCATACATATGTCAACAAGTACACAAAAGAATAATCAAAATAATAATTAATCACATAGAATAGTAATTACCACGAGGATACCCTTTTGGGAGAAAAACCTCACCCTCTAGAACCTGCATAATATATTTTCAAATCAAGAAGATTACAATACACTTGTAGTGCAATTTCTTAGAGGAGCATCACCACAACTTGAGCTTGGAGAGTCTCTTTCTAGCACCTATTCTTGTAAAAAAAACTCAATATCTCAGCTCTTATCCAAGCCCTCATTATATAGGCTTCTCAAAACCATTTATGATTTACAAGGACATGTGATAAATCAAGTTCACCTATCCCCATGTGACCAACCCATTTGAACATGTGCCATCAAACTTGGGCTCCTAAATTTGGTAGGTGACATAAAAATTACAACCTAAAATTTTTGACCATGTCACAATAATAAATTATTAACAAGTTATTGAGTTAAAGGCTTCCAAAATTGATCACTAAGAAAACATGTATCCACTATCGAGTTGGAGGCATGCACTATTGGGTTGGAGGATGCACTATTGGCATGGAGACTTGCAAGTGTGAGAAATATTTTTCAACATTCTTGTACTTGTCAAACAACTTGAAAGAGTTAGTGACTCCCTTGTATCGTGGTCTTAATTGCTATAGTCCAATAGGCCCATAGAATCGGAACACATCTAAACTTCTCTATGTTCATAGGCTTAGATAATGCATCAACAACATTCATCAAAGTCTCTACCTTTTGTAGCTTCACCTTTCTGTCCTTGACCATATCTCTCACAAAATGATATTATACATCAATGTGCTTGGTCTTGGAATGAAACGTCAGGTTCTCTTCTGGGAAGATTGTACTCTAATTGTCACTATAAATTAAAACTGCATGTTGTTTGAAATCTATATCTGAGCACAATCTCTTAAGACATATGGCTTCCTTGTAGGCATGAGTAGTTTTGTCACAAAATTTTGCACCATTGCCTAAAGTTTGATCTTAAGGAAACCTTGTGAAACATGGAAACAATCTCTAAGTTCTGAGATTTGAACAATGAGATTGAGTCTCAAGAGAAGGCAAAATTCCTTACTATTAGGATGCACCTAACTACTTCTAGATAAGAAAAGGGAGAAGGAAATGCATGAAAATCAAACTACCTAATCTAATCTAGGGAGCAATAACTACTAATCCTAGGAAGATTTGATTAGGGTACATGTCCATATGCAAAAAATAAGGTCTTTGAGTGCAAATTCTTGTCTTGAAGATGTAGAAATGGCAGACATAACTGCTCTAGCTGGGTAGATGGATTAACAAGGTGGTGAAAGGATGAAAACTGCATTTACTAGGAATGGAGAACACCAAAAGGTGGTTGTAGACAATCAAAATGACCTATTCACCATCAAAGAGATGCTTGTTTATGTGTTTACAACCATGCCAGGTTAACCATGTCATCAAGTCAACCAAATTCAAACATATGACCTGCCATGTGGCCCTATATATTTTAAACATTCTACCACCTTGCCCCATACTCTAACTATTATGTTGACTTTCTCACTACTCCTATTCATGGCTTTGCAATTCATTCTCCTTTTAAACTATTTGTCCATGCAAAAAAATGATATCTATATTTCATGTTTGATTGTTTCTTCATAGCTTGAAACCACTTTATCTCAGAAAGTGTCGGGACCCTGCAAACATCATAGAACTGATTGCTTCAAACCCTCACAATGGATAGGACCTAGAAATCCTTAACCCTGCAATGTTGCAAAGTACCTATCTTTAACCGTGTCACCCCATTAGAACTGCCAGACATAAGGCTTGTTACAATCATGTGATGTTGTGCATATTGTTTCAATTTATTGATATCAATGCTTTGCAGCTTCACAAGTGAAGACTATAACTACAGGTGAATCCTTACAGAGCTATACCTAACCTTTAACTACTTCATCATTTCTTTGTTCACAGCTTCATGACTTAAGTTTTAAATCTTAGTTTCAACCTTGCGAGAGTGTGACAAAAGTAATCACTACTTCATATCCTAAACTAGGGTTCAACGTTAACCTCTTGCGACACTATGACTACCCTTTAATTTAGTGTTTGCATTACCCTTTCACACTTGCACAACTTTAAATGATCTCAAAGCCCTTTAACCCATGACATTGTGATAACCACATAACTGACTTCCATCACACCTTCACAACTTAAATCATTAACTCATCAATTGACCCTATGACAGTGCAACTAAAGTATTTTGCATCATCGCCAACCCAACTTTGGGTAACCCTTAACCATTCGTGAGGATGTGAAAGCCATCAAGCTTGATTGCTACTACTCTTTGGTGAATGATACAAATGTTTCTACATTCCTTTCGCATTTTGGCTATCCTTAACACAACTTTGAAAATGGGGAAGTGATAAGATTTGATCTGGCATATTTGATGATCGAGAATAACAATTGATAATGCCTTTGACCCTCTCAAACTTGCAACCAAAATTCATAACCACAGATGAATCATTGTGATATTGCACCTGATTGATTTAGCCTAAAAAACTATGAAGCCATGCTAATGGTGATTTTGACTGTGTCGCACTTTCATAACCAATTTGATGGTTAAGTCATAAACTAGAGTGACATGGTGATAAAGGGGAATCACATCGTCACAACTTGAAGCACTTATAGAATGGTCATATGATTTGAAAAAATATAAGACTTAAGGATATAAAAAAGAAGGAACAAGGTTTTTATGTATCCCTTATATGCTTACATGGTAATAATTAATAATTTAAATAATGTAGGGCATGGCCATCACCCTAGGTATTCATGAAGATGGCAACATTGGAGCAGAAAAAGGAGGGGACTAAAATTACTAACATTTCTATTGACTCAGAAGGGATGCTTGCCTACTAAGCCTAGACTAGTGGCCTTAAGTAATCCGTTGGGCTAGAGTCACAAAAAAGGGGCCCATTCTACAAGAAAACTATAACCTTTGTAGCTGCAAACATAAAAAAAACTTGCTATCTCATAGAGACATAGCACCTTCTCATGCTCTTCTTTGAAAATAAGAAAACTAATCTATTATGTATAGAACCCCTAACCTTCTATATAAGAAAGATTTAAGGTAAATTCAATTGACTAGAATTGAAAAAATTTCACCATTAGGACTAGACAATTGAAAAGCATTGGCCTCTTTGTAGGTAGTGATAACATATGGGCCACTCCACATAGCATCAAACTTGGAGTGTCTACCTAGTTTATCTTCGCGTGCATTCCACTTGAGGATTAGATCTACCTCTTTGAAAACCCTAGCCTTACCCTTTTTTTCAAAACTTCTTTTGACCCATTGTTGATGTGTCTCAAGTGTCTTCATAACTTGTTGTCTATTTTCTTCTAGTTCAATCAATTCTCGCATCTTAATTTTCATGACGTTGTCTTCAATAAGCTCCAATTGATGAGCTAATTCAAGAGAGGGGATCTCAAGTAAAATAGGAATCCTTGCTTCCCTTCCATATACTAGCATGAAGGGTGAGTTCCTAATTTCTCTCTTAGGTATAATCTGATGAGCCCAAAGGTTTGTTCTTAACTTTGAATGCCATCACCTCTCCTTGTCCTCAATTTTCCTCTGGATAATCTTGATTAGGTTCTTGTTGGAGGAAACAACCAAGCCATTTCCTTGGGGACAATACTTTGAGGAAGTGATCAAATAGATATCATGATTACCTACCCAAGAACAAATGTGAGTTCCAACAAAGGACTTGGCATTATCTTATATTATTGTTGAAGGGATACCAAACTTGGTAACAATTCCATCAAGGAATTCCACTACTGAAGTCTCCATGGCATCTTTTAGAGGTACTTCTTCTTCTACCTTGTAAAATAATCTATTATAGCTAAGATCTACTTGTGACCAAAGTTAGAAGGTGGATTGATTGAACCAATAAAATCTAGCCCCCACTAGAAAAATGGTTGATGAACCTGAATAGGATGAAGGGGCATTAACTTTTGTTTACCTGAAATTCGGCACACTTCTCACATTTCCTCACATTTTTATGATAGTAATTGAATAAAGTTGGCCAATAATAACCAACTCTCATTATCTTCATGGTTCTTGTTGTAGCTAAGAAGTGACCACCATTAGGGCTGTCTTGAAACTCTTTGATCATTCTATCTATTTGATCAGAACTAATGCATCTTAATAGGACTTGATGTAACCACAAGGTTTGCTCTTGGTACCTAGTGCTTTCCTAGGGCTTATAGGTAATTCCTTTGACCTTGATGGCTATTTCCCACTCACAAACCTTGGATCAATCTAAGATCCACTCCATTCGCCTTGTGACACCAATTGAAACAAAGTACAACTTCATAGGTGGCTGAAATTTTCATTCACCACATGGCTCGCCAAGTGCTTCCTAGGTAACTGGCCACAATATGCTCTCCAGCCTTTCTTGAGGTTCTTGGTGGTCTTCCCATGCTTCATCAAGCTTTTCTTAATCATGTTCAAACCAAAATAAAACACTTTAGAAAGATTTTCCAACTTTACAAACAAGTTGGCAAAGTGCTGCTATAATGTTGCCAAAACAAGGCTAGAACATAGACCTTGTGTTTTTCCAACTTCTTTCATCCTTGAAGACTTTTCTACTACCTTAACATGTTCATATTGAAATTATCAAGCCAAGAAACAACTTTCAATAGAAGATCTTACAAGTTCACACAAAGACCTTTACAAATGCTGCTGTCATACAACCAAGAAAAGAGGGTTTCAACACTTAAAATTGTGTGCTGCTCACAAAACCTACATAAAAATCCTAAAAAAAATTAGGGATATGAATACCCTTTTCAAAAATAGAGATTATTCCACCACGTTTAGGCCTCCACCATATGCCAAACACCCAAAACACAAAAATGCTAAAAACTAAAGCTAGAAGTAGTTTTTGAACCTAGTTTTGCAAAATCTTGCATAGCTTTCTTTCTAGAGCACACCATCACCTCCAATTGAACGAAGAGTACTGTAGGAACATTCTCTACCACTTTCTATACTTGGCTTCACATTTTCAATCACCCAACATGTGATATGTTGCTGGTTACAGCGATATTTCCACTAGCCAAGACACTTTTCTTGCCTAGGGCATCAACAAACAATTGTTTTCCTTCATATTTAAGAGCCCTTATTTTTGTAACATAATGTACATTGTATCTTCCTCCAAATCCCACAGCATCATGAGGTTTCAATGGTGGAAAATGGAGAAAGAGTCCATTTAATTCAAACTGTTGCTATAAACTAGAAAACTAGCAAAAACTTCAAAAAAACTTATGTACAGTATTAAAAAAGCTTGTACTATCAACTTGAGCACGTGAAAAAGATTAAAACTAATGCATATAACTGTTCCAAACAAGAAAAAACAGACTTACAACCATATTCAACACCAAAATGCTCATTTACCAAGTGGCTGCCATGAAAAAATGCACACAAAATCCGTACATGTATGGCCACTAAACTTGCCAACCCCTAAAACTGATAAAGAATGGACTTATATAGGTGTTTCCAACCTATTTTGGTCATGCTCAAACCCCTAACTAACTCTTTGCACTCATTTTCAACTTTGCAAGAAAAGTTGCAAAAAGTTGCAAAATTGCAATTTTGAGCAATTTTTGCCATAACTTAAAATTCTTAACAAATGAGTTCAAAAAACTTGGTAAGGGTTCATATTAGGTTTATTTAGACATTAAAAGATGGTTTTTGACCCTTGTTCAACTTTCCTACCACTTTGGTCAACCTAACCCCTATTGAGCAACTTTTTGGCATAACAACAACTTAGGAGCAAAAACCCACTTAGCAACTAATGAAACCTTACCTAAGGACCTATTAGGTCTTATTAAACCACTAGTGATGTGGGTAGCATCATTACAATCCAAAATGACAAGAAAGAAACACTAGGTACAAACTAGCCTACCTAGGTCCTCCTACACCATACTCCCCCCCTGGGGAAAGTCAAGCATTTTTAGTTTGAAGAAGGTCCAATGGAATGTTTAGCTTCTTGAAGTCAGCTTTAGCCACCCAAGTAGCCTCTGAGTCAGGTTTACCCTTCCACTTGATGAGGTGTTCAAAATACACCTTGTGCTTAGTAGCCTTCTTGGGTCTTGTTTCTAAAACCTTTTTCGCTTCCAACTTTGTGACCTGTGGTGTAGCAGAAACTTCCACATCTTCATGAACATCTGTAGGAGTCTAAGATATATCACCCTTAAAAGCTATCAAATCTTGAACATTAAAAACTGGAGAGATGCCCAAATTAGAAGGAAGTTCTACCTTGTAAGCATTTTCACCATACTTAGCCAAAACTTTGCACGATCCTATTCTCTTCATTTGCAACTTGGTGGGAACACCTTTTTTGAGTCTTGCTTTGTTTAAATGTACCATGACATAATCACCAACAAAAAATTGTATATCTTTCCTCTTTTCATCCAATTTAGCCTTGAGTTTTTGAGTGTTCTCTTGGATAGTTTGCCTAACTTGGTCTTGAATTTCCTTCATAGTTTGAACAAAGTCTTCAGCTTGTCCACTCCTCTCATCCAAGTCTCCAAGATTCCTCAACTCACACACACCTCTAGGATGTATGCCATAAACCACTTCAAAAGGGCCTTTTCCGGTTGTTCTATTTTTGCTATCATTGTATCCATATTCAGCTTGTGAAATCACCATATCCCAAGACTGACCATACTCCTTTGTAAGGCACCTTAAGAGGTTGCCTAAGGTCCGGTTAACCACTTCAGTTTGACCATCAGTTTGAGGATGGTAAGCTGAACCGAAAGACATGTTAGTACCAAGCCTCTTCCATAGAGTTTGCCAAAAATGACTCATAAATTTCACATCTCTATCGGAAACAATACTCATAGGGAGTCCATGAATCCTAACCACCTCCTTAAAGAACAAATGAGCAATATGACTAGCATCATTAGTAGTCCTACAAGGAATGAAATGTGCCATTTTGCTGAACCTATCCACTACAACAAAAATACTATCAAATCTTTGATTGGTTTTGGGTAAACCAACAATGAAATCCATAATTACACAATCCCATGGACGATTAGGAATTGGTAAAGGTTGGTAAAGACCTACATTACTCATACCTCCTTTTTCTTTCATGCATATGATGCATTGCTCCATATACCTAGTAACATCTTTGACAAGTTTAGGCCAAAAGTAGAATCTTTGTACTAGTTCCAAAGTCTTGCTCATGCCAAAATGGCCACTTAAGCTGCCATTGTGTTTCTCTTGAATGAGATTATCCCTTATAGATCCCTTGGGAACACACAACTGATTACCCTTGAAGAGTAACCCATTTTGCAAAGTATATTCTAAAAACTTGCTATGAAAATGGTTCTCAAAATCTGCACATACCTTGTATGCTTCACCAAAATCTTCATCATCTTTGTATAGGTGTTTGAATGCCTCTATGCCCATGCTATGGAGCTGTACTTCTTGGACTATCATGATCCTTCTACTAACTGCATCTGCTACTTTGTTAAGCTGCCCTTTCTTGTGGTTAATGGTGAAAGTGAAAGCCTACAAGTATTCCATCCATTTCAAGTGCCTATTGCTTAATTTCTCTTGGGTATTTATGTAACTAAGGGCTTGGTTGTCAGAAAACACCACAAACTCCTTAGGTAACAAGTAATGCCTCCACTTCCTAAGACATTGCACTAAGGCATACAACTCCAAGTCATAAGATGAATACCTCTTTTTGGCTTCATTAAGTTTTTCACTATAAAAAGCTATGGGCCTGCCCTCTTGACTCAAAACACCACCTATGGCTAAACCACTTGCATCACATTCTAAGGTGAACAACTTCTCAAAGCTAGGTAATTGCAATATAGGCTGGATAGCTACATGTTTCTTCAACAACTCAAAGGATTTTTCAGCCTCTAGGGTCCACTTAAATTTTGTTCTGACCCCTCCTTTGATAGTATCCAAAAAAGGTGCACAAATCCCACTAAAGTTCTTAATGAACTTCCTATAGAATTGTGACAAACCATGAAAACTTCTTACCTCGGTGGCTGTAGTAGGTGTTGGCCAACTCAAGATAGCAGAAAATTTCTCTTTATCCATCTTCAAAGAACATTTGGATACAACAAAACCCAAATACACTAGCTCTTGTTTGAAAAATTCATATTTCTCATGATTAATAGCCAACTTCTCTTCATGAAGCCTCTTTAGGACTGCCTCCACATGCTTGAAATGGTCCTCCTTTTTCTTACTATAGATGAGAATATCATCTAAATACACCACCACGAATCTACCCATGAAATCTTTGAGCACTTCATTCATGAGTCTCATGAATGTGCTAGAAGCATTGGAAAGACCAAATGGCATTACAAGCCACTCATAAAGACCATCATTTGTCTTAAATGCTGTTTTCCATTCATCTTCCTCCTTTATCCTAATTTGGTGATACCCACTTTTCAAGTCCAACTTTGTGAAGTACCTAGCACCACCTAGACAATCCATTAGGTCTTCAATCCGGGGTATGGGAAACCTATACTTGATTGTGATCCGATTTATTGCTCTTGAATCAGTACAAAGCCTCCATTTTCCTCCCTTCTTGGCACCAAAACCATAGAAACCGCACATGGGCTTATGCTCTTTTGAATTAGGCCTTGATCCAACAACTCTTGAACTTGTCTTGCAACTTCCAAATTCTGATCCGGGGTGAGTTTGTACGCTGCTTTATTAGGTAGAGAGGCACCAGGAAAAAAGTCAATTTGTTGGCTAATGACTCTCCTTGGAGGCAAAGTAGATGGTGTACCATCACTCACAATTTCCTTGTACTTATCAAGCAAAGTTTGAACTTCAAAAGGAAAAGGTTCTTTGACTAATTTTTCTTCATTTTCAGACTTTAGTATGACAGCAAAACCCTGATTTTCCACTTGTTTAAGTTCCCTTAAGAACTCCTTCTCACCACACAACAACACTTTAGGAACCTTTTCTTGTGTTCCCTCTTCTTCTAGTAAAGACTGAATTTTGAAAGTCTTACCTCCTTTCTTGAATGAAATGGAGTTTTCTCTACCATCATACTTTATCTCTCTATCAAATTGCCATGGTCTACCAAGCAAAAGATGACATGCATCCATGGGCAATATATCATACAACAACTTGTCCTTGTAGCCGGCTATGGAGAATTCCACCCAAGCTTGCTCATTAACCAAGATACTTTGCCCCTTATTTAACCAAGTGACCTTGTAGGGATTGTCATGAGGTATCCTTGTCAATTTCAGTTTAGTAACAACCTCTTCAGAGATGACATTATCAGTGGATCCTAAGTCCACTACCACCTTGCATACTTTGCCTAGAATCTTGCACTTGATTCTAAACAATGCACTTCTTTGTTTGGGTTCATTAGGGGCAGGTTGCTTGATTAGTAGCCTCCTATACATCAAACTCTCTCCTTTTTCAGACTGAAGATGATCTACATCAACATCCTTGTTGTTTGAACAATCCTCTTGTACAAATGCCACTCTCTTGCTTGGATTCGAAGAAGAAGGCATCTTAGGACACCTATAAGTAGGGTGTCCAAGCTGGCCACAATTGTAGCACTTCATGCTTGCAAAATAAGAACTTGATCTGCTTACTCCTCTTCCTCTTTGAGAGCTACTATGATTGCCTCTTCCTCTATTATGACCTCCCCTTTGTGAGGTTTCATTTGGCTGCTCATTGGTCTTACTTTCAGCTTGACCTTTTGGTTCACCACCTCTACCATGGTAGCCTCCTCTTTGCCCTCTTTGGTTCCTTCCTTTTCCTCTAAAACTTGAATCACCTTTCTTTTTGTGCTTCTCCTCCACCTTTATAGCAAGTTGATGGCATCTTTGGACTATTGTAGGTGTCCACAAACTAAGCTCTTCTTGAACACTCCATTTTAGGCCACTTAGGTACCTTGCAACTTTGATAGGCTCCTCCTCTTGTTTCTTGGATCTCAAACACAATCTTTGGAATTCTTCTATGTAGGAAGCCACATTCATATCTTTTTGTTTCAGTCCTTGCCTTCTTTGATGAAGTTGGATTTCAAAATCCTTCGGAAGAAAGTTTTCTTGAATCTTCATTACCATAGCTTTCCAGTTGGCTATGGGTGCTTTATCCTGCATAAATCTCTCGCCTTGGACATATTTCCACCAAGTGAGTGCTGATCCTCTAAGTCTAGAGGTTGCCACCTTCACCTTTTGAGCCTCGGTTACCCCTTCACACTCAAAATGGTTCTCCATTCCTTCAATCCAATCTAAGACAGCATCTAAGTCCATCTTTCCTGTAAACAAAGGTATTCCTTCCAAAGCTTTGCCACCTAGTGCTTTGATGACTTTTAAAAATGGCTCTTCTTGCAAGATAGGATTAGGTTCAGGTACAATGTCTTCCTCTGCTACCTTTTTACCCTTACCATCTTCTTCTTCATCTCTTTTTTTGGCTTCCTCTGCAACTGCATCTAGTTTTTGCTTCACTTCTTCCAGTGCTTCTTCAAGAAGCCGATTTCTTTCCTTTTGTTCATTAACCTCTTTGGCTAATTGAACATTAGTCACCATCATGGATTCACCTACTGATTCTGTAGCTTCAGACATCCACTACCTTTTCCCAAATCTTTAACTTGCTCTGATACCACTCTGATGTAACCACAAGGTTTGCTCTTGCTACCTAGTCCTTTCCTAGGGCTTATAGGTCATTCCTTTGACCTTGATGGTGATTACCCACTCACCAACCTTGGATCAATCCAAGATCCACTCCATTCACCTTGTGACACCAATTGAAACAAAGTACAACTTCACAGGTGACTGAAATTTTCATTCACCACATGGCTCGCCAGGTGCTTCCTAGGTAACTGGCCACAATATGCTCTCTAGCCTTTCTTGAGGTTCTTGGTGGTCTTCCCATGCTTCATCAAGATTTTTTTAATCATTTTCAAACCAAAATAAAACACTTTAGAAATATTTTCCAACTTTACAAACAAGTTGGCAAAGTGCTGCTATAATGTTGCCAAAACAAGGCTAGAACATAGACCTTGTGTTTTTCCAACTTCCTTCATCCTTGAAGACCTTTCTACTGCCTTAACATGTTCATATTGACATTATCAAGCCAATAAACAACTTTCAATAGAAGATCTTACAAGTTCACACAAAGACCTTTACAAATGCTGCTGTCATACAACCAAAAAAAGAGGGTTTCAACACTTAAAATTGTGTGCTGCTCACAAAACCTACATAAAAATCTAAAAAAAAATTAGGGATATGAATACCCTTTTCAAAAATAGAGATTATTCCACCACATTTAGGCCTCCACCATATGCCAAATACCCAAAACACAAAAATGCTAAAAACTAAAGCTAGAAGTAGTTTTTGAACCCGATTTTGCAAAATCTTGCATAACTTTCTTTCTAGAGCACACCATCACCTCCAATTGCTCCAAGAGTACTGTAGGAACATTCCCTACCACTTTCCATACTTGGTTTCACATTTTCAATCACCCAACATGTGATATGTTGCTGATTACAGCGATATTTCCACTAGCCAAGACACTTTCCTTGCCTAGGGCATCAACAAACAATTGTTTTCCTTCATATTTAAGAGCCCTTTGTTAGGATAAACCACGAACAGAAATAAAAACTACATGCAAATATAACCAATAACAGAAAATAATAGAACACACAGAAATGAACACAAGGCACCAAGATTTAACGTGGTTCACCCAATCCCTGGGCTACATCCACCAAATAGCAAGTCTGATCTTATTACAATCCAGTGATTACAACCTGATTACAATCCATAATCCCTTATAGCTCAATACTGCCGCAACAACCAATTTTGCATCACAACATCATGAATAATACCCAACCCTAAGCCCTTTTATACAAGTATCAAACCGCTTTAGGGTTATAACATGTCGGCCATATGTCGGCCATAATATTTCGGCTACCATGTCGGCCACTGCCCAATTTTTTTTTTGGGGATGTACAGTACTTTCCTAATCAGTCACCACAATCTAAAAATCTCCCACTTGGGGACTAATCAGGCTCCACACTAAACAACAATCTCCCACTTGGAGACTGATCTTGTAGCAATACCACTACCATATGGGGCTCCCACTGGATCAAACCACCCTGGACTCTGCTGTTCTTTTATTCACATTTAGTCTAAAAGACCAACTGAAGCTGAAGAGGAGTTCAACTTCTCCCTTGTTACAACCTTTTTCAACATATCTGTTGGATTGTCATTGGTATGTATCTTCTCCAGCTTTAACTATCCATCCGCCAAAACTGACCGAATGAAATGGTACCGCAAATGGATGTGTTTGGTCTTAGAATGCAGAGCTGAATTCTTAGCAAGATGAATGGCACTCTGACTATCTGTAAACAAATAATTATCCTTCTAAGGATGTCCCAATTCTTCCAAGAAGAACTGAAGCCATATCATCTCCTTGGCTGCCTCTGTAGCAGCAACATACTCTACCTCTGTGGTGGATAAAGCATTAATCTTATGTAACCTAGAAACCCAGCTCACGGCTCCCCCACCAACAGTAAAGACATAACCTGTAGTACTCTGCTTGGTATCAATATCCCCTGCCAAATCTGAGTCAACATAGCCTTGTAAATCAGTAGTAGAGCCCCCAAAGTGTAAACAGTTATTGGATGTCCCTCTCAAATATCTGAGAATCCACTTGACAACATTCCAATGCTCAAATCCGGGATGACTCATATACCTGCTAACGACTCCCACTGCATGTGCAATATCTGGCCTAGTGCATACCATAGCATACATCAAACTTCCTACAACTAAAGCATAGGGTACCTTGGATATCTTATCCTCCTCTTCCTGTGTCTTGGGACACATCTTCTTAGTTAATTTCAAATGACCAGGTAAAGTTGTGCTGACAGATTTAGCATTCTCCATACAGAAACGTTGCAAAACCTTCTCAACATAATCAGCCTGAGATAGCGTCAAGGTTCTGTTCTTCCTATCTCTACAAATCTTCATACCAAGGATTTGTTTTGCTGCCCCCAAATCCTTCATAGCAAATGCATGTGCTAACTGGCATTTTAGCCCCTTAATATGATGCATGTTAGACCTAGCTATAAGCATATCATCAACATATAGACATAAAATAATGTAGCTATCATCATCCAAGCTCTTAAAATAAACACAGTAATTTGAATGACACCTGCTATATCCATGCTCATGCATAAAACTGTCAAATTTCAGATACCATTGCCGAGGCGCTTGCTTCAAGCCATATAAACTTTTCTTCAATTTGCACACTAAGTTCTCCTTACCTTTGACCTCAAAACCCTGTGGCTGAGCCATATATATTTTTTCATCCAAATCACCATGAAGAAAGGTTGTTTTAACATCCATCTACTCTAAATGCAAATCTTCAGTAGCCACAAGACTTAAAACAGTACGAATAGAAGTCATTTTAATAACAGGAGAAAATATCTCATCAAAATCAATTCCCTTTTTCTGTGCAAATCCTTTTACAACTAACCTGGCCTTAAATCTTTTCTTACCTCCTTCCTCTTCTTTCAACCTATAAACCCACTTATTCTGTAAAGCCTTTTTACCTGCAGGCAACTTGCACAAATCCCATGTCTTATTTTTTAGCAAAGAGGCCATTTCATCTTTCATTGCAGACTCCCACTGAATCTTAGTATCCACCTGCACAACTTCATCATAACTTTCAGGTTCACCAGCATCAGTAAGTAAAATGGAATACAAAGAGGGTGAAAACCTTTGTGGAGGTCTAATTTGCCTTGTTGACTGTCTAACATTCAATGGTGTGTGTGGTATTTGTTGTTGCGGTTGTTGCACATCATGAGGAATGGCTAGAACATCAGCTTTTGGAGTATCATCTAGCACTACATAATCATCTTCTTTCTTCTCATGTTGCTGCAACAGATCTTTGTACAACACTTTTTCATTGAATATGACATCCCGACTTCTTATAATTTTATGATTTTCAAAATCCCAAAGCCTATAACCAAATTCATTAATGCCATATCCAATAAAGACACATTTCTTTGATTTAGCTTCAAGCTTGGTTCTATTTTCAGAGTCTATATGAGCAAAAGCTACACAACCAAAGGTCTTGAGAAAAGAATAACTCACCTTCTTCCCAGTCCATGCTTCCTTTGGAATACCACAGCCCAAAGGAGTAGAGGGACCTCTATTAATCAAATATACTGCAGTATTGACAGCCTCCACCCAAATGTGTAAGGGCAACCTAGCATGCAACCTCATGCTCCTTGCGCGCTCCATTATAGTCCTGTTCATGTGTTTAGCCACTCCATTTTCTTGTGGAGTCCTTGGAATGGTTTTCTATCTACGAATACCATTAATGGATCAATAATCTTCAAATTCATGACTGCAATACTCACCACCATTATCAGATCTAAGACATTTTAATTTCTTACTAGTCTCATTTTCAACCAAGCATTTCCATTTCTTAAAAGTTTGAAATACATTAGATTTTTGTCTAAAGAAATAAACCCATTTTCTAGTTGCATCATCAATAAATGTAACATAATAATGAGAGCCACCAAGGGAAGATACCTGAGCCGGTCCCCATACATCTATATGCACAAGCTCTAATTTCTCCTTTTTGTTTTCCTTCCCTGTCTTTACAAAACTCACTCTCTTTTGTTTTCCATACACACAACTTTCACAGAAAGCCATATTCACACATTTCAGACCTGGTAAAACTTTCTTTGAATGAAGTACTTTCATACCTTTCTCACTCATGTGCCCAAGTCTATTGTGCCACAACGCTGTATCAGAATCTACAACAGCTATTTGTTCTCCCTGCTCAACTGCAGTAATTGTTCCTTAATATTCATTTTTCTCTGAAACAATCAAAGTAGAAGGAACAATATGACTTGTACAAAGATATAAGGTGCCTACTTTCACACCTTTTGCTACTACAAGGGAACCTTTTGAAACCTTCCAATTTTTATCATTAAAAGTAACTACACAACCCTCATCACCGAGTTGCCCTGCTGAAATTAAATTCCTACTTAGTTGTGGAACATGTCCTACCTCATGTAGTAGCCAATGATTCCCATTCTGCAAATTAATCTTAATTTTTCCCTTTCCAACAATCTAACAGGGTTCATTATCCCCCAAATAAACAAGCCCAAAATCCCCTTGGACATAATCAATGAAATAACCTCTATGAGGTGTAGCATGAAATGAAGCACCAGAATCTAAAACCCATGAATCATCAACACTCTCTAAAGATAGAAGCAAAGCATCCTCTTCGGATTTTTTACTTACCACATTTGCCTCCTTGTCTCCATCTGATTTATCTCTTTCATTTTTCTTTCGATTCCAACAATCTTTCTTTTTGTGCCCTGGTTTCCCACAGTACCAGCAATCATTTGGTCCCCTCGATTGAGATCTCCTCCCCTTTGACTTTCCTCTTGATTTCCCATGATTTCCAGATTTACTTCCTCTTTCAGTCATTCTACCCCTACTTTGTGCATTTAAAGCACTTCCTGATGTAGATCCACTTGAGGATTTTCTACGAGTTTCCTCACTTAAAATAACACCGATCACATCATCATATTTTAGGGTACTAGATCCAGGAATAGAATTACTCACCGCCATTACCAAGCCATTCCAGCTTTCAGGCAAAGAACACAAAATCAAGAGAGCCCTAATTTCTTCATCAAAATTGATACCCACAGAAGATAATTGACTAGTAATAGTATTAAACTCATTTAAATGATCTGCAATAGATCCACCTTCTACCATTTTCATATTAAATAAACGCTTCATGAGAAATACCTTGTTTGAAGCGAAGGGCTTTTCATACAATATTGCTAGGGTTTTCATCAAATCTTCTATCGTCTTTGCTTTTGTAATATTAAATGCCACCGATGGTGCCAAGCATAACCGAATGCTTCCGAGTGCCTTTCTGTCCAAGAGATCCCATTTAGCCTCTGACATAGTTCCCTAATTCTTGGCTTTGACTTCCAAGGACTTCCATAAATCCTTCTGATATAGATAGTCTTCCATTTGCATCTTCCATAATTGGAAGTTCTACCCATTAAACCTATCAACCCTTAGCTTACCCTCATCTGCCATCGCTCCCACTCAACTGTGAGACTCCCACTTAACCGTGAGACTTTCCTGCAGAGGATAACTGAAAGACAACCTTGCTCTGATACCACTTGTTAGGATAAACCACGAACAGAAATAAAAACTAAATGCAAATATAACCAATAATAGAAAATAATAGAACACACAGAAATGAACACAAGGAACCAAGATTTAACATGGTTCACCCAATCCCTGGGCTACGTCCACCAAACAACAAGTCTGATCTTATTACAATCCAGTGATTACAACCTGATTACAATCCATAATCCCTTACAGCTCAATACTGCTGCAAGAACCAATTTTGCATCACAACATCATGAAAAATACGGAACCCTAAGCCCTTTTATACAAGTATTAAACCACTTTAGGGTTATAACATGTCGGCCATATGTCGGCCATAATATGTTGGCTACCATGTCGGCCACTGCCCAAACAAATTTTTGGGGCGATGCCCTGAACCCCACTATTTATGAAGTATGTATAGTACTTTCCTAATCAGTCACCACAATCTAACACCCTTCTTTTTGTAACATAATTTACATTGTATCTTCCTCCAAATTCCACAACATCATGAGGTTTCAATGGTGGAAAATGGAGAAAGAGTCCATTTAATTCAAATTGTTGCTATAAACTAGAAAACTGGCAAAAACTTCAAAAAAACTTATGTACAGTATTAACAAAGCTTGTACTATCAACTTGAGCACATGAAAAAGATTAAAACTAATGCATATAACTATTCCAAACAAGAAAAACCAGACTTCCAACCATATTCAACACCAAAATGCTCATTTACCAAGTGGCTGCCATGAAAAAATGCACACAAAATTCATACATGTATGGCCACTAAACTTTCCAACCCCTAAAACTAATCAAGAATGGACTTATATAGGTGTTTCCAACCTATTTTGGTCGTGCTCAAACCCCTAACTAACTCTTTGCACTCATTTTCAACTTTGCAAGAAAAGTTGCAAAAAGTTGCAAAATTGCAATTTTGCAACTTTTGCAATTTTGAGCAATTTTTGCCATAACTTAAAATTATTAAAAAATGAGTTCACCAAACTTTTTAAGGGTTCATATTATGTTTATTTAGACATTACAAGATGGTTTTTGACCCTTGGTCAACTTTCCTACCACTTTGGTCAACCTAACCCCAGTTGAGCAACTTTTTGGCATAACAACAACTTAGGAGTAAAAACCCACTTAGCAACTAATGAAACCTTACCTAAGGACCTATTAGGTCTTATTAAACTACTACTGATGTGGCTAGCATCACTACAAGCCAAAATGACAAGAAAGAAGCACTAGGTACAACCTAGCCTACCTAGGTGCTCTCGCACCAGGACTCCAATAAGATCTCTCCTAAAAATAATCCCATCCACTAGGACAAAAGCAATAGATTGTAATAAAAAATATCTTCTTTTAGCCCTTTCTAATAGTTGTAGATATCCTCCTCACAACAAGAAGGTTTTCATGTCATGTATCCAACTATTTAGATTTTTGTCCCCTAGTACTTCTGCATTTTCTAATACCAATGAAAATTCCTTAGCTATTTCCTGGGATGAATCATCTTCTCACATAATTATTTACCTCTCATAAGCATTGTGATCCTGATGCCAATGTCTTATTCCATGACCCCAACTCTTTTCAGAGGAACTCCTTTACACTTGCATGTGGGACTAGGAGCTAGACCTTAGTATGTAATAAAAAATGTCTAAGTTTTTTTAAAGCTCTTATGAAAACGAGAACTTTCTTTTAAAAATAACTATACTTGTCTTCATAATCCTTTATCCCTTCACTAAAAAATGCTATAGTTTGTTCTTCATCTGTATCATTCAATTGTGTCAAGATAGCTAATATGCTTGACTCACCCCCAAGGGCATAGAGAATGAAATCCTTATCAAAGTTAGGGTTGATAAGGGTGGGAAATGATGTTATTGCTAATTTGATTTCTTCAAAGTTGGCTCTCCCATCCTTTGTCCAAGTGAGAACCATAATCTTCTCTAACATGGCTATAAGGGGCTTGACCATGGGAGCAATATTAGGAATGAACCTTCTTACGAAGTTGATTCTACCAAGGAAGCTTTGCAACCCTTTCTTGTTACTAGGATGTGGGAGAGAAATGATTTCTTTTGTTCTCTCTAGATCAATGGTTAAACCATCCTTAGAAAAAATATGTCCTAGCAATTTTCCTTCACTTGTGGAAAACACACATTTTCTTAGATTTAAGGACACACCATATTCCCTACACTTGATGAACACTTGCCTTAGGTGACCAAAGTAGTCTTCCAAATTCTTTGAATAGACTATTAATGTCATCAAAGTAGACCAACACAAATGTATCAAGCATGCTCTTGAAGGCCATCTCCATGACTTTTTGGAAGGTAGAACTTGCATTGGTTAGTCCATAAGGAATTTTACTATAGGAATAAGTACCCGATTTAGTAGTGAAGGTTGTCTTGTATCTATCAGACTCCTGGACTAACACTTGGTTATATCTTGAAAACCCATCTAGGAAGGAAAATATTTCAGAGCCACTAACCTTGGAAAAGATTTGTTCCGTGGAAGGGAGTGGTTGGTGATCTTTGAGAGAGGCCCTATTTAGGTCTCTAAAATATACATATAATTTGATTTCTCCATTCTTCTTCCTAATAGGAACAAGGTTGGCTACCCATGAGGAATTCTTAATAGGAAAAATAAAATTAGCCTCTATCAACTTGGATAGTTCCTTTCTCATCATAGGTTCAATCTTAGGATTGATTGGTCTTTGCTTTTGTCTAACAAGCTTTGCATCACTACTTAAACCTATGGTATGCTGAAACAGACTTGGTTCAAAACCCTTTAAATCATCATATATTTGTACAAATACATCATTCAATTTTTGAAAAAAATGAAATAAAAAAAACTCTTGTTTAGCTTCAGAGCATACCTTTCCCATACTAAGAAACCTTCCATCTACAATGACAATTGGTATGCAACCATCCTTTTTTGTAGCTAGGTTCAAACCCCTGCTCCTTTGTTGATCATCAAGGTTGAAAAAAATCTCTAAGGTGATTAGACCCTTAGGCAACTTGTTGGAGCTGAGGTTCATGAAATGATCACCATATTGGATTTGTAGCTTGGATTGATTCTTATTAGAGAATTTTGCTTCATTTTGCAGAAGGTTGGCAATTTGAACATTAGAGTCAAACACCTACCAATTGGCATGGTTGTATGGAATTTTAGTTCTTGCAACCTATCTGATGTGTTTCTCTCTTTCATCCTCAACATGCTCTAGTACATCATAAGGACCACCTATTGTTGCAAGTGTATCAACATGTTTTTATCTCTTCTAGGGATACTTTGGATATTGAATGGTTGGAAGCCCTCAAGTAGATCCCAAAATTTGTGCTTGTATGATTTGAGCAAATTATTCTTTATGATTAACAACTAGATAACTATCTCGAAAGACCTTTAAACATTTGATCCCCATTTTTGTGCAAGTTGGAGTCCTTGAATAAAAAATGCTTTATATTCAGCTATGTTGTTAGTATAACAGAACTGGAGCCTATAAGAGTAGTAAAACTTCTCCAAATTAGGGAAGACACACATCACATCAGCTCTTGAACCATTCTTTTTTCTCAAACTATCAAATAGCATGCTCCATAATCCATCAATGTCCTCTTTTGTTTTTTATGAGACTAGGAATAGGATTACCTTTCTCCAATATAGAATATGTGCCAAGGCCTATCTCTAGAGCTTCTTGTGTTGGATCAAACTAAAAATTAGTGGCTCACTCATCTAAAAGATAATAAAGCACTTCCACTAAGGAATTGGCATGTTCATGGGCCATGCCCTCATCATCTATCTCATGAATTATACAATTCATGTTTACAAGACTAGGTGTGTAGGTTTCTATATGATTAAGGGCCATATATTCTACCCTTATTGAAGTTTTTGTCTCATAACTTGTCCTAAAGAACATATAGGACCAATCTAATGCAATATAACCACCTATTTGTGTAGTGAAGTTTCTAGAAGGATTGATGAAAAAATGTGGCCCAGTCTCAGCTACTGATATATCTTGAGTGATAGTACAACCATGGCATTCATTCAATGCCATTTCCACATTTTTAGGATTCCTACAATTTGGCAAGAGCTACTAGAGTACATCTTTGACCATTGTCTCATACTTGATACCAATAAGCTCAACTAGACATTTAGACATCATAGAACTACTAGCTCATGAATCTATCACACAATTATGAACTATTTTGTCACCTATAATCAAAGAGACATAAAAAGGAGGAGGCCTATTTTTCTTACTCATGTCTCCTTCTTTTTGTGGTTGCACCAAAATTGCTACATCATTTAAGGTGGATGGCTGATTTGACACCTTTATACCCTTTAACTCCTATTTTAGTAGCTCTAACTGTGATGGCATAGTGAAACATCACATAGAGGAACATTAACACTAGTCCTCTTCATCTGATCTACAATATTGAGAGGAGTGCCAACTATTTTGACTGGAGCCTTGGGTGTTATTTGAGTAGTCTGAGGCTCACTAGAACTCTTGTTTCTTATATCTTACTTCTATTGGGGAGAAACATTTGGTTATGCACTTGTAATTAGAGCATGAGGCTCAACACTTGAAGTTGAAGCTTGATTTGATGGAGGATGTGTAGCATTCTCAATAGCTATTCTTTTTCTTCTAGTATTATGAGATATAACATCATAGTTATCATGGTTAGCATGAAAATTTTCCTTTGGCTAATGGTTCATAAATGAAAAATTACCATACTACTAATGATGAGAACCCTCAGTAGGTTGGAAATCACCATATTGTTGTCTTGCTGCTTGATCCTGTGCGATTAGTGCTTGGGATGGTTTTCCCCTATAGCACATACAATGCTCGTATGAATAATTGTAAGAAGGAAAAAAATATTTCTCTTAAGAAAGGCTTTTCTGAGGAACTAATATCCTTATTGGATTTGTGATTGTATTTTTAGTAGAGGCATTACCCACAAGCCTATTTTGGTTGTGTGGAACATAACCCTGATCTTGATTTGGTGGCCTATTATATGTGGGGTTTTGATAGTGAGGATAGAAAGGCCTACTATTTTGATCTTGTTGCCTTTCCAAGGTCACCACCTTGTTTCTCATCTTTTGCACCACTAAGAATTTGTCTTCCAACTTCTTTTCTTGATCTTTCAACTTCTTATCTATATTTTGCATCAAGGCTTGCATCATGTCCTTCAATTCTCCTAACTTATTGGAGGATGTAGAGGCTATTGGGGTTATGGAAAGAGGCTAGCTTGTGGATGTGGTAGTAGGGGCTATGGTAGGATGATGAGTAGGCATGTTAGGAAAGAAATGCATTGGAGGTCTTGGAGATAACTTCCCCCCTTGAATCAAGGATTTTTTGCTCTTATGGTGATTTCATATGTAGCTAGTAAAGTATCCCCTCCCATGGCTTGTAAGGTAGCAGCAATATCACTATTGAAAGCTCTAAGGTAATGCAAGAAAACATTACCAGGGGAAGGTTTTACTACAAAAGGTATTCTATCCCATTTCTTTTGGAATATATAGTTAAAATCTATCATATATTCACAGGGTTCTCTCTTAATAGTAGTTAGCTAATCTAAAAGTGATAGGTGATCACTGTTATCTTCAAAATGTTTGCATAATATTTTCTCCTAACTCATCCCACTTGTTGATAGAATTATGTGGTAATCCCCTATACTATTATAAATATTTTCCCTTAAGTGATGAGGCTAAATGTCTAACAACAACATCATCCTCTATGATACCATGAATATTACAACCATTTAAAATTTATTGAATCTACTCTATTGGGGAAATAGAATTTTCACTGGTGAAGTTTAGTATGCTTTTGAAAGCATATACTAGAATATCATGTCTTTGGGGTAAGATGAGAGGACTTCCACCAATGAAGGTAGCAAAAACCTAATTCCTAGGGAGGGCCACGTGGAATGAGGGCCATGTGGAATAATGATCTAGTCAAATGAAAGGATGGTACCCTAGGCCATGATCTATCAATTGGAGGAGTAGAAAGAGATCTAGCAAGTGCATGTGCTACTTCTAAACCTCTAATTAGTGATATAGAGAGTCTACTTTTTTTCTAGGATTTGAAAAGGAAAGTTTACTATACTGAAAAGTACCTCTAAAAGATACCCTTTTTTGAGCCTTGGGCATGAATTAATCAATTTTGGTCTGAAAACCAAGATGTAGAGATGAAGTCTCCAAGTGTTTGAATGTGAGCCTCCTACAAGCTTGAGATGTTAAGAGAAACACTATCTCCTTAGCATAAGTTTAATTCCTTTCTTGACACTAGAAAACTAGTAGACTTAAGAAGTGCTTTAGTATTTGTCCCACTGGGCATGCCCAAAAATGTTGTCACAAAAGTTTGCAACCTTGCCTAAAGTTTGGCCTAAAGGAAACCTTGTGAAACATGGAAACAATCTCCAAGTTGTGGGACTTGAACAATGAGATTGAGTCTCTAAAGAAGGTCAGCTTCCTTACAATTAAGATGCACCTAACTACTTCTTGAGAGGAAAAGGGAGAAGGAAATACATGAAAATAAAATTATCTAATCTAATATAGAGGGGTGATACACCAAAATAGTATGTTCAGTCTTATCTCTACCTAGAAATACACAATTCATCAATATAATCCCAAAATACATAGATTCAATCCTTTCTTTCACTCAACAACCATATGTAGATTAAAAAAAAGAATTATATAAGGAAAGAACTTCACTATATATCATTCAAAGGCTAGACAAATACAATCATACAAGTTTAGGAATGAAGGCAAAGCATTAACAAAAGGCAAAAGATATTGCATAATTTATTAATGGAAGAAAGAGGTATAATGAAGAATTATATTCACTTAGAGGAAAAGTAAACTATAGTAGCAGAGTATGCCATACAATTGATACATAATCAAAGAAGAGATCGACCACTGAAAGAATGTCAAAATTTATTTTTATAGCTTAAGCATAACTAAGAAGACTTCCCCTAAAAGTCAAAACTCAACTACTGCATTCAAGTTGTAGAGAGCAATAACTGCTAATCCTAGGAAGATTTGATTGGGGTACATGTCCATATATAGAAAATCAGATCTTTGCATGCAAATTTTGGTCTTTAAGAGATAGAAATGGTGGCCATAACTACTCTTGCTAGGTAGATGGATAAACAAGGTGACAGAAGGATGAAAACTACATTTATGAGGCATAGAGAATACCAAAAGGTAGTTGCACACAATCAAAAGGACTTGTTTCCCATCAAAGAGTTTCTTGGTTCCATGTTCATAACCATGCAAGGTTAGCCATGTCATCAAGTCAACCAAATTCAAATATCTCACCTGCCACATGGCCCTATATCTTTTAAACATTCTGCCACCTCGCCTAGTATTCTAGCTATTATGTGGACCTACTAAATGCTCCTATTCATAGCTTCACAACTAATTCTCCTCTTTAACTATTTGGCCATGTGAAATGGCACCATCTTTATTTCATGCCTTATCGCTGCTTCGTAGCCTGTAATCACTTTAGCTCACAAATAGTTGTGACCCTGCAAACATCATAGAACTAGCTACTTTGTACCCTCACAATGGTTAGGACCTAGAAATCCTTAACTATGCGATGCTGTGAAGTACCTATCTTTAACCATGTCATCCCATCAAAACTACTAGACACAAGGTCCCTTAAAATCATGTGATGTTGCATACATTGTTTCAATTAACCACTATCAATGATTTGCAACTTCATCATTGAAGACTCTAACTATGGGTGAATCCTTGCAAATCTGCACCTAATCCTTAATTGCTTTATCATTTCTTTATTCAAAGATTCAAGACTTAAGGTTTAAACCTCATCTTTAACCTTCTAAGAGTGCAACAAAGGAAATCAAAACATTGTAGCCTAAACTAGGGTTCAATGTTAACCTCTTTTAACACTACAACTATCCTTTAATTCACTATTTTCATTACCCTTTCACACTTTCTCAACTATAGATGATCTCAAAGCCCTTTAACCCATGATATTACAATAACCACATAACTAACTACCATCAAACCTTCACAACTTAAATCATCAACTTAGCAATTGACCTTGTGATGGTGCAAACAAAGCATTTCACATCATTGCCAACCCAACTCTGGATAACCTTAACCATGTGTGAGGATGCAAAAAAAATTGATTGCTACTACTCTCTGGAAAATGGTACACATGTTGCTACTTTATTGTCCTATTTTGGCTATCCTTCGTGTAACTTTAAAAAGTGGGGAAGCAACACACGTTGATTTGGTGGATCTAATAGAAGAGAATAATATCTACTGATGTCTTTGAGCTTTGCAACCTCGTGAAAAGAATTCATAATTGCAGATGAATCCTTGTGATATTTCACTTGGCTTCTTTCACTCCCTCATGATCTAAGACTGGATGTTAGCAAAAGTGTGACGTAGTCAGAATCACCATCAAAATCAGAAGGCGATGAAGTGGAATCACATCGTCGTAACTTGAAGCACTTATCGAATGGTCATACGATACAAAAAAATATAAGACTTAGGGATATGAAAAGGAAGGAACAAGGTTTTTACATATCTCTTATATTCTTACATGGAAATAATAAATAATTCAAATAACATAGGGCATGATCATCACCTTGATTATTCACAAAGATGGAGACATTGGAACAGAAAGGGTGGGGGGGTGGCTAAAATGGCTAACAAGTAGTTGTCATATACTTTGCTTCTATAGTAGGCAAAGCAATCATAGCCTCATGCTTGCTCATGCAACTAATCAAAACACCAAATAATGTAATAACATATGCACGAGTGGATCTTCTTCTATCAACATCATTGGCCTAGTCTGAATCTAGATAGCCTTGAATATGCAAGGAATGCTCATTTCCTAACACATAATAACATATAGAGTACTTTAAGGTATCCCACAAGTATCTAAAAACTCTTTTTGCTGCATCCCAATGAGCTCTTCCTAGATTAGACATGTATTAGGAAAGCATTCCCACTACTTGGGCAATGTATGGTCTTGTACAAACCATAACATACATTAAAATTCCAACAACACTCTGGTATGGTACTTGACTCATCTCTTCCATCTCCAATAGGGATGTAGGAGACTATGAGCTAGAAATCTTTATTCACATAGTGACAAGAACACTTAATGATCTGGAACCTTGCATATTGAATCTTCTTAGAATAGTAGAAACATATTTACTCTATCCTAGCCAAAGCTTTCTAATTTTCTTATCTCTTGTAATTTCCATTCCTAAAATGTGCCTTGCTACATTGAGATCTCTCATTTCAAACTTTTTTGAGAATTGAGATCTTAATTCTGCAATTAAACCTTTTCCTTTGCCAATAAACATGTCATCAACATATAAGACAATAACCAAGAAACAATCACCATCGGGCTTGAAATATATATAGTGATCTGACTTTGATTGCAAAAATCCCAAACTCAATACATATGTATCAAACTTATGGTACCACATCCTAGGACTTTGTTTTAAACCATACAAGGATTTCTTCAACTTACAGACCAAATGACTTTTACTTTTTACCAAATAGTGCTCTGGCTATTTCATACAAATTTCTTCCTCCAAATATCCATGAAGAAATGTTGTTTCAACATCCATCTACTAGAGTTCTAGATCACAAGTTGCAATAATAGAAAGTAAGAATTGAATGGATGTCATTTTTGCTACAAGGGAATTTTTTTTTCCATAATCAACTCTTCCAACCTGTGGCCATCCATGGGTTCCTGCTTGCTTCAACTTTTTGCGCGGTTTGTTTATCACACATGAATATTAATATTGGTCATGTAAATAGTGAGGATACTTTTATGGACGCATTTTAGGTATTCTAGGTTTAATTTTATTGGACCATCTATTATTTTCCCTATAAATAAAATAGGTAAATTATAGTATCTTCAAAATATTTTATTGAAGTTATGATAGTATCTTTTATTTTTAAAGGTTCTTTATATGAATTTACCAAAGATATATGTGAAAAATGAAAACCAAGAGTATAGTTATAGTAATTAATAATTAACAAGTGCCACATAATGGCTTATATTTGTCATCTTTTGCAACCAATCATGCTTTATACTTCTCAATGCTTCCATCTAAATCCGTATTCCTTTTGAACACCCATCTCCAACCAATAGGTTTCCATCCTTCTAGCAAAGGTACAAGGCCCCATGTGTCATTTGTTTTAAGAGTTTCCATCTCTTCATCCAAGGTTACTTTCTAGAACTTTGAATCATTTATACCAAGAGCCTCTTCTACAGATCTTTGGTCATCAATATTATCATTCAAAGAAAATATACACCTCTAATCATTAGGAGAATATCCATACCTTTTTGGTGCTTGCCTCTATCTACTAGACATTCAAAGAAGATGTAGTTTAGGCTTAGGTTCATATTCTCCTTCTTCCTTTGATGGTTTTGAACTTGTATAGCTCTCCTGAGCTTCTTCTCTTTCAAAGGGCCTCAATTCAACTTTCTTAGCTACAATAGGAAGTTGAATCATATCTTTTTCTTTTGTTTGTTCTAGTTGCACTATAACAGAAGAATTCTTAGTTTTTCTCTAAAATATAACACTTCTATAATTAAATACCTTTTTTTCAATAGGATCCCAAAGCTTGTATCTCTTCACACCATAACTATATTTGATGAAAATACATTTGATATCTTTATTATCCAATTTTGTCCACTTCTGCTTTGGCACATGAGCATATTCCTCGCAACCAAACACTCTTAGATATCTAAGTGAAGGCTTGTGGCCCGAGCATGCTTCTATTGGTTTCTTTCCAACAAGAGATGATGTAGGAGACTATTTATCAGGTAATAGGAAATGCCTCTAGCTTTAGCACATAAATTTTAATCCAATCCAACTCCACTTATCATACTCCTAGCTTTCTTCATCAAGGTCTTGTTCATTCTTTCTGCAACTCCATTCTATTTTGGAGAATACTGAGTAGTCTTCTCTTGTTTTAATACCAAAATCTTTACAAAATGTGTCACCACCATTATCAACTCTCAAACATTTTATCTTCTTTCTAGTTTGCAACTCAACCATTGATTTAAATTCTTTGAAATGTCTGAAAACTTCAGCTTTACACTTAAAGAAAACAAACCCATGTTCTTCTATGAAAATCATCTATAAAAGAAACATAATAAATTGATCTACCATTAGAAGGAATATCAATTGGACTGAATACAACTAAATGGATTAGATCCAAAATACATGAGGACTTATGAGTACTTGAGTAAAATTGAATGGGTTTCATTTTCCATGGATACAATGCTCACAAAAATCAAAGTCAAGATTATAGTCATTCAAACCATAAAAAAGATTTTTATTTTTCAAGTTCCTTAAACCCTTCTCACCTATTTGGCCAAGTCTCTAGTGCCATAACATGGTCATCTCCATAGTTAGTTTTGATTCAGTATATAGAGAACCCTTAGGTATCTAAAAATCACCAACATATTAAAACGTTCCAAATGTTCAAAAATTCATCCACCATCTTCCATTCTCAAGGAATATAATTTCTTCCTCAAGAAAATATTGTTCACAAGTGATTTTTCATGATAGGTCTCACTTAGCTTTTTCCAAAGGTTCTTTCTAGTAGGTTCTTCATGGACATTTATAAAAATTGAGTATGCAAGACACAATCTCATGAGGCCTTTAGCTTTTCTATTTGTCACATCATACTGTATTATTGAAGATGGATCTGTGGGCCTCAACATTTTCTCATCCATTGCATACCATAGGTCTAATCATTCAAAGATCCTCCATCTTCAACTTCCACATCTCATCATTTTCCCTAGTAAACTTTTTTATGTCAATCCTCCCCGATATGCTTGCCATCTTTAGAATCCTCCAATACACTAATGAAATATTCTGCATAACTTTCCACTCAAACCTTGATTAGCTCAAAAAAATTTGCACCCAATAATTAGAACTAAAATTGGCTAGGCTTTGATACCACGTGAAATGAAGTAGAGGTATGCAAAAAAACTTCCTATGCTAATCTTGAGAGGACAACTATGCAAATTTCAACTTAAGTATCACAAACATGTCAAGAAGTATACAAACAAATAATCAAAATAATAATGAATCACATAACATAGTAATTACTACGGGGAAACCCTTTCGGGAGAAAAAACCTACCCTCAAAACTCGCATAATGTATTATCAAATCAATTAGGTTATAATACACTTGCAATGAAAGTTCTTACAGGAGCATCACCACAACTTGAGCTTGGAGAGTCTTCCTTTTGCACCCAGTCTCGCAAACAAAACTCAATATCTCATTTCTTCCCCAAGCCCTCATTATATAGGCTTCTCACAACCATTTATGATTTACAAAGCCATGTGATAAATCAAGTTTACCTATCCCTATTTGACCAACCCATTTGAACATGTGTCATCAAACTTGGGCACCTAACTTTGGTAGATGACATAAAAATTACAACCTAAAAAGTTTTACTATGTCACAATAATAAATCATTAATACACTATTGAGCTGGAGGCTTCCAAAATTGAACACTAAGAAAACATGCATCCACTATTGTGTTGGAGGCATACACTATTGGGTTGAAGGCTTCCAAGTTTCACCATGTGACACTAAAACTATGCATGCACTATTGGGCTAGAGGCCTTCACTATTGGGTTGGAGGCTTGCAAGTATGAGATATATTTTTCAAATTCAAGAATAGACTAATCTTAATCAACATACCACATTCTCAATTTTCATTGGCTAAAATGCATCAATGTAGATAATTGTGCATCTCTCTAAGAGAAATTCCCCACTAAAAGGTGATAACTATGTACTATTACCATGGGTAGATTTTTTCCCAAGTAGGCTTATGGAATTTGTCTCCCTAAATAAATGGATGAAGGAATTTTTAGAGGGAGTTGACTTTAGGTATGGTTGGTTAATAACTTCTAACATATGCAAGTTAAATCCTATTAAATTTTCATGGCTTTACTTCTAATTGTGTCATTTCTTTGGAGGCATCACTTACTCGAGAGGCAGCTACAACATACCTATGCTAAGAGGCAACCAAAATCTATTATCTTGATCAAGAAATATGTTGTTGGGTTTCATATCATGGTGTACAATTGGTGGATGACATTCATGGTGGAGAAATTGTATAAGCTCATATCCTGCTTCTGTAGTGTTCTTCACACAGAGGAGGAAATCATTTAGGGATGGGATTTGGCTTTGCCTTCGGCTTTGGGATTGGGATTCCTCATACAGGTGGTCTTCTAGGATACCATTTCTCACAAGTTTGTAGATCAAAAGCTTGCCTAAGCTTGCAATGTACTAGTCCAATAATGGGGCCACATTTGGGTGCTTGATTTGCCCCACAGTGTGGAATTCCTTGTCCAATCTAGGATTGTGTTCTGTTAAGCATTTTATAGCTAGGGGTACTATACTTAATCATATTTGAGATGGAAGAGGGCTTTGTGGACCACTCTAAATCTCCCTTTTCCTATAATGGTGGAATTATTGAACTTCGTGGCTACTTTCAGTAGCTCTCTATGGCTTAGCAGTATTTTCTCCCTTCTAATTGATTTGAATATTCTAACTTTATCGCTTGGGATGTGGTGTTGTTCTCTACAGATCTGACAAAACTATTGAAATGGAATTACAAGGATGCTTTTTACAACCACTAGAGTGTGATTTTTTTAAAGGATACTTGGTAACTTAAATTGTTGCATTGAATGTCTAGTGTGGCATTTAAGGATATTTCATAGAATTTTAAATTAGAAAATTCTTTTTTATAAATCCTATTTGATATATAATATTGAGTTTTTCCTTGAGGATAGGTGTTTTTATTTATAGTTGTCACTCAATTTTATCAATAATTTTCTACCTCTACAATATTTAGTAATATTTTGGGCCAACATCTTTAGCATGATGTGTTTGTTCATAAAATTAAATATTGGTTTAGTTTACAATTCATATCTATTCATATATGATCATTAAACCTTCATGTCACTTTTTGGTATTTGAACTTCATTATTGGCACTTTTTTTGGTATGCATCTTGGATTCAACATAATTCCTAGACTTCATGTTGTAATCCCATTAAATTAGGTATGCAATTGAATACAATAAAAAAAACAACCCAGGCCCCTCTATGTGAGTGCCTCAATAAGTTTCCCATTTCCTAAAAGATAATATGGCCCTAATGCAATGGAATATGGGAAGTTCCAAGAACCAAATCATAGATATAAAATGAAAGTAGAAATGCAAAAAGTATATTGTGGCTTGGATTTTTGAAGATAAAATTCCTAACCCCTCCATTATATCTAGAACTACATAGACAACTTTGAGAATTTCTTACCTAAGATTTGGTCCAAACACTCCTTCCCAATAGCAAAGTGTAGGCTTTGCTAAACACTTTTCTGCCTACATTTTATTTTGAAGTCAATCTATTTTCACATCTATTACTTGAATTTAAATTTTCCGCACATTACTTCTTTGAACTTAAAGTAGATATATAGTTCAAGGCTAGTTTAATATATTATTTTGTTCCAAGAGCATTTTTATTGCCTCTTCTTAGTAAAATTTTAAAACATTTTAGTCTTTGTGAAGAGAAAGGAAAGCAAGAAAAGAATCCTATTATTACATTCTATCATAAACAACTTTCACCACTACTAGTACTATTTTATATTATGTGATGAATACAATCAACAATATATAGGGTGATGCACAATTACCTCAAAGATTCCTTTAAAACCCTAGCTTCCCTTGTAGAACCCTTAAAATAAGCCCTAGGTCCCTAGAAATGGGAAGTGTAGAATAAAAATCACATTATAAAATGATGGGTAGTTCAAAAGGTTTATAATTAGGAACATACACAATCTATGAAACTAGAAACAAGTAGTCTCTAAGACTATAAAATTGTGGGAAAATGTCCTCTAAAGATACACACAATCTATGAAACTAAAAATTGCATGGAAATCTTCAGACATGACTCCCTAGAAAATCCCTTCACGACAGTTGAGAAATTTCCAAAAGGAAAGATAGTTCATTCAAGATTGTTATCCCTAGAGCTCATGATCTGAAAAATCTAGTTCAAAGTGGTAGCAAGGAATCCTTCACACAATAAAAAAGAAAATAGGAACAAAATTCAAGAATAGAAACATGGCAGACATAAAATTGATGAAAAGAAAAGAACGATCTAGATAAAAGGACAACCTCTTAAAATTGATAAAAAGAAAAGAATAATCTAGATAAAAGGACAACCTCTTAATAAATGCACATTTAACACCAAAAGAAAATAAATCTAGTTCAATATTTAAAAAAAAATCTAATTTCAACTTCAAAAATTAATTTTACTCATTGCATTTTTTGGTGGTAGCCAATAGAATTTTAAAAAAGAATGTTAAGTTTAAAAAATCTATATTTTAATATTTTTCTAATTTTGACTTCAAAACTTAATTTTACTCATTGCATTTTTTGGTGGTAGGAAATAGAATTATTATTATTATTTTTTTAAAATTTAAAATGTATAAAAATAAGAAACTATAGAACAAACATTAGGGAAGAAATAATTTTAGAATTCTATTGGTTGAAAGTTATTAATTTTAGGATTGAATAGATCCATTAGTATTCCTGTTGTACGCAAAAATTAATAATATTCTAGATAATTGAGATTAATATAATATGATACAATAGAAACTACATGAACTATAGAAATGTGTTTGATTTTTTAATATGATTGGTTATTATAATTGAATAAATGAATTGAATGAATGCATTAGTATCATGTCTTTTGTAGGAACTAATAAGGTTCTTTTAAATTGATGTTTATAATAGGAGCATGATCATGGTGTTTATAGTCAACTATTGATGTGTACTAATATTTTTAATGTCCTTTAGCCATTGATAAGCTAAGATACACCACAAATCCTACATGACCATTTTATTAGAGCCCAATCAATTCTCCACTTAGATTGAATTGATGGACTTCCATTTTCCTTTAAACTTTAGGTGGTGAAATTGTGCTATTAAGAGCATGTTGTGGATTTATATATAACTAGAGAGATTCATATCAAGACTTAAATACATTGTTGATAGTATGAAATCAAGAACTAAGGAGTTCTACTAATCTTTCTTGTAACACATCAATACTTTAAAAAAAAAAAAGTATAAAAAATTATAAAAACACTAATAACCCTTTTCAAAAAAAAAAAAAAAGTTTCTAGTATCCACTATTAACTATTTTGAAATATTAAGATCCCTCACAAGATCCATAGGCCGACATCAAACAAATTTAGGATTTGGTCATTATTTTTTGTAATAATCTAGTATCTTTAAAAAAAGTCCTAGCTCAATAGGATCTCCATTTTGCCATTAATTACACAATTGATGAGGAGGTTTCTCATGGATAATGAAATATTGATTTATACCTAAAATTGATAATCTTAAGTTAATACACATTAAAATATAAATCACTCTCTTAAATATTTGGGTAATATCATTGTAGAAGCCCTTATTCTTGGTGTTAGCCATATTAACCATTGGTTCATCATTTATAGGAAATATAAAAATATAATTTATAAGTGAAAATATTATTGTTGTATATAAGATATAGAATGTCTTAAGAAATTCAATTAATAAGTGGTCTTTGTCAAATTTAACTTTGAGAAAAAATATGATTGAATTAGAGGGTCATTAAGTTGTCCATTCATCACACAAATTTCTTTAAGAATACTATTATCGAATTTCTTAATACATTCTTTAGTAGTCCTTTTTCTTTCCTCATACTTAATAGACCACACTAATATTTAATATTTAAATTTATTAGTGATGAATAATCTAGAGCTTTCAATATCCTTTGATGAGTTGGCTATGAAGCACTTTAGATATCTAATGTCTTAATTTCTTGTACTACCTTAAATTTGAAGCATCTCAATTGAATGATGATTTAAAAACCATTTAATGCAATATCATCATTCATTTGAATTTCTCCCCTTTCTTTTCCTTTCTCTTAGGTGGAATTAGGGTAAGACCTATTTGATCTTCTTTAAAGATTCTATTTTCATGGTGTAAAGTACAAGGAAGGATTTGACCACCTATTTTCCCCATCGAAATGGCTATATCTCAAGTTTTGTACACAAATTTCAAGATATGAGACCTGTTTTAGGAACCCAATGAAATCTTGAAGGTTTTGGGCTCTAATTGGTATGAATGTAGTGTGCCCCTATCTAATCAGGGATTAGTGTTCCCATGATGCACCAATTAGGCATGTAGTGCATCCCTTTTTCAGAGCTATTTGTTGTGGTCGCACAACTCACACCCCATTTTGAGTCACAAAATAGAGACCCCCTAGTTTCAAAATCCTCTATGAGGCACTCAATCATGAGGCTCAGTCATTTAGGACCCTCCTCTAGGTCTAGGTCATACCCTGGTCTCTGATTACGAAGTGTCAAGAAGATTAGAGGGGTAACACATATTAGTTTTGGAGAATATATATATATATATATATATATATATATATATATATATATATATATATATATATATATATATATATATATATATATATATATATATATATATATATATATATATATATATATAGTGTTAAGTGTGCACAACATTGGAGGTGTGCAGTGTTTATGTCCTAGGTCTATAAATAGACCCCCACTACCCTCCACTCTCCACTTATCTTCTATCCCCTCTCCAGTTACGCACCATCGCACTCTTGTCACCTACAAAAGTCTACTTGTCCTCTCACCAAATCCAACCAATGTCTAACATAAAACCATATTTTGGAGGTGTGCACATGCACATGTGTGCACCCTCAAAAGGTGTGCATCTCCACACTAAAAACACTACTTTCTCCTCCAAACCATAACACAACTGCTCTTGGCACGTGTATACATGTGCACCTTGTGTAGATGTGCAAGGTGTGCGATTGTGCACATTAGGTTTTAGAGGCAATAATTCAGTGCACTACAAAATAATTCTCACATGTACAGGTGCACTAGGTGTGCTAGTACGCAAAATAAGACCTTTGGGGAGTTTTTTGGTTAATTTGACTATTTTTCATGGTTTTTTAATCAGTTTGGATTCTTGCACATTATTTAAGGTTTTGACATCAAGATGATAATGTTTCTCCCCTTTCTTGCAAGTATAATGGCATCATCATCATCCTCTATGGCAGAAAATATGGCACTAAAGAAGTAGTGTTCAAATACCAAGGAGCCCCGAAGCAATCTAGATTCTAGGTCAAACACATAGAGATTTGAGACACAAAATTGGGATACATTGATTGAAATATTTTCCTAACTCTCTGCA
This sequence comes from Cupressus sempervirens, assembly GCA_028749045.1. Taxonomy (NCBI): domain Eukaryota; kingdom Viridiplantae; phylum Streptophyta; class Pinopsida; order Cupressales; family Cupressaceae; genus Cupressus; species Cupressus sempervirens. The sequence goes on from CM053786.1 coordinate 198,382,010, forward strand.
ACAAACCAAAAGAAAGATTAGCAATGGTGTCAGCCCTAATCTAGAGTGGGTTGGTGAATGTTGATTCACAACCTACATCAATATAATCTGTTGAGTTGACCATGACATTAGCCCAACACTATGTGCTAGATGAGAAGGTCGTAAAGAATGTGACATGAGAGATAGTCCTTGTTCATAGGCCATGAAACATTGAGAAGGCTTTCCAACTCCCTAGGGGAGACCAATACATTTAGATATCTTATAAAGGTGTAGATATATGGTATAGAAAGAATGAAGTAGAGGCCAAGGAATTAGTACAATCTAAGTACCTAATTGATAGGACACCCTTGGGCTAGAGAGTAGGAAAGTTTGATTTGACATTGGGATACATGATCAAGGATATTGACTACTCAATAGTCCTCTTCAGTAGAACTATGGGCCTTCTTGCAATAGGTCACTTAGAGACATAGATGATCCACTTCATCGAAACCATTAGAACAATGAAGATGCCTATTGATTGGGCCACTATCTTAAGTGTCAATCTAGATGAGCAACTCATCAAGGTATAGAATGATACCCGCTTTTACATGACTTCTTATATGGTGTATCTATTGGCAACAAGGACCATAGACTACCTAGGGTTGTACAAAAGGGAAGCATTTCAGATGCAAATTCTTGACCCTATGTAGTATATCTATAGCTTGTAAAGAAGAATCTCTGACTACAAAGTGTGGAATATAGGGTGGTAAATTATGGTTTCATATTTGACATCATTAGGTTTATCAAAGGTGATTACGCAAAGAGGATGTCAGTAGAGGCTACAGTACAAATAATAGAAGTTGGTGCCTACTACATCCACTTTAAGACCTTCACCTATGTACAAGTAGCTGGTACTCTCACATGTCCTAGAAATCTCCTAAGATACCCATTGGATAGGTTCATACTATTCGAGATAACTTTCCAACTCACTTCTACATATGACAGAGTGAGAAAACAACATAAAAAAATGTGGGTATGGATGATCACCATTGTAGTGTTTGAAGTAAAGAAAATGCAAGATATTTATAATTTTCACTCATAATGGGATCAATATCCCTTGGAGGATTATTAGGCTCCACAATCATATTTTGATAATATTGGGATGGTACAACATCTAGTGGGGAAGACATTTGTACATGAGCAAGCATTGGAAGATCATTGGATAAATATGGTAGATGACTATGATGTCCATATTAGGGACTACTTTAGAATGAGTCTAAACCTATGATAAAAGAGTGCTAAACATGGAGATACCCTTAAATTCTTGGGACAAGGATGTGCCTAAGATAATAGATCCCTTATATAGTAGGGATAAGATCTATGATTGGCTTATCATGAACATACAAATAGGGCATGAGGAGAATGATGACATGGGTCATTGGGGTTAACATGGAATAAAAATTACAAGGGAATGGATTAGGAAACCATTTTTGATGGATCTAGTCCCCTAAGACATACCTCTTTAGGATACAACCTGACCAAAGAAATGAAAAGGAAAAAAAGTCACTATACTGACCTACCCATGCAAATCACCAATGAGACCAAAAATGGAACACCAACATGAGTGAGAGGTTGAGTATTTTGAGATTGGAAAAGGAAATGGTAAGAAGAGAAAGGAAGCCTCTAGAATAAGAAATAAAGTGGTTGAGGCTCAAGCCATGCTGACTGGTCAAGAAGGAACACATCTAGAGTTGGAACAAGCTCAATAGGAGCAATAATAATAGGAATCGCTAGAACACAAATCAACCCCATCTCTCTGAGCCCTAGATGAAGTAACCTCCATGTCAGTGCCTAAGAGAGCCCAAATAGAAACAATAGTGTTAGGTGTGAAAAGGGGAAAATTAAATAAGAAGAGAACTCCCTCCCCATAGGTTCCAGAAACTATTTCCAAAATGGAGGATGAGGAAGAAGGGGAAAAAATTGAGCCTATTCCTTTAAATAAGAGAACTCACTCATCTACTATTTCCAAAGAAGGGAGAAGGAGAACCTCTTCTCAAACACCTCTATGTATACCTAGGGAACTCATCCATGTTGAGACCTCAGAAGACAAGCAACATAAATGGATTGAAGAAATGGAGGTTGAAGGAGCAAATATTTTTGACCTTTCAAATTTTGATTTTATGCCAGTAGGTATCGAGATGATGGGAGTGAAAATAAGAGATACTCCTAGGAATGTGTCATTAGAAGAAGATTGGAATTGATTAACTCCTATACCTTAAGGACCTCTCAACATTCCTTCACTACCAACACTAGTGATAATGGATAAAGCGTCAGTAGCTCCACCTCCTCTAGCAATCTAAGTAGAAACATGAATTTAGAATATAGAGGAATGAGAATATGGAAAGTTACATGCCGATCAAGTATTCAAAAGAGGAAAAATAGTAGAAGAAAGGAAACAAATTCCTCCATATACAAAGGCTAGGTCCTTAGCCCAACGTAACACAAATGCTCTCTTTAATGATCTCCCTCAAACTGAGAAGACTCCAAAGACAAGTGATAAGGGAAAGGAGCCTCTTTTGGAACCAACTTCTTCACCACAATACATGTCACTAATGAGGATTAAAAAACCATGGCTGAAAAATGAGGTCATTTTCCAACAAAGGAAGAATATGAAACTCACCGAAGAAGAGGGAATGATGAAACTGATAAAAGTGATGAAGAAGCTTGATCCACCTAAGGATGATGCTAGAACACTTGCCTTCACTATGAAGAATCAAGATTAGGATCTTCTAGCACACATTGCCATTCTACCTTCTCATGTTGACCCCAGAGAAATGAATGCAAAAGATTATTAGATGAAAGAGGTTATATTGGGAAAGCCCATGGTGGATACTAGGAAGGAAGTAGGCATTACCATAGATGGATTCATTTTTTGACACTTTTCATCAATGATATCATAGTTTTGAGGAGAGGGGAATACATATAATATAGGGAAAATTTAACCTTATGAACAACATCTAGACTAATGCTATCAAATTGGATTCTATTATAAACCAAGATTTTGGGCTAGTGGATGAAGTGCATACCCGAGCTACTGATTTGTAGGTACTCATATCTATGAAAGGGAAAAGTACTAGATGCTGATGGAGATATACTTAGCAGAGGAGCTAGATAAATTAGATGATTGGACAAAAAGGATATCACTAGGGAATACAATTACGGAGGGATTACATGAAAGTATTCAACAGATTAAGAATAAAGATCAAGAGCAATTTTTGGAAGTGGATAAGTACTACAATGCTGCTAGCCTTGAGATTTTTGAAGATGAGTCAAAGACCAAGCTTTCCTTAGTGCAAATAGTGGTTCAACAATTAAGAGATACATTTGAAAATGTTTCATCAGAAGATGATATAAGACAAGCATTTAAAATAGAAGAAGCATTGTTGGAAATAGATACTAAGCTTGAGGATTTTATGGATATAAGAATAGAAGTAAGGAACTACTAGCAAGTAGTTAAGAATAAGTATGATAGATTATATTTACTAGAGGTTAATGAAGTGGAAGAGATAATGGAGAAGTTCAAAAGTAAACATTCAGACACTATTTTTCTATAAAGGGGAAGAAAACCCACATGTCAGAAAATCAGTTTTTGACACTTAGAATAAATTTTGGATTTTTAGGTCTTATCACCAAGATACATAGATGTGCTTTTCTTAGAGGTGCATTGATAGTTTTGAAGAAGAAGTAGTGTGCCAATAGTTAACTTCCAATTGCTATTTTAGATCATTCCATGCATCAAAAATGCATTTTGATGGATGTTCAACTCCCAAAGAGACCTAGAGAAGGTTGAGCTTCCATTTTTAGAGCTCTTAGTGACTCCTAGATCATCTCATGGCTTCTATCTTCTTATATCCTTCTTCTTTAATTTTTTTAAGTCATGTAAAGGCTCATGCACCCATTAATTGCTACAAACAAGGGTAGAGACCTACTTAGCACCATTTAGAGAGTCAATTTGTATGTAGTTAGTTTTGTTTTATTAGTTTTTTAGCATGAGTTTGCATTAGAAGAGATCTCACTCCTAACACAAAAAGAGGAGAGGATTTCTTTTAAATACAAGGATGTAATATGTACTCCAGGTCATTATTTTGATGCAATAATAGAGGTTATTCGTGCTCTCATTTTGAGTGTAGTTATTCTTGTCAGAGTGTGATAAATTTGTGATTGCATGTCCATGGATAATAATGGAGTCAGTGGTTTTATTGCATTATTATGATTGTCCAATATTTTAGATATGGTGTTTTCCTTGTGTTAACAGATTTTCTTATTTCAACAAATTGGAGAAAGGATCATCTTTATTCTTGCATAGCATTTTGTCTTGTGTGAGTGCATGTCTCATGTGAGCGTACTTTCTAGGGCCTCACAATTTGATAAAACATGAAAGATCTTTGGGTTATCATTGAAGTTCCCATTGATGATTTTGACATAGTACAATGAAGGATACTACCTAAAGGAGATGTCCTAGCCCCCAACGAATAACCAGATAATGGAAACACTAGAACAATGCAAGATCTGATAACAAATCACAACACTTTATTAATAAAATAATTGATTACATGTAATGTGTTAGGTTGTAAGGCCTTCCTAGTTACAACCAAATACAAAGAAAGTAATAGTTGTGCAAGATCCCTCAAGATCCAATCAAAACCCTATCTAGTGTACATCCACACTTTGGCAGGAACCTCCAAGGAAGATCTAAAATTGTGTTTGCAAACCACCAAGCAATCTTCTTGTTTCCCAAGTCACAACTACTAGATCTTCTCAAAATTCACTTATTTGCTTCATCCTTCTCTCCAAGCTAGATGAGTAATGACCAAAGACTCCACAAAACCCCCTACTTATACCCAAATTAGCCACAGGTCAGCCTAGTAAGATACAGATTAAATAAACCCTTACATTAAATACATGTTGAGCCAAAGTCAACCTCCAACAAAAATTAAATATCAAATGCCTTAAAAGGCTTACAACACTTATGAAATACATCAAGAAAAAATAACCAAGACCAAAATAGGTCCACACAAACTCAACCAAGATGTCAGAATATTCAAGAACCTCAGATGCCCCTATATTAGAATCTCAAGGTACAAAGAGAAGTGCATCCCACATTTGATACCCAATGAGAAATCCAAAACCATCTTCATCTACACCAAAGGCTTCCACTCTAATAGGGACAAGAAAACAAAACTATACATCATCTAGATCTATTTCAACCATCCAAACATTAGAACCATTTGAATCACCACTAAAAAATCAACATGTAACTTATCACATTTATCTATATAAGAAACAAGTGCATCCAACTCCACAACTCTACTAACAACATGTATTTTGAATACCAAATCCACATCAATAGAAATATGCAACTCCTCAACAACATATGGAATACTCTCAATACCAACAATCTCATTGCTCACAACAAGATGGTCTATAACACATAACTCATCACCAACAACAACTTGATTATCCATGACTAAAAACTCTATAATTTCTATGTCAGATCTAACCAACTGATTATGAAAAATAATCTCCATCCCAACATCAATAAGGTTAGGAATAGTCTCAACAACAACCTCAAGTTACTCTTTATGTTTTGCATCAGACTCCACAAACTAATCAACAAAACCAAAATCTTCCACCTCAACCTTTCCATGTTGTCTTCACTCTTGAACAAGTCTTCTAATTGGCCAAACAATTCTCTTCCATATTGGTAGACTACATTTGCACAAATTTCTTTGAAAATCAACCATCCCTTCCTTAACTCGATTGGTCAAGCTAGCTTCAAACTGAGAAGACATTTTTGAAAACTTCTTCTCCACCACATCAAGGAGATTTTTGATCACCTTAGGGATCAGTCCTCTCAAATCCATCTTCCAGGATCTTCATGAACCATCTACAACAAATCACCAATAGATCCGGATCTTCTTAGATCAACTTCTCTCAACCCAAGGTCCTAGTGAAAAATGCCTCAACTTCGATGACCTGTCTACATGCTCAGGAAAAATTATTATCTGATAACATATGATGTAATTCAAGGAAAGAGAATCCCCAAAGAAAATGTCCCATCCCCTAGTAAATAACCACACAATGGAAACACAAAAAAAATGCAAGATTTGATGCCAATTCACAACACTTTATTCATCAAATAATTGATTAAATGCAAATTTTCAGGCTGGAAGGCCTTCCTATTTATGACCAAATACAAAGAAAGTAATAACTCTACAAGATCCCTCAAGATCAAATCAAAACCCTAGCTAGTCCAAATCCACTGGTAGGAACCTCCAAGGAAGATCTAAAGTTATGTTCGCAAGCCACCAAGAAATCTCCTTGTTTCCCAAGCTGTAGCTACTAGCTCTTCTCAAAATTAACTCCTTTTCTTCATCCTTCTCTCCAAGATGGATGAATAATGACTAAAGAGTCCACAAAATCCCATACTTATACCCAACTAAGCTAGAAGTTGGCCTAGTAAGCTACAAATTAAATAAACCCTTACATTAAATACATGTGGAGCCACAATTCATCCTCCAACATAAATTAACTATCAAATGTCATAAAAGGCTTATGAAACCTATTAAATACATCAAGACCAAAATAGGTCCACACAAACTCCATCAAATGCCAAAATCTTCAAGAACCTCAATTGCCTTTGCATTAGATTTCATCAGTAGAGTTGAGGAAGCACTGCTCCTAATTTCATTGGTTTCCTACCAGATCCTTTTGATAATTTAATTTGAAGATGTGTTATTACTTTGGCTTATGCCAATTAAAATTTTTCCTTATAGTAATTTTATTAAAATCTCTTGTTACTCTATCTTTTTCTTTTTCTTTTTTTTAAACACTTGATTAAAATAAGGATTCATATAGTTGCATTGATAAATTGCATTCATCGTTAAACATAAAAGTTAAAAAAATTATCTTCCTTTGTGGATACATATTCAGTAGAGTTGTGCATTTGTTAGTACCAATAAAGGCCTCCTTGTGAACATACACATTTATCTTCAATTGAGTTACCCAACACGTTGAAAAATAGCTATCCAAAATCTTGGAGTTGGTCATTGATAATATTTTCAAGATAGACATTCAAAATTATTTCTTCCATTAATCATCCTAAAGAAATATTACTCAATAGAAGTGCCACTAGAAGGAGGGCCCAAAACCATTCTACCCAAAAATCCAAGTTTCTATTTGAAAATTTTGTAGTTTTTAGAAGTTCAAAATTTTTGTTGTCTCTCATTGTTAGAATGTGCACAAGTGCATTTTTTAGAGGTGCTCTTTTCTAGAGTTAACACAAAATAGAGGATCCTGATCCACTGTCTCCATTTCAATGAGCTTTAAGGTCTTCACCCAATGGACATTAGTTCCTAGAACTCATTCACTTTCCTAAGTCTTGTAGTGATAAAGGGATACCAAGAATTCCACCACTCTCATTTAAACTTTCATCATATTCCTTAGTTCCACCTTTGAACTAACCTCCACCTATCATTCCACATAACCCTCATCAGTGGCCTTCTTTGCAAATGCAATAGCTCCACCAATCAATTTTCAAGGTCCACTTAATAACCTTCCCAATAACCTATCTAGACATAGGCAACTTTTGAGAATTTTTTCTTAGATCAATTCAAAACATTCATTAACCCAACTGTGATATACCACCACTTCATATCTATCAAGAGGGACCTACTAGAGACCATTTCATGCTTCAATCATCACTTCCACATGACATACCACAAGTTGGAAACACCCCACACTATATTAGTTGGGGCTATAATTTAGATTTATCTAAACGCTATGGATCAACTCACTACTATCCACCTAAGGAGATTGCCTGCTACAAATATTGATACATTGCATAATGTATTCAAAGAAGAAATCACCTTTACTAAAAAGACCAACCCTAATGGGGGAGGAATGATTTTTCCAACTCATGCCAGTACAAAAGTACCAAGATATCTTATTGGAGCACAAGTGATGCCTAGTCAATTCATTCCATTAATTCTAATTCCACTACAAAAGGAACCAATTGCACTAGATCTATCTATAACATATCTAGGATATGAACCTCCAAAAGATACTTTCTGTGAGCAAAAGGCACCAGCATCTATTGAGGTAGAGAATAATGTCACAACTGAGGTAGGTCAAAGGAAAAAGACCATGTCTTAGATAACCAATGAGATAACCCATATGAGGTTGTCACAAGGGTAGAATAACAACTTGCAAAGAATGAATCCAACCCCGTACAACAACTATGGTCAAAATTGCAATAACAATTTTAATGGAAATAACAATGCAGGGAATAATTTCAACCCTCTAGATCATAACAACATTTTCCAAAGACAAAATCAACAATGGAATACTTGTCCAAACAATGGAAGTATCCCTATACGAAAAAAAAACAATGCCTAGTTTTTAGACATCAATCAACTTGACACCAACCAAAATATACCCAATGATGGTGACTCATACTTCAATGGAAATAAAGAAGTGAATTAGGATTCATAGTGCACTAATAATGAATCCCCTATTCAATTCAATGTCATGTTGTTAGAATCTTATGATTCTTCCTTGAAATACTAAATGAGGGAACAAGTCAATGAAGAATTTGTCTTTCCATTTCAATCAAGAATCAAACCCTAAACTAGTAGAGATGTTTTCTTTTTAGAATGACAAACATAATAATTACAACTTACAAAATTGAACAGAACCCATATGTGATGGAATTCCTTTGAGATTGTAGCCAATGCTTCTAGATCGAAGAGCAAATAATAATTTAGCACCTACAAAGGCACTCAATAATGAACAACAAATTCAAAACTAAGGAAATATACCTACAATACTGAAGAATCCTACTTGGTCAAATGAAAAGTACAATGTAGTTGAAGAGTTAAAAAAGACAAAGGCTAAGATATCTATGTTTGGCATGCTATGAAAAAGTTTCCCTACTCAAGGAGAAGAACTATTGAAAGCTCTTTATCATACAAAGACAATTCTTGGCATAGGCCCTTAGAAGAAAATATGGTAATAGATTAACACCTATGAGGCTATGCCTACCATGTATAAAGAAAAAGGTTGAAGTGCCCCCTTTCTTGCTCAGTCTCAAATTTTTTGGAAGGAACCTACACAATTGTGTCATAGAATTTTGAGCTTCTTGTAATGTCACACCACTTTTGATAGCTTAGAAGTTGGGGTTCACCCCAAAACCTACAAACCAAATAGTGATTCAACTCAAAATGCATTAGTGAAAGTTATTGTAGTATTGAAAGATGTCCAAATATAATTGACTACAGATTCCTAGATCCAAGATATCATTGATATACATGTGGTGGAGATTGTAGAAACATATTGCTTATTACTAAGTAGAGAATGCACTTGGTGTCTAAGAGGGTGGTTCTCAAATGACTCCATCCAATTATGGTTGCCTTAGAAAGGATTGAACAACTAGTTAAAGATAGATGCCAAGCAAAAATTAAACACAATGATCATAGGGTACAATGCTTTGAATGAAGTTGCATTTCTTTAATCAGACTTAAGTTCATACAAGGTAATGACTCTTGCATAGCTATAATTGAAAAATTAGACAATCCCCATGAAGAATCATTAAACCCTACCCCAAAGGAAGAAATTGTGATTCAATTCATAGATAACATGGTTATAAATTTGTAATTTTTAGGGGAAGAATTAGACCCAAACATCTTTCTCCTATGATTTCACAGGTTGCAAAAAGTGTGTCATTCAGAATTTGAATGTTCACATAGTCAAGAAGTGATTGCTCTAGTATTAACTCAAATAATGCATACAAATAACAACCAGGCCACAAGTGAAATACCCAAAGGAAATTGAAGTCCTACGTACATGTCTGAAGTCGTAAATAATGAATAGAAAAAAGAATATCTGAATGTGTCATATAGTTACACCTCTTCAGATGGTGGAGCTTTATCTTCCCCTCCACTAGGGATGATTAAAGTTCTCAGAAGAAGACACTTGTGAAAGGTCAAGGATAGAACTTGGTGGTTGTTCAATCTAAACTACAAATTGATAAAATTATAGAGCTGAATGGGGAAATTGAAGATGAACAAAAGAAAAAGAAAATATCCATATCAAGGGTAAACAATAGTAACTCGTCAAGTCCAACATGTGAAAGAAAGCAATGGATCCTGAAGAAACACATTTTCAAAGTCCAAGTTGAGGAAAAGCCCTAGAAAAATAAACATAAGCCTAAGAAGCCAAAAGAAAAACTAATATGGACATGTAGGTTTGATGCTTTTAAATGAAAGTAAGGAGCCAGTGTAGGTATTGAACCAATTAATCCAATAGATAGGTCTTTTTATGTTTCATATCATTTAGAACTTAGGTGTACTAACAATGTTCCACAATATAAAGCTTTGATTTTTGAACTTCTCTTCGCATTGGAAAATGATGTCAAATATCTCATAGTTGAAGGAGACTCTCGGTTGGTGATTCGAGAGGTAAAAATGATCTACTTTGGCAATGACAAAAGATTACTCACTTACCGAAAGAAATTTAGGAACTTTATGGAAGAGTTTGAAGCCCTAAATGTAAGGCTTATTCCAAGAAGAAGAAATATGGTGGCCAATGCCCTTACAATTTCAGCCAGAGCATTATAGCCCATTAAAAGAACCAACCTAAAAAGGTTTTTAGTCAAGCTTATGGCTTCCCTGTCTATTCCAAATAACATTACTAACTTCCAAGTATTCCAAGATGATCAACATATTCTTGAGTTCATTATGTGTAATGGTGTTTTCAAAGGACAAGAAAGTGATGACACACCTGATGAAAAACCAAAAGAAGATGAACTAGAAGATAAAGATGGGATCATAAATTTGAAAAAAAATACTATTCCTAAGGGGATGGTGGAGTTAGAACATATCTTTGACCAAGACTAGTCAACATGCAGCAAGAGGACCATTGAAGAAAAGAGAATTGAAGAGTGTGACTCTAATAATTTAGGAATGGAAGACAACCCTAAGTTGGTGAGAGTTAGGAAAGCATGTAATCAACAAGAATGAGAAAGTATGCTCCAATTAGTCACATAATACAAAGATGTCATTACATGGAGTTATGAAGGACTCAAGAGATATGATCTTGACATAATCACTCATGATATTCTATTGAAGCTTGATGCTAAGCCTTTTCGTCAAAGACAAAGACATGTGAACGCCATTATCGAGCCATTAATAATGAAAGAGGTTAAAAAGTTGCTTTATGCCAAGATTATCTTTCCAATTTAACATTCTACATGGGTTGCTAACTTGGTACCAATAGGGAAAAAGATTGGAGAGATTCACCTTTGCGTAGACTTTTGCAATTTGAACCAAGCATCCTAGAAAGATAACTACCCATTTCCTTCACTTGAAGAAGTATTATAGATTGTAAATGGGTCTATGATGATATATTTTCTAGATGTATATTGAGGATATAACTAGGTGATGGTGGACAAGGAAGATAGATTTAAGAGTGCATTCAAAACAAAATGGGGAACATTTGTATATAGAAGGATGCCCTTTGGATTAATCAATGTAGGATACACATTTCAAAGACAAATGGATGATGAATTTAAAGGCTTGATAAATAAATGCATAGTTATGTATATGGATGATGTAACTATCTATTCAAAAGACTAAAGTACTAATATTACTAATATGAAATAAATCTTCAACTATTGTTGAAAATACATCATATCTCTCAAACCTAAGAAATGTTCATTCAGGGTTATGAAAGAAAAGCTGCTAGGTCAAATCATTTCTAAAGTTGGTATTTCCATTGATCTTGAGAGGATAGAAGTGATTCTAAAATTTTCAACTCCCCATAGCCACAACGAGCTTAAATTTACTTTGGAAAGATTAATTTTTGTACCAAATTTCATTAGCTAGGTTGCTGAGATAGTTTTCCCCCTCAAAGACTTCCTAAAGAAGGGAGCAAAAACTAACTAGGTTCCTAAAGTCAAGAGATCTTTCAAAGATATAAAAGTGGCCATTTCCATAGCCCTAGTACACGTAAGTTCTGATTATGATTTTCCTTTTAAAATCTATTCTTTTGTTTTAGAACACTCATGTGCAGGAATTCTCACACAAAAGAAAGAAAAAGACAATGAAATACGTATCACATTCATGAGTTTCCCACTAAAGAATCCTAATTTGAACTATTCTAATCTTGATAAATAATCATTCACCCTGATAAAGGTTGTCAAGAACTTTTTCAATTACATAATTAGGAGTAATGTATATGCTATTTTTCCAGATCCTGTAGTCAAATCATTATTGATGTAGCATGAATTAGGTGAAAGAAGAGGAAAATGGATGACTATATTACAACAATTTGATTTCGAAATTCAACCAATGAAACTAGTGAGAGGACAAGGGCTAACCAAGATGATAGCTAACAATGAAGAACAAATCCTAGTGTCACAAGTAGACACTAATGAAGGGATACTAATGAATGATTGGTATCAAGATGTTATCTATTACCTCTTGCAGAATCAATACCCTCAATGGATGAATAGTTCCCAACATAAAGGACTCAAGATGAAATGTTAATCCTACATGATTCAAGATAGGAAGCTTCACAAGAAGAAGTATTAGGGGATATATTTGAAATGTTATGTATGTAAAGAAGAAAGAGAAGTACTAGAGAAATATCATGACAAGTGTGGTAGTGGAAATGGATTAGTAGAGGCTATGACCCATCAAATTTTGAGATTAGGTTACTTTTGGCCTACAATTTTCCAATACATGTTTGAACATGTACATTATTTCCATATGAGTCAAACAAGTGCCAATAGAGAAAGAAACCAATTTTTGAGGTACACCCCTTTGCCAAGTTGGGGATGGATTTTATTGGACCTATATATCCACCATCATCAACATGACATATGCTTGTTCTCATAGCTACAAATTATTACACATGATGGACTGAATCTGAAACTTTTAGAAACTGTATAATGAAAGTGGTTATGGATGTCTTAGAAAAATACTTTGTGACTAGGTTTGGAATGCCATTCTTCCTGGCGTGTGATAACAAGTCATCTCTATGCCAATTTTTCTTACTCAATGAGCATTAGACAATAAATTTATAATCAAGTTCTCATCCAACTACTATCCTCAAGGGAATGGCATGGCTAAGTCCACGAATAATGTTAGGATTAAACCACATACAGAAACAACAATTATATGAAACTATAAACAATATTAGAAAATATTGAATCCCACAAAAGAGAACACAAGACACCAAGATTTTGGTGGGCTACGTCCACCAAAGAACAATTCCAATATTATTATGATCCAGTGATTACAACCTGATTACAATTTATAATCCTTTACAACTTAATACTGCTACAAGAAGCAATTTTTGCATCACACATTATTAAACAATCCCTAACCCTAAGCCCTTTTGTACAAGTATTTTGTTGCTTTAGGGTTTAAATTAGTTACAACATATCGGCCATAAATTATCGATAAAATAACTCCAATTTTTATTTTATTTTATGGAGCATGGAGTATATACAATATTTCCCTGATCAGTCACCACAAACTAATTAATAAGAACTTGATTACAATGATAAAACATTTGCTTTAAGAGAATCCAAAAGATTGGCACACCCAATTGAAGTATGCATTATGGATAGACAAGGTTGGGATAAAGAGTGCTTTGGGGACATCTTCATATCTATTTTTCTATCAACAAGAACTAGTATTCCCACTCAATCTCACAATTCCAGTGTTGAAATTCATGAGAAGGCATGCTGAGGATGCTGAAAGGCTCCAAATTTGATTGATGAATCTCTTGGAATTGGATGAGAAGAAGACAATAACTTTATAACACATGCCAAAACATTAGGCTATCATAAAATATTTGTTCAACAAGCGAGCCAGTATCAAATCTTTTAGAATCTCAGATCTTGTTCTTTAGTGGGACAAGATAAAAGAAAAACTAGGTAGTCATACCAAGTTTCAACACTTTTGGATTGACCCTTATCAGATTGCAGAGATTTAGGGAGAAAATACTTTTAGGCTACGTTCTTTACAAGGGGAATTGATCCCATTACCGATGAATGTCCAATTTCTAAAAATTATTTCAAAGCCTAACACAAAATATTAAAAAAAACAAAAACAACATGTTTGTTTAATTTTTGCACTTGTGTTTACTTTTTGCAATTGTGTTTACTTTCAACATGTGTGTTTACTTTGTGCATGTGTGTTTACTTTCAGTACATGTGTTTTCTTTTAAGTTTCATCTTTCTTTTCTTTTCGTTCTAGGGTTAGGTGTAATCAAATTTCCTTCTTAGTGCATAAGCAAAACCATGCCATTTGGTTTTGATTTTAGGAAAGGGGCATTTCTTTGTCAAAGCATTCAGATAATTTTTTTTCTTGTACCAACTAATGAACAAGTATTACTTGTAGTTGTAGATGACTTCTTGCCTTGAACCCAGAATCTAAGATTGATTTTTCTCGATACTTTTCAAATTTAAAGAACTAATTCTCTTAGTTGTTTTCATCTAGGTTGACAGTAGCAAGGAATAATTCAAAACTTACTAGTTCAGATAAAGGCTCTTGTCAAAGACCTACTAAGATCATTGTTTGGTGTTAGAATTTCCCAAAAGTTCATTAAAAGAGGAATGCAAGAGTTATCAAATTAAGTATAAAACTAAAGAAGAACACCAATGCCCTGGCCACACAATCTAAACATGGTTAGGGTATAAAAGAAAGAAAAAGAAAATCATGATGTTGTTACATTTAAAGATTCTAGACAATTGAAAAAGGTAACCAAATATAGGGATATGCATTTCTTAATAGCTATCCTATTCTACACAATGAAAGAAAATGCTTCAAGGAAAAATCAAGTGGAAACACGTGAACTCTATGAAGAAAGTTAAAGAAGATTACCAAAAGCTCAAAGAAAAGGAATTGATAATTTTCCAAGAGCCCTCTAAATGGATTCTCTCATCTTGTCAAATAGTGATGGATAAATAGGTTTATGAGGATCTCCAATAACTAGACTAGTGGAGCAAAGGATTTTCTCTAAAGTTGCTAGATACTCATGATAGATGACACCTTGAGATGTCAATTAGAATTGGAACACTAAGAACACATTGAGCTTGAAGATTTGAGATTCTAAAGTTTTGGCTTTTGAAGGACTTGAAAGCTACTTGAAATCTAGTTGTCACTTAACACATGTTAGAATAATTCTTGTTGTTGTAGAAATGTCTTTGTCATTCCTTCCCTTTTGTTGGTGCTATTTGTTGTGCTCTCACACCACATGCCCCATTTTGAGTCACAAAATGGGGACCCCTAGTTAGGTGCATCAATAATTTAGAACCCTCCTTATTTAACTAAGGGTCATACCCCAATCTTTGATTAGGCAATGTTGAGAAGATTAGAGGGGAAAAAAAATTAGTTTCGAGGAGATTATATATATATATATATATAGAGTGATAAGTGCACACTTGAACACCCTTGGAGGTGCATAATGTTTGTGTCGTAGGCCTATAAATAGACCCCTTCTCTCCTCTACTCTTCACTTGTCTTCTATCCCCTCTCCAGTTGCACCATCGCACCTGTGTCACTTGCAAAAGTCCACTTGTTTTCTCTCCAAGACCAACCAACTTCTAAGGTAAAATCATATTTTAGAGGTGTGCACATGCACACATGTGCATGTGCACACCATCAAAAGATGCTCATCTCTGCACTAAAAATAAATCTTTCCCCTCCAAACCATACCACAACTATTGTTCGCATGTGCCTAGTTTTGCACATTTGCACCTTGCATATGTGAGTAGGTGTGCAAGGTGTGCAAATACACACATTGTGTAAAAGAGAAAATAGTGAAGTGCACTAGCACACTTGCGCATGTGTGCTAGGTGCGGTAGTGCACAAAATATGTCCTTAAGGAGTTGTTTGGTCAATTTGACTATTTTGCTCAATTTTTTTGTTAGTTTGAGTCCTAGTTTAGCACCATTAAGGTCTTATGACATCAAGATCTACTAATTTTTCTCCTCTTTTGTATAGATATAATAGAATCCATCATCCTATATGATAGAATATATGGCACCAAAGCCAATAGCATTCAAATACCAAGGAGCCCCAAAGAAATCTAGATTCTAAGAAAAACACATAGAGATCTGAGACACGAAATTGGGATACATTGACTAAAATGTTTTCCTGACCCTCCACAACAAACCAAAAGAAATATGAGTGATGGTGTCAACCCTAATCTAGAGTGGGTTAGTGAATTTTGCTTCACACACTACATATGTTCAATCCTATCAGTTGATCATGACATTAGCTCAACACTATGTTCTAGAAAAGAAGGTTGTAAAATGTGTAACACGAGAGATATCCCTTGATCACAGGCCATACAAAATTGAGAAGGTTTTCAAGCTACCAAGATAGGGAAGACCTATACATTTAGATATCTTATGAAGGTGTAGATAGATGGTATAGGGAAAATAGAGTAGAGGCCAAGGAGTTGGTACAATCTAAGTACCTAATTGACAAGACACCCTTGGGCCAGAAAACAAGAAAGGTCAATATGACATCGTGATACATGATCAATTATATTAGCTAATATATAGTCCTCCTGAGTAGAGCCATGGGCCTTCCTGCAATAGGTCACTTAGAGATATGGATGGTGCACTTCATCAAAACCATACAAACAATGAAAACTATTGATTGAGCCACCATTCTAAGTGACAATTTGGATTTGCAACTGATCAAGGTAAAGAATGATCCCCTCTTTTTCATGATTTCTTATATAGTTTATCTATTGGTAGTAGGGACTATAGACTACCTAGGGTTGTAAAAAAAGGAAAGCATGAAAGATACAAATGTTTGGCCCTATGTAGTATATCCACAACTTGTGAAGAAGAAGCTCCCACTGGAAAGAGATGAATACAAGGTGGTAAATGATGGTTTCATATTTTCCATCATTGGGTTTATCAAAGGTGATTATGAGAAGAGGATTTCAGTAGAAGATGCAACATGAATAAAAGAAGTTGGTGCCTACTACATCTAGTTTAAGACCTTCACTTATCATCAGGTAGCTAGTACTCTCTTATGTCCTAAAAAGGTTCTAAGATACCCATCATACAGACTCATACTACTCAAGATAGCTCACCAACTCACTTATACATATGATAGAGTGATAAAATAACATAAGAAAATGTGGGTGTGGCCGATCATTCTTGGGGCATTTGAAGTAAACCAAAAGCAAGATATAGCTAGTTTCAACTTAGAATGGGATCAATGTACTCCAGAGGATTATTGGGCTCCACGTCCATATTTTTATAATATTAGGATGGTGCAACATCTAGTGGGGAAGAAATTTGTACATGAGGAAACATTGGAAGATCATTGTGTAAGGACGGTAGATGACTATGATGTCCATATCAGGGACTATCTAAAATGAGTATACACCTGGTAGAAAAAGTGCTAAACATGGAGATACCCTTAAAGTCATTGGACAAGGATGTCCATGAGATAATGTATCTCTTATACAAAAGGGATAAGATCTATGATCGACCCATCATGAACTCAAAAATAGGGTATGAGAAGAATGATGACATGGATCATAGGGGTTGATATGTAGTCAAACTTATAAGGGAATGGATAGGGAAACCATTTTGGATGGATCCAGTCCCCCAGGCCATAGCTCTTTAGGCTATAGATCGACCAAAGAAAGGAAGTAGAACAAAAGTTACTATACTAACCTACCCTTCCAAATCACCAGTGAGGCTAGAAACAATACATCAACATTAGCGGGAGGTTAAGTATTTTGAGACTGGAAAAAGAAAGGGAAAGAAGAGAAGGGAAGACCCTAGAATACAAATTAAAGTAGTTTATGCTCAAGCTGAACCAACAACTCAAGAAGGAGCATAGAAAGAGCCATAACAAACTCAACAAGAGCAACAACAATAGGAACCACTAGAACATGAATCAATTCCACCTCACCAAGCCTCTGCACATTTTTTCTTCCAATGCTTGCATCTATCTTTGGAGGGCTCTAAAACACTAAGGTGTAACACCTACAACTCTCCCACCATGCTATTTTCATGGATGCATCTTTGCACTTCCACTGAAACCCTAATGAAAACAACCTCACAATTGGTGATTTGTCTACATGCTCAGGCCAAAGCACGGTCTTGGTGTGAATTGCCTCACAGTAAGTAATTTGTCCACACATTCAAGAACTCCATCTTTGATACCACTAGATAATGGGTACTCCCCTTAATACCATAAACACATAATAGAAACAAAGAAAAAACAAAAATTTGTGAGAAAAAAATGTGCTTCTTATTATTGTTGTAAATGCAAAGTTACAGAATTTAGAATTACAATATGCTAGCCCACATGGGTGCCTTGATTATAGTAATTTGCAAGAAAAAGCTATGAACTATCACCCAAACTTGTCCTAGACAATGATTAGGAACTTTTTAAATAGGCAATTTTATGCCACTTGAGAAGGTTCTAGATACTCAAACTTAATACCTAGGGCTGATAGACCCTAAAAAATACATGTAGAGTTCATGAAATCCACTTTTGACATTTATTTTGGAAGTTTTGGTTGGCTTAACTTTGGAAGGCCATAACTCTTGAATCATTTCTTTGATTGGCTATTATAACCACTTTTCAGAAACCTTAGCTTCTAATCTAAGGGCTCAAATTTGTGCAAGCACCCATCCATCAAATTTTTAGGCCTCATTTGAGAACATTTAGGCCTTTAATGGTGAGCCTGAATTTTATATACAAAAATTGCAAACCAAAAATATGCAATAAATCCATGAATACACATGATATGACATTGAGCCTCAACTAGTAGGCTATATATCCAAGATGAATATTCATCTCTAAAATTAGGACATTTCATGCTCGGATGACTAAGTTACTAAGTAGAAAGCCTCCATAGACAATAACAATTGCATTAAGACAACCCTTATTCAAACAATTAAAATGAAATATTTTTGGTCGATGCAAGATTGCTCTTACATGCAGGATGATCTTGTATCACAAAGACTTCAAGGGATTTACATGTGAATCTCCAATTTACTTGATCATATTTCTTTTTTATATCTAATTTCATAAGCATACAACAATTTTTAGTAACTTGTGTTGAATGAATTACTTCTTGAATGATTATGATACCATCTAAAATTGATCTATTAGGCATAAAACTAGTTCTCTCTTTAGAAATAAGTTTGGGCAAAAGAACTTTGAGTATGTCAACTAAAACTTTTGTGAGAATTTTGTAAATAGTATTACATAAAACAATTAGCCTATAATCACTAGGCTTAGTGTGATTGACTTTTTTGGGTATTAAAGCTAAGAAAGTATTATTAATTTCAGCTAAAAGAGAACCTAAATTTCTTGTTGCTTCTAATTCTTTCGAAAAGTCTTCACCTAGAATATCCCAACACTTTTGAATAAATAAAGCTTGAAATTCATCCAACCCAAGAGATTTATCTAGCTAAAAATTAAATAGTGTTGTTTTGATTTCTTCTTTGGAGAAGTCTTTATTTAATATTTTATTATCTTCCCTTGAGATTAGTTTTGGGATAGAACTGAACATACTTTTTTGAGCTTCCAAATTTGAGTATTCATAATTGTTTATGATTTTTGTGTAATAATCAATAAAAATTATTGTTATCTATTATTGGTCCTCAGTATCGTTCCCTTATTCATCTTTAGTTTTTGATGTTCTATTAACATTTATGTTATTAGTAGTGTTGATACAAAAAAAATTTAGTATTACAATCTCCATTTGTTATACAATTTCCCCTTGATTTTTCTTCCTAAAAGATTTGTTCTTTTGCTAACATTAATTCTTGATTTGATAAAAGATCAAGTTTTATTTTATATATTTAGTGTTGTCTTATCCTTCTTTAATGATTTGATTATTTAATTTTTCAAGTTCTTCTATTTTTAGTTTATCTTTGAAAATGTTATTAGAGTGAGTTTCATTCCATCTTAAACTATTTTCTTTTAACATTTTAATTTCAAATATGAAGTTGAACATGTTTTAACCTTCAAAGTATCCTTCTAGCCACCATTGTTTTATATTCATCATGGATATCTCATCTTGAAACCACATTTGTTCACACTTGCAAGGATTTTTGGATGGCTAATGAAGTTTGGAATTTTCTAATCTGATAGGGAAGTGATCAAATCCTGAAAATAGAAGAATCAACAGTTGTACCACATGATCTAGGTTTCTGAGATCTCCTTTGACCCAAAATCTATCAACCCTTTCTTCTATTTGGTAAAAATATTTCCTTCTATTATGCCAAGTATAAATGCTATTTGAGGGAGCACCGTCCAACAAATTGTCATTATTTATCTAGTTTTGAAAATCTAGCATTGTTTGTGATATCAAGAGATCCTCCTTATTTTTCTTCTAAATTAAGATTGCATTAAAGTCCCCCTTATCCAAAATTCTTCCAAAGGATAACCATTTATGTATGTGCTAATCTCTTTCCATACTACACTTTTACTAGTAGTTTGAGTAGGACCATATACATTGATCATGTTGAATTGCAAGGATTTTTTATAACTTCTAATTCTCTCACTCAATTTTTTTTTTCAACCATTCCTTTAGTGTATTTAAATTTCCTGGTTCCCATATTATACCTATGCCACCTAAAGCTCCTTCTGATTGAATTAAGTCCATTTTCCATATCCCTACTAGTTTCTTACTCAGTGAATCTCATTTTGTCTTAAAACTTAATTTTGTTTCTTAAATTAGTATTATATTTAATTCAAATAAGGTTAAATTATGCTTTAATAAAAAATTTTCTTTAGGGGTATTTAAGCCCCTAACATTCCATGTAGTTATCTTTATCACTTTGAGGCAAGGACCTTACCCTTCCCAACTTTCAGAATTTCATGGATCTTTTTTGAATTTCCATCTTTCCCAGTTTCTAATCTTAGTTTTACAAGCGTCTTTTGCTTCCCTTTTTGTTTACTTTACCACAACATGGTTTTTTATTTCCTTCCATATTACAAACTATTCCAAGGGAGTCCATATTTTCTTTAGCATTATTAATATTATTCTCAACTGGTTCCTCCTCTATCTCTTCTTCCTCTTTTGTTAATTCTCTAGATAATTTGATGCCATAGTTGTTAATTTCTTGTTGAGCCATTACCTCATCTAGTTCTAGAGAATGATCATTATACTATAAGGATGAATTTTCTTTGAAGTTTAGATTACCATATTCTCCAAAATCTTCCCCACCTCCTATCAGTATTCTTTCATTATTTTCTCTACTTCTAGAAATTTCTTTTTCTTTTTCTTTTATCTTGTTAGCTATTATATAAGGTTCTACTTCTACCAGAATACCTTCCCATTCATTCTCATTTTCTTTACTACAGTTATTTTTTGAGTTACTTGGTTGAAAGGGTTCTTTCCCACTTTGAGGAGTTTGCCAAAAATTATGAATTTTTTTCTTTCTTTATTTTTTTATTTTCTTGAATGATATGTTTTTTGTTTGGATGTTATGTCCTACATTCCTAGTTATATTTGTCATTAATTTTCCCTCCTTCTCTATAGTTATCTTGTGAATATTATGATTTTGAAGTTTCTTACTTTCTGTTGATTCCACTTCCATGTTTTTATGTTCTATAAGACACAATATTTTTAAGTCTTGGTTTTGTATCTTGAACTAAGAATCTGAGATTTACTTTTACTAGTTCTTGATCCTAATGTATCTTTTTTGTTAGGACTGTTTCCTCTACTTCCATATTGCTTACAACATGGTTTTGATGTGCTTCGTCCCATAAGATAATTTGGTCACCAGTATCATTTTGTATAAGTAGGATCTCATGAGTGAATATTTTATAGTGAATTGGATTTTCCTATATATCTTTGATAGGTTTTATTCTTTACATTGATTGCATTGTTGAAGGGTGCCTAAATTGGCTATATGTTGACCCGATTCTCTTGTATATCATTGATATCTTCAAGTGCCTTGTTTGCTAGTATTTATTTAATTGAGGCATTATCCAAAAATTCTCCCTCTTCAATCTCTTGATTCAAACTTAACTCTATTGGATTTTTCGATATAATTCTTTTTTATTGGTCCATATCTTATGAGTAATCATCATTATTTTAATTCTTAATACATATTAATGGGAAAATTTCTTTAATTCTAGAATATTTTGGTAAATTTGGAAAATTCTTGATAGATGGATTAGTTATATTAATTATGTTCGATATATGTCCTTTGTATCTGGAAATCTTAAGATTGTAGATCAATCTATTGGTAATTAGTTTGATAAGTTTGAAATTAGAGAGTTTTAAGATTATATTAATAACCATTCTAATATTAGTAAGTTTGTTAAATTTTTCTTCTAGGTCTATTAATTCTCCTATATTTGATCGAAGACACTTAATAATTTCTATATGGGAAAAAAAGATTGTACTTCTATCCTAGTAGGAGCTAAAAATTTATGGATTTCGAATTCACTAAAATTTGGTTCCCAATTTATGAATTTGATTGAGTAACCCATAAAAAAGAAAATTGAAACTAAAAGAAATTCTTTCTTAACATCTTCATTTTTACAATGAATATAAATAATCTATTAGAAATAAGGGACATACTTACCTATGGTTCGCACAAATCTTCCAGCCAATGTATCATCTTGATGTTCTTAGAACTAGATCCATTCCAATATGCATAGAGTTCACACTTAATACAATCTATCCATTGGTCCCCTCTTACTTGATTACTAATAATAAGAATATTCCCCTCCTTTTGATTTGTATTCTTTTATCTTTGCAGATGGTGTGATTTATAGTTTTTTTTAACAAACAAATCTGATTCAATAAGAGGGGCAGAAAATGATTCCTAAAATGCTTAAATCTATGATGAGGAGGAATGTAGGGTTTATGAATAAATTTTTCTTAGGATTGGATCTGAGGAGCAATATTATGAATATAGGTTTTATCCTTATTATTTTGGGTGAAATTAGGGTTACTAAACTTGCTTCCTTTCTTCCTATGAGCTAAGATCCATCCTTGTTGATTTGGATTTACATATTTTGGTTTTGAAAAGAAATTTTCTTGTTGCTTGAATTCGCTAACTAAATCATTCGCTGGTTTTGCTTGTATTGTATTGTCGAGCTTGGTTCTTCTTTTAAAATCTTCTCATCCTCATCTATGGTGTGTAAGATATCAAATTAATTTGTTGATACTAGAGCTTTTCCTAATCCATATTTCATTTTTTGAGAAATAAGATTTTTGTGTTTCTTAGATTAAATAAAGGGTTTTAAGCTTCACAGGGATCACTATATGAGAAAGGGTTGAAATTGAATTCTTTGCAAATTGAGTAGATTTCACATAAAGAGTAGAGTTCACATGCAGAGAAGAGTGTGCCATTTTTTTTCTTCATCCTTGAGCGATATTAGAAAAAATGTGTTTGCAAAATGTATGTCACCTTTATGGTATGCAAACATAGCTACATTTTTTATATTACATACATACGTCATTGCATCTTATTGCTGGTCATGCATGAGAAAACAAGATAGAATATTCTCTCTTGCATTTTGGAAATTACAAAAACAATGTACTCACACTTACTATGATAAGATACAATTCATACATAAGGTAGGAATTGTGTTTCTTAATTTTCAAAAAATATCAAATCATCAAGATATTTACATTTTCTTGTCATTTCCCATATGCAAATCCTTAAGGCCCTGTTTGGTTGGAAGAATTGGACCGGAATAGGAAAATCTAAATACCTGCATTCACCAATTTGATGTTTGAATCCAAAATACAAAATTGGAATTAAAATTTTCCTATCCTAATTTGACCCCAAAATGAGCATAGTGAAATTCCTAAAACATGTGGAATAAGAATAGCTTATTCTTATTCCAGCTTTTAATAA
This sequence comes from Cupressus sempervirens, assembly GCA_028749045.1. Taxonomy (NCBI): domain Eukaryota; kingdom Viridiplantae; phylum Streptophyta; class Pinopsida; order Cupressales; family Cupressaceae; genus Cupressus; species Cupressus sempervirens. Next base: position 198,405,912 of record CM053786.1, read on the forward strand.
ACCCAATTTGATGGGTTGTCGCGTCCGTGACTTTACCGTTTGATTGTATTTTGCCACTCAAATAGACGTTTGGACTATTTTCTTCGTTCATCAAAAGATATAAACTAGGTCAACATTATTTAATGTTTAATGTATTTTTTTTAAATGACAAAAAAGACTAATATCAAATTTGATATCTTTTCTAATTTTTCATAAAATTTTCTTTACAAATAAATCTTGTATTTAGTCTTATAATTAAAACTATGTTGAAAGATCATTTAAATATCATATTAATGGTCTCGACTTATTTGTTTTTTTTATTTTCTTTAATATATTTAAAAATAAAATGATTTTAGTTTTGATCTTATACTCATTAAAATAATTTGATTTAATTTAGAATTAAATTATAATATACAATATAATATGTCCTTTGAATTTTGATGAATTTCAAAAGTTGTAGTATATCTTTCACTTATAAAGTCAATTTAAAAAATAAAATAAAGGCTAACTAAAATAATTTGAGGTTTAAAAAAAAAATCGAAAAACCATTTTTTATAAATAAAAAATCTTGTTTATTAAAATATTACCAAACTAAAAATATTATATATATATATATATATATATATATATATATATATATATATATATATATATATATTCAAGATAAAACTTATTCCAATTCCTATTTCAATTGTTGCAACCAAACATAAAATATGCATTGTTCGACTCCTCTTCTAGGTCAACCAAACAGGTCTAAATCATATTCCAAAATTTATTTTTAAGAATGCATGAATACTAGAAGAGATCTTATTCTAGCATAGATGAATGTTGCATTCGGCAATTCTTGCAGCCAAACGGGCCATAAAAAAATAGTTTTCTTCAATATTGTACCAATTGAGTGTGGAGTATTTGTGTTAAAAAGTCATTGGAAAAGGAAGAAGACACTTTAGAAAACATAATGCATGCATCTGTAGTGGGTGATTACGTAGAATGACCAAAGGCATTTGAAAAGTTGTCAATACCTAAACTCAATGCATTCTACTATAGGGGCCCACCAAAGGTACAAAAAATACACAAACCATAGAACATATGCTATGTAAAATATAATCCTCATATTGATGATGAGAATTTTTTCCAAGATAAACTGATGCTCCATGTACCGTTTAGAACCATCGAGCAAACATAACATAAAGAAAATATTAAAATAAATTTAATGTACAAATTGATTATAGAAAGGGGTGAAATTGATGAAGCTAAAAAAAAATGACATTGACAAATAAAACAATGATCTTTGAATATGAGATAGACCAAAAAAAAAATTGAATAAAAAAAGCATGATATTATGCACATGAATATTAATATACCAAAACATAGGGCAGTGACACAAATTTATAGCTAATTGCAAAGGTTCACAGGTGAAATCAAACATTGAAAACACATCAACGAACATTCACTTCATCTCACATACAATTGTGCATTACTGTTACTTTCAAACTTGCAGATATGCAAAATGTGCCAAAGTTGAGAATGCAAAAGAAAAAAAAATCATTGACCTATAAGATATTAGGTATGATTAGAAGAATTTGATGTGAATCTTCTTACCTTTATAGTTCTTGTTGAGTATGGTGGAGAGAGTAGCAAGATGAGTATTTAACATCTTGCTTCGTCAACATTTTTCTTCAGTATGACTATGGATCAATGATTTCCTCTTCATTCAAGTAACAATTAAATCTAGAGAGAATGACTGAGATAAAAAACATATAATTTAAAAGGAAAGACATCTTTCCACACATGCCCAAATTTTTCTGTTATGTTATGATATATATTAAATTTCTCTCTAATTTCAACTTTAAAAGGTAAATTTTCTCCTCTCTTTTTTCTGTATTTTTTTTTTCTGTGAGAACCAATAAGCACTTAAATAAATAGTGTTTTCCCATTTCTATAAATATGAAAAAATAAATGAAAGATAATAACAATATGCAATAGACTATAGAGTTGGAAAAATTGATCGAACTAATAGGATATTGTTAGTATTGCTTCTAGATTAGATTGTGTTGAATTTTTTTATCATCAATATTTTGAATCACACTATGTGATTCATCATCAGAATGAGAGAGCAAGAGCTGCAAAAAATAAATTGTGATTCAAAACGTTGATGATAAAAATTTTCAACACAATCTAATCCAGAAGCAATACTAACAATTTTAATGGATTGTGGAAATCTGATCTCTTTAATAGCATATTATCATCTAATAGACGCATAGCTACTTATTGGTTCAAATCAACATCTACCCAAAATCCTATAAGCATAAGCAAAACAAAAGACTGCAGGGTATCATACTTAACTCTCAAGGCTTCCAGACCATATATAGTGATTCTAGTTGGTTTTCTATACCACATGTAGTGATTCTAGTTGATCTAAACCATTGGAGTTTTCTTTGCACATTTTTGTATGAGCCTCTATAACAAATTTTAAATTTCTTCAATGAATAAGTGACGAATTTAACTAAGACAATAGGCTTTGTGTGGGAGCTTTGCTCCCAAAAATCATATTTTTGATAGAAAAGGTGTCATCCATTAGAAAAGTTGTTAGTTCATCTCATTTTAAAATTTTTTTCCAATAATACACGTAAAACCTAATTAGAAAAACCTTAGTTTAGATTTTTTTTGAAAAATGAAACTATATTGTTCTCTTTTAATGAAGCTTCCCTTTAGTTTTCTTCAATAATTCTAGCATTCTAAGTTTTAACTTGGAAAAGTGTCTAACTTCTATGATTTTCTTTCTTTATGAATAATTGCAAGCATTTAGCTCAAAATTAGATGGAATGAGATTTGGGATAACTAATGCCCCCATATATGACCATTGCCCTAAATAATGTAGAGTTTATAGTTACTTTTAATGTAGGATGATTTCAAGCTACAAAATAACACAAGCCTTTTAATAATTAGTCGCATGTGTTTGGGAGTTAAGCATTTTCATTATTAATTATAATTATTTAAATGCTTTCTTTTAAGAATGTCATTTAAGTTTGTTTATGGCTATTGGCTCTTATATGGCTTATTAATCTTTAAAACATGGTTTAATATTTTGTCATTATGGATTGTGTATGATTTAAATGGATTGCGTTGTGTATAATGGGAAGTTGTTTAATTTATTGTTCGTGGTTATTTCTTTACAATTATTTTAAGAAAATTCTTAGATTAGCATTGATTTATGGTTATTTTCAGTCAATTATTAGATTAAAATTGATATGTATTGAGAATGATGAAACCAATATGAATTGAGGAATACTCACTGTATGAATTTTATGAATGATAGAAGCAAAAAATATTACCCACATTCATAGTTGAAGAACATTTCTTGTATTTGGAAATAAATCAACATTCATTCCTCTGCAACTACTTGAGAACAATTAGTTTTGGGAGATCAATTTTTAATGTTCAACTAAATTGTCAAATATATTCAAACTTTCAATTTCTCCATACTTGCTAATATTTTCAAATAAATCCTCATAGAAATATGTGCATCAGTTTTCTTTTTTCCATTTGCCATCAATTAGAAAATACTAGAAGCTTCCATAACCGACATGCAAATTTTTTTTTTTGAAACAACAATTCAACAAGTTCAACTTAATCTTCTATTACAAATCGATGATGTTTTCAGCTCATCTTGGACAAGAACCTTGAAATTAAAAATGTATGATTTAGTTGGGTGTTTTTATTTCATATCAAAATCTTGCATTTCTAGATTAAATTGTGTATCATTTTTCATCATTAATTTTTAGATTATACTATAACCAGAATGACCAATAGCTTGAGAGAAAAACTCAATGCTCTTATTCTCTTGATTGTTTTGGGCATCAATGCTCCAGTTTCTATTTTCTTTCACTAGAAAAAGATTAGAAGCTTCTATAGCCACCATGCAAATTTTAGTTTTTCTGAAATGATGACTCAATAAATTCATCCTAATCTTCCATTACACATTGATGTTGTTTTGAGCTCATCCTCAAAGAACCTTGGAATTTACCAGGCATTATTAAGTTGGGTATTTTCATTTCATCTTAAATTCTTGTTTTTCTAGATTAAATTGTGTACCATTTTTCATCATTAATTTTTCAGATTGTTTTATCATTAGGATGAGCAATAGCTTGAGAGAAAAATTCAATACTCTTATTCTCTTGATTGTTTTAGGCATCAATGCTCTATTTTCTATTTGATATCACTGGGAAAACATTAGAAGCTACCGTAGCTACAATGCAAATTTTAGTTTTTGTGAAACAACAACTAACAAGCCTAACATAATCTTCCATTAAAGATTGATGTTATTTTTGGTTCATCTTCCAAGAATCTTGGAATTTAGCAAGTATTGATAAGTTGAGTGTTTTTATTTTTAGCATTCCATTTTTTATCATTATTTTTTCAAATTATTCTATCATTAGGATGCATAATAACCTGAGAGAGAAACTCAATGCTCTTATTCTCTTGATTGTTTTGGGAATCAGTGCTTTGTTTTCTATTTGCTATCATTGGGAAAATATTAGAAGCTTCCATAGTTGCCATGCAAATTTCAGTTTTTTCCATGAACAACGGCTCAACAAGTTCAATCTAATCTTCCATTACAAATCGATGTTGTTTTGGGGTCATCTTCTAAGAACCTTGAAATTCCACATCTATTATTAAGTTGGGTGTTTTTATTTCATATTAGATCCTTTCATTTCTAGATTAAATTGTGTACCATTTTTCATCATTAATTTTTCAGATTATACTATTGTTAGGATGAGCAATAACTTGAGATAAAAAATCTATTTTCTTAGCTATTTTAATTTTGAGAAAAAAATCCTTTAGGTGAAAGATATCAATATTAAATTGTGTACACTTTTGTAGTACATGATCTATCATCACAATTAACAATAAGTAGAGGGGAAAAAAATCACTCTCTGAACTATTTCAATTTAAAAAATAGATCTCTCACATTAAAGATATTAATTAAAGTCATTTAATTTTAGATTTTTTTAATCATTAAATATATTTTCATTTTCTATTTGTCTTGTGAAATGTCTATTTTTAAAAAATATCTTATATGGCTACTGAATTTATGAAATGGTTGTTTAAACAACGACAAAGCTTTCCTTCTGATGCCTGGAGATGTTTCAAAGAAATGATTTAGATTAGAGTGGTGTGTTTCAATTAGTTGTTTTGTCAATGCAAAATAGGCTCTTACTAAATTTCAAGTTACTTAACAACAATTAATTTTGAGAGCTCTGTTTTTTATGTTGAGCTAAACTGTCCCATATATTCAAACTTTCAATTTCTTCGTTCTTGCTAAGCTTTTCAAATAAATCCTCATAGAAATCTCGCATTTACATTTAAAGCGGGTCGCGCTCAGCCATATTAGATCAAAAGATCTGTTAATAATGTACCACACACAAGCTAGATACAAAGGTTGTGATGACCATTACAATATGAAGATATGGCATGCATTATTATCGATGGGAACAATACATCAGTAGCTGTTACCTACCAACAAGCACTGAAATTGCATTCACATGTGAGCATGTAAGAAATATAATCTATACGCTCTTTTTTATTCACACATTATCTCTTACAAATACATTACAAAATTATATGAACAATTTTCTTCAAAATACAATGAAAAACACTCCTATTGGTTGCTCGTTTCGTAAGTGTCGTCAGTACCAGTTCCTCCACAGTAAAATTCTATTCGCATTTAAAGGTCTAATGGACTTCGGATATTTAGTCCATAGATGGTTTATTTGTGTGGGAAATCAATCATCGATATTCAAAAATTTTGTATGGCTGAGATATGAAACTAATACATTAGGGGAAGAGAACTAGTAGTGTTCAGGCTGATTTAGCAGAATTAGAATTCTTAATTCTTACATCGAAATTTGTGAGTAAATTTGTACAAGTGATCGAAGAGCTTAAATATGAGGTTTATGCATTCCTGCATGTATGGAGCTCTCTGTAGAAGTCATAGAGTACAAAGTGGTGGAAAAGTGTCATTTCAAAATGTTTTCCCCAAACTGTAATGTTCACCCCTAATAGCCCCTCACCAAAATAAAATAGTACTTTATGCACAAATGGACCAATCAACAACCAAGGAAGCTAAAAAATGAACAACTATTGGTACATGTGTTATCGACTATTAGTACATGTTGTATCGGTATTAGTACATATGGTATCACTTTTTGAACTTTTTTAAAGTGGTAATTGGGGGAGATCTATATAATGATACGGACACAAGAAGAAGATGGAGAAAAGTTTACACTTAAATTATGGGTGTTCTCTATATTGTGAAACAAGCTAGTTGTCGTCTATGTTTGTATTACTACCACGTCCTACCATTACCTATCCCCCCAATTACCTCTCATATAGAGTCCCAAAAATGATAGCATATGTACTAATAGCCAATCACACATGCACTAATAGTTGATCATTTTTTAGCTTTCTTGTTTTTTGATTGGTCCATTTGTCCAAGAAGTACTATTTTTTTTTGTGGGTGGCTATTGGGGGTGAACCGAATGTTTTAAAATGACACTTTTAACTACCTCACACTCTACAAGTTCTACAAAGAGCTTCATAAATGTGGGAAAGCCTAAAGGTTAGCTTTAAGCTCTTCGCTGGAAGCCCCTATAGAGGTTCACTAAATGGACAAATTTTGACATACGGATTAGAAACTGTAGATATGTGAAGTTAGCCTTAGTTACTACTGAGTCTTTTCCTTATGCCAGTAATGAGGAATGACTCCCCGTGTGCAAGAACAGGCAGGGGAAAAATTGGGGAATGGATCAGATGAAAAGGATTCAAGAAAGTAGGAGAAAAACACAGTTGGCACGTGTAGAAATCTAGACTACACAGCCTTGATGGTATCTTCCCTGATTCTGCAGAACTGAGGGCTTTGAAACTAGTTATAGATTTCTATAACCGTAAAGGATAGACAAATTTTGGATGAAAACACAAGGATTTCAGACAATTTTTTTCGAGTAAGTGAAGGAATTTCAGTTTCAGAAGGACAAGAGCAAGCGAAAAGAGTTGCAGGTTCAAGGTGGAGTGAAGGGTATAGCAGAGCAGCATAATGAGCTACAAAGTCAGGTACTGTGATTGCTGTTAAATTATTTTGAGCGAAAATCAGTGTTTTGCCAGCTATGGGTCTGCGATTTCAAATTCGCTAAGTGACATGTAAGTAAACATTTAATGAAGAAAACAGGGGGGTGATGGTGGAGGGGAAAGATAAGAACCACAATTGAGAAACATGCTCTCTCGTAGCTCAACTAGATGTTATGGCCTCTCTTTTCCTCCATGCATTTATATAGGAAGCACAAATGAAAATAGGGAAGCATATGTAATGCCTATGAACTGTTTGACTAATGCCTCAAAGTAATATAGAGCGATGGAATACCTTAATAGAAGGATTTGTCTGAAATAGGTATATTGAAAAGGCTTTAGAAACCTTTATTTGAATGCAAAATAGTATCTTGCCTCCTACGCATAAATTGAACTTGCGGAAAAAGGGTACAAATGCCTTTCGAAGCATGCTTGGAAATGCGTATCTAGCAAGATGGTTGTCGTCCCCACTCATAAAAGGGGTCTGCCTTATTTTCTATCTATCAAGATGGTTGTCATCCTACTCATAACAGGGCTCTGCCTCATTTTCTATGTAAGAAGTCGAAATTACAATGTATCATCTACTGGTGATTTGACATAGTCTGATTTCATTTAGTGATTGTTAGTGTCTCGAAGAAGCATAACACATACCACAAATTTGTATTGGCATGGATGGCGTTACTTTATTGTGGATGGTGTTACTTTCCTATATATGCTGAAAAGTGAAGGCTTCTCATGTAACCTAACACAATATAGTCCACAAATCACTATAAACGATTCGATTAAGAAAGCTATGGTGATAAGAGTTAGATTCATCCATATGCAGCCCTACATCCTCTTGATTAAACGGTATAGGTGGAATTAGGTAAAAATAATAACTTTGAATTGATTAGTGTTGTACTGTAAATGTTTATAGAAATGGTGTGATCACTTTGGTAACCTTAATATTTTAGAGAGTGGTAAATTGAAACTGTATAATCACACTTAACATCAATTTGGGCTACTGCTCTAAACATTAGGCTGATATCAGAAAAAACTAGTCTCATTTTTTTATTCATATTCTTAATTCCTTTCTAGATTTTATCTCTATTATCTTTGCAAAACATTTTGAAGTTCTGAATTCTGAGGAGAAATGAGGAAGTACATGACAATTTCATGGCTTCCTAGTATTTAGGTTTTAAACTGTCAATTGTGATAAAAAAAAGAAAAAAATTCATTTAGCTGTTAAGAGTCTACTAGATAGCTATGTTGGCTTACTTTGAGTTTTAGTTTGGAAATGGTTTGGAGACTTTTTAGTGTTTAAGAGGAGACCTAATCGATTGTGGTAAGATTTTGTTAACCACATAGTAGACAGTTGAAAATGCATCCATTTCTTCAAGTGCTTCCCTAGGAAATTCAAATGGAGTTAAAATCTCTATAATTCATGATCTTTGTAATATTTCTAAGTAGAAACCAAAATTGCTTTGTCTACATATCCTTTCTATCAAGGTTTATAATTTTTGGGTCATAAATAAACTTGTTTTTCCATCACTATCTTGTGCAATATGAGAAAGTGATGAAGTTGTTGACCATATCCTTTAAATGAATAATGTGATTGAAGATCATTGATGCAATCTAGATTAGGATTATGAAGAGAGGTTGGGTTGGAAAAAGGGATTGTTTATTTTATTAATAATAGTTGTTGTTAATATCCTCCCTTGTATTATGGTATTTAAAAAGTTCAAACATGTAGTGTGAAGCTGTTGTATCAAATATATTCAAGTGTAAATAACTTAAGGAGATACAACAACACTCATTTACAACTGAGTCTGATACTGGAATGATTAGCAGGTTGTTGTTGGACTGTGTCAATGAAACTATCATACACTGAATGTTGTATTTTATGGAATAGTCGATAATGTTTGATTAAGTTGATAGTTGTTATGAACTATTTTTATTTTGAAAAACTTAATAGCAACTAAAGGGTGGTTGCTACACGTAGTTACTAAATAGATTTCTTTATAACCTATGATTCAATTATTTATTACTCTTAACAAACATTGCAGTATGGCACATGTGTTTTCTTATTACAAATATTGACTAATTTGTACATACAGCACACTACTCAAAATTGGAAAACTTGTGAGCATTTTGATTGTACATACATTCGGAGGTAATAACAGAGATCACATTTATGTAAAAATCTGTCTGTGATAGAGATCAAATTGCTGTAGAAACTGCTCATTCCTCTAAATTACCATTAAAATCGATCATAAAATAGGCTTAAAATTAAAAGGGCCTTATATATTCATTTTGGGCCAATGAACATGAAAATAATTAAGTAGAGCATTTACAGAGCATGTGAATATCCTTAGATCTTATTCTTCAAGATGACAGATGAAAGTCAATCGTCAAGCCAATCCAGACTAAACTGTTCTTCCACAATTTGAATTCTAAGCTCGGGAATACAAGTCTTCTTCAACCGCAACCACTGTTCACCAATCGTCTCATCACAGGTAACGATCTTCAAGCAACTCAGTTCACAAACGGCAGCAGGTAACATTGTCAGACGGGAACATTCTCTCATATCAAGCTCCCTCAATTTTTTGAGTTGTCCTATTTCCTTTGGAACTTCTTTCAAGCCCTCACACAGTGAAATGTCTAGATATTCCAACTGTTCAAGTTTCCCGATTGATGCAGGAAGCTGTTCCAGGCGTGGTAATGCTGATAACCTTAACATTTTTAGACTTTTCATGTTTCCAAAATCATAAGGTAAAAGTTGAAGCTGGTGGCAGTTGGTGATAGAGCATGACAGAGTGGAGGGTCCATTGCAGATACCAGGAAGTAATTCCCCCGAATCATTGCTGTGATCGAGGTTAAAGTCTTGTAGCTTCGTGAATGTGGATACATTTCCAAATCCTTCACACAAGCTCAAAGATAACTTCTCTATATTCTTCAGTGCTTCAATGCTCTGGTTTCCACCAAAGGGTGAAATCAATCTCTCCAAGCGGACACTCTTGAGTTCAGTGAGAGATGATAACACATCTATACCTTTCACTGTTGCCTTGTTTGTACCGCAATTGGATATCATCAGAAACTTCAAATTTTTCATGGATTTCAGAAATAGGGGAAGAAAGTATTCTGTCGAATCAAAGAGCAACAATAGGGCCTCTGTTTCAGGGAAGCTCATATCATACCAGTCACTTTCCTCCATAGGGCCTGCATGTTTTAAATACAAAGAAAATCAAATTAGAATTTTATGTACTAATAATTACTACTAGTTATGTATGTGAACTCACACACAACCAAGTTGCCTAGAAAAGTGATGTAAACATTATTCAATTTTTTGAAATTCAATATTTTTTCACCCTATAAGAAAACAAAGAAATGTTTTTATCGTGACCAAAATGGATGTGGAAGAGTTTTTGAATAACTTACCGGTGAGAATGGATAGAAATCGAGAACCAATCGCCTTATTTCGGAGCATCTCCCTATCCTTTAATGAAGCCGAGTTCTTCCTTTCTATGACCAATCTTTCGCGGTGGAGTATATTGTCATGGTGTCCCAAATACAGGGCTAAATTTCGCACTCCATCACGCTGGGAAAAGTAGAGCTCCGAAGCATTTCTATTACCATCTGAAATTGTTGTACTTCCCCTGTTAAGTGCAAGCATGTCAGGTTGCTGTCGAGAAACATGATTAAAAGAAACCCAATATATAAATTAATGTAAAACAAAGACAATTACCTTGAGTTACTAGTCAAATTTATCAGATTCCTGCTTTCGAGTTGTGATAAGAGGGCAAAAGCATCATTCCTTTGTAGCTTTCTAACATAAACCCAAATGTCCAAAAGCGCATCAGCACAGATTTTCCTGTCGCTGGGAAATAATCCGAGGTCTAAGAAACATTCCTTGAGAAGACCATCTAAGGAGTTATTACTGACAAAATCAAGGGCATACTGCAGATACTGACTGAGTACATCTGATAAGAAGTAAATACTGAGCCCTCTTCTGTGAAAATGTGATGTATATTTTCGTTTAGAAATATTGTTGGTCGCCCTCTTCCAAGCCTTGTGCGATTCGCCATGCGTAGAGCTTACAATCATGGACACCATTTCTTTAAGTATTTTGGACGGATTCAATTTCTCTCAGATTTGAACCTTTATACTGTTGCGTAATTCTAAGCGGCTTGTCCTTAACAGTGCTTTCTTTTCTGCAATTCTTCTCTTTGCAAGGCTAATAGATATGTCTTCTCTATATAAGAAATAAACTCGGCATATGGAAGTTACATTGGAAATCTGCATTATCAGCGTATACGCGACTGAGTCTGTAACGTGCATAAATCTCATTTATTCCCTTTCATACTCTCTTTCCTTTGTCCTCGCACGAAAGTGCGTATATATATTTTTTCCTTTCAACTCTCTTTCAGAGGAATAGATTAATCAAAAAAGTGGGCTAGTGTGGGTTCCCCGTTTGCTTCCATTCAAGCCCATAGGAAGCTGACTTTTTTGCGCGTTTTGTTTATCACACATCGATATTATTTAAAGGTCATATAAAAACAGAGAGGAACCTTTCTGACCGCATTTCAGATTTTCTGGGTTATTATTATTCTTACTTTTTTGGGACCATATTTTATTTTATCCTGTAAATTATAATATCTTCCAAATATTCTATCGAAGTGTTCAATTATAAAATGACGGTATCTTTAAAGGAGCATTATATATAAATTTATGAAAGATGTATATAAAAATGTCTTTTAGTTATAATATGAGAAATCATGAGTATGGTTATAATACTTTAATAAATTAATGTTTATGATATGAGAATGATCATGGTGTGATTACTAAAGTCGTACTAAACATTCTTAGTACATAATTCAAACTATTTTGTTTAATGTTCTTTACCTATTGATAAGGTAAGATACAGTACAAGTCATTTGATAATTTATTATAGCTCAATTAATTTTTGACTTAAATTGAACCGATGTACTTTCATTTTCATTTAAACATTAGGTGGTCAAATTGGGCTACTAAGAGCATGTTGTGGATATATATATTCATATCAAGACAACAATTCATCGTTGAAAGTTGACAATCAAGAACTAAGGAGTTTTTCTAATCTTTCTTGTCAGACAACTTACTTTAAAAAATAAAATCTATAAAGAATAAATAAACACTAATAGTCATGTTCATAGTTTTAAAGGTTCTACTTAGTACTATAAACTATTTTTGAATCTTAAGACCCCTCACAAGCTTTGGAGAATGATTTAAAACAAATTTAGGATGTGGCCATTATCTTTGGTAATTAGCTAATACCTTATTTAAAAATACCAGACTAAAGAGGATCTTCATTTCAAAGTTTCGTACACAATTAATGAAAAAGTTTCTTATAAATAATGAAAGATTGAATTATACCTAAAATTGATAATCTTAAGCTAATATACATTAAAATACAAACACTCTATTGAATATTGGGTGATCTCATTGTAGAGGTCGTTGTTCTTGGTGTTGGACATAATAACCATTGGGTCATCATGTAGAAGAAAGATACAAATATAATTTATAAGTGAAAATGTTATTATTATATGAAAAAATATGGAATGGCTTAGGATATTCAATTAACAAGTGGTCTTTGTCAAAATTCATTTTATACAAGAAAATACATGATTTTTAGTCATTAAGTTTTCCATTCATCTGACTATTTTCGTTAAGCACAATATTCTTTAGTCACTTAAAGATATAATTTACTACTGCTTTTAGTTTCCTCATATCTAATAGAATCCATATTAGTAATTTAATTTATTTGCAATGAATAATATAAATTGCAATATCCTTTACTGGGTTGGCTACTAAATGCTTTAGATATCTATTGTCTTAAACTCTACATTACCAAAACGAGTCAAAGAAATATTCCTCTTAGTTGAAAAACCTCACTGCTTGTTAATGGTGACTTTGGCCCTCTAATTGTATAGAAACTTTAGAACTAGATTTGTGGATCTATGTTAGCTAATAATAATGGTTCAATTAGGATGCACTTGTAGAGATTTTTAAGGAAACTAAATAGAGTGGGTAACTCAGCTAAACCTTTAGCTCTATAATACTAGTGAGCATATTCTTGTAGAGTTCAATTATATTAAAGAGATAAAATAATAGATAAGATCAAATAGATTAGTCATACCTATTGTATGATAAAATCCTTTATTTTTCATTAAATAACTCCTATGATAGCTTACTATTCTAGAAAACTAAATATACAAACATGCATTTTAAAAAAGATTATGAATAACTCACACATGCAACTAAATATGTAAGAAAACATATCTCCAAAGATTACTCCCCTTATTCTCTTCATACCTCAACCTTGCAACCTAACGTACATAACTCTTTAAAGATATGTTACACTAACTCTCAAAAATTCAATAAAATGTCTTCTAACTAAATTATCTAGTTTGATAGAACATGAGCTATATTAGTCTAGCAAAGGAAAACATAGAAAACATGGTCATTAACATAAACAAGTACAAATTGTTTTATCTGACAAAAATATAGTCTAGTAAAAAAAAAACCTACAAATATTACTCTGAATATGAAAAGAGAACCATCACCATGCCTTAAATTCCATTAGCTTAAGTGATACTACAAGTATAATTTAATTTGACATTATCTCCTACTAGTTCTTTGTCCCCAATGAAGAAAATAAGAGATTAAGACATCAAGATAAGATATTTGAAAAAGAGATAATTGGAGGACATGTATTTTAAAAATAAATAATAAAATATGGATTTAATAGAATACTTATGGTTAGTGATTTTCTATCTACACTTCTCTTGTTTTATTCTTGATTTATATGCATGCAATTCCAATGATTTTTTGATATGCGGATCTATAGAAAATTAATCTTTTTGATATATACAAAAATAAATGTTAGAAAGTAAAGTCCACCAACATAACCAAGGGGGAGGGTGGGAGTGGGGGGGTGAATCAATTATGCATTTTAAATAAATTAAATTGACTTTAATAGTGAGCAAGTTTCCGCAATCCATAGTAATATTACTTTCTACTTCTAGAATTGATTGTGTAAGAATTTTTCTCATCAACATTTTAGATCACACACCATGATCCATTGTCAAGATGAAAGAGAGAAAAAAAAAAGAAGAGAAAAAATTAATTTTATCAAATCTCAAACATATAACTAAAAGATATAACAACCACAAGATGATAACCATGAAAAGTGACACAAGATATGTTAACTAGGGAAACCCTTGATCAGAAGGAAAACCCTAGTGGAAATGATGCCCACGAGATGATGTACTAATAAAGAAGCTACATTTGAAAGGATGTGACCCTATTAGGAGTCAAATGGATATAGTCAATACATATGAGCCCCTATTAGGGGACTTTGAATCTCTATTAGAAGATTCCAACCATAGTAGGAGTTATTCCAACCCTGTTAGGAATTGATAAGAAGTCAATTGAATCCATTGTCTAAATTTCTTTAGAACTTTTCTCACTAAACAATTCAAGATAACATATCCATGAAAATGAATTGACTAAAATAACAATTATGTTGTCAATATAGTTCCCTTGAAGTTCCAAAATGTCACCAACATCTATCTCTACTTTGATCCTAGAAGAATTTACATCTAGGCGACTGTGCACTTTAATGTTTCCTATGCAAAATATATATCTTTAGAACATTAGGTTAGATATACAACCATTGCAATCTTGCTTTGCCAAGAAGCATGAACCTTTGAGAATGTGAGAAAGTGATGAGTTGACACCTGGGATGGTGGGTCCATTCCTCTTTAGTGGGCTGCAACAGGTTTTGGATGTGTTAGAGGTTATACACGTGGCTCATTCCTATTGGCTGGGGAATTGAATCTACATATAACTTCAAGGTTAATCTCCATCGTCAGATGGATTAAGATCCATGGTCATTGCTTTGTGACTTTATAGAATAGAAAGGTAGTTAATTCACATGACAAAGAGAGGTCTCGACCCGTGGAATTTGTGATGTCACCTCCCTTGTGGGTTGCAAAGTTGAGCTTGTTAAAACAACGTGGAGATGTCAGGGCATGTTAGCAGTTTGGTGTCTTTTCATTGGTCAAAATGTTGACATGGGTAGTATGTGGGCTAGTTTCCTTTCATCATCAAATCAAAGTTGGTCAATGGTGGGAACTTTCCCACTTTCTAAAGATGCAAGGATTTTTAAACAAAGTGGGTAAGCACCTTGCAAACAAGTGTCTTTGCGAGCCCAAGTAGAAGTCAAACAGTTAGCGGCAGTGGTTAAGTTTGTAGTTTCACTAGCAGACAATAGTTAAGTGTGAAAAGGTGGTGTGGTTAGGGTAAGAAAGATGGTCAAACCTAAGAGGCCATGGTAGATGTAGAGTCTCTATTTCACAAAGTTTTGATCTTATGACAAACAACTATCATAGGATCTTAAGGTTAAGATTGTCGATCACTAATATCACGATAGAGTGTTTGCTGCTTGGTCGTATGGTCATAAGAATGAAAAGATTAATCACCAAAGACACGACATGGTTAACCTAACCTTAGTCATAGGATTGTGGATGCAAAAATAAAGTGTTGCAATGCTATGATAAGCCATGCATCATGAGATTTTCGGGTAAGCTAGATAGTGGTAAGATGCTACGCCAAGGGTTGATCATAAGTTTGTGTTGCCATGTCATCATGAGATCACAAGGAAATGGTGTGTCGTAAGATCATAAGAAGGATTAAAGGTGCTCTTGACCAAAAGATAAACTAATGATTGTAAGATCATAGGGGTCAACTTCTAGGCTAGGGATGATACAAGGGTTTTGACTTTATTGATAATTGTAAGATCATAGGTCCCTAGGTTGACCATGATAAGGGTGTTTCACTTGTCTAAGCTGGAAAAGAAAAGGGTCTTCAACCAATAGAATTGCAAGAAGGGTACTGGAGGAACATTGAATACTATTGACCTACTGATACATTTGATTTGGTGTTCTGATAGAGAAGAGGAAATAACTCTTTAATGATGCATCAGATCTTAATGACCGTGTGTAGATTGCTTTCAACATTTCCCATGCCTAGTAAATGCAAAAGGAGCACACACTCATCACCTAGTTATCTATCTACCCAGTTGTGCATTAATGGTTGTCATTCATGTCTTCTTGAGGGGTTCTATTGGATAAAATATTGGATTTCCATGCATCTGGACGTGTACCATGATCAAATTTTTCTCCAGATTTGCATGATTGTCCTCTATAGCTTTAATTAGGGTGGTTGAGTATTGCTTCTTTATGAAGCTATCCTAGTTATGCTTCAACTATAAAAGAAAGTTTTGTTACTCTCCTAAGGGTTCTCTCTTTTCAGATTTCTAGACCTCTTCTATAATTTTGCCTATGCTCAATTGAGATCTTCTATGTTGTATCCATTTTCTATCAACTGGGTGTATTATCTTTTAGCTTATCTATGATATTGAGATTGAAAATGTGTAGATAATGGTATATTTTGAGAAATCTATTAAGTTCTAGTGCATTCATTGGGAAAGAAGTAGACCCACATACTATTTGGTGCATCACCCTCTAGATTAGATTAGGTAGTTTTTCTTACATGCATTCCTTCTCCTTTTTCCTCTCAAGAATTAGTTAGGCGCATCTTGATAGTAAAGGAAGTTGACCTTCGGAGACTCAATCTCAAGTTGCAAAGTCCTACATTTTTGAGATTGTTTCCATGTTACATGAGGCTACCTAAGAAGTATTCCCCCAAGCTAGGGTGAACGCTTTTGTGTCAACAATTTTTGGCATGCTCAGTGGGACTAGTATCAAAGTATTCAAATTCAGAAGATTTCATGCTTATGTTGAAGAGATAGTACCACCTTTAGTGTTCAAGGCTTCAAGATGCTCATTCTCCAAGTAATTGGTGACTCCAAGCTTCAAATGCATATGGTTCTAGATCAAAGTTGTTGTGATTCATGCCCAAAGCTCACACAAGGGCATTTTCTAGAGGTAATTTTCAGTATTCTAGGCTTTCATTTTCTAATCCTAGAAGAAAGAAGACTAGATTGTCTCTATCATTAGTTAGGAGTACAAAAGAAATCCATACACTTGCAAGATCCATCTCTACTCCTCCTGTTGTTAGATATCAGCCTAGAATACCATCTACTTAGATTAATAGGCCACTTGTTTATATGGCTAGAGCTCATACTTTTGCCACCTTTAATGGTGGGAGTCCTATCCTATTAGCTCAAAGACATGATATTCCAATGTCAGCTCTCAAAAGTATACTTGAATGCACTGGTGAAACCTCCATCTCTCCTATAGAACATATTCAAGAAGTCTCAAATTTTTGTAATATTCATGGTATTACTGAAGATGATGTTGTAGTTAGGCTTCTAGCCTCATCCTTGAAAGGAAAAGCACTACAATGGTATAAAGGTTTACCTTATAACTCTATTACTAATTGGAATGGATTAGGAGCAGGGCTATGTAAGAATTTTGAGGATAAAAGTGATCACCTATCACTTTTAGAGTAGCTAAAAACTATCAAAAGAGCAACCCATGAATGCATGATAGATTTCAACTACAGATTTTAGGAAACATGGGATAGGATAGCTACTTTAGTAAAGCCTTCACCTGGTAATGCCTTCTTGCATTACCTTAAAGCTTTCAATAGTGATATAGCTACCACAGTGCAAAATATGGGAGGGATACTTTACCAGATGCTTATGAGATTTCTATAAAGGTAGGAAATACTTTGAGACAAGGAGGAAAGTTAGATCCAAGGCCTCGAATGCATTTCTCCCCTAATATGCCTAATCATCAGCCTACTGTAGCCTCCATCCCTACCATGTCTGCAAGTCAACCCCTTTCTCTAACCCCTCAAGCTTCCACATCATCTAGTGAGCTAGGAGAGTTTAGGGCCCTAACGTGAGATTTTGGGAAAAAGTTGGAAGATAGAGCTTCTCTGTGATTCAAAAAGTGAGCAACAAGGTGGTAACTTTGAAAAGGAAGCAAGCTCAAAATAGTAAGCCTCCCCAACTATAGTATCAAGCCCTTATGAACAATAGGCCCTCAAATAAAAATCAAAATTATGCTCCTGCTACAAATGCAAATCAAAATAGAGCCTTGGGTCCCCAAAACAATTTTTCTCAAGAGAAAGATTTCTAATCTTCTTGCAACTATTCCTATGCCTATTGCATGTGCCAAAAGGAAAAATATTATTTCGCATTGACTACCCAAGAGCCTAGAGTAGGAAAACCATATATTATTAGTCATCCTACTAATGCTTCTTATTTATAGCAACAAAATGATTGTTCTTTCATGAATCATCAAGTAGAGGAACACTGTCATGCCAGTCATGATGTTATAGCTCACAATACCAAGAGAAAAAGAAGAGCCGTTGAAGATGCTACACCCCTGGCACCTAATCAACCTTCAACTTTAAATGTTGCTCCATATATGCTAGTAATGAATTCCCAATCCAGTGTTGTCCCTTGATAGAAACATAACACAAGAAACAAGGACCTTGTTGAACCTTAGGTTACTCAACCTCAGTCACCTACCCATGCAATTCCCAAAGCTTCAACCAAGGTAGTCAAAAATCTTGTTAATTTGGTAGATCAAATGAAAAGGACTAATATAAATATCTCCATGTGGGATGCTATTGCCACCATACCATTGCAGAAGGAATTGCTGCAAAAGGATTTAGAGAACATAGAGGCCAAGAATCAACTACCTAGAGAGGAGAATGCAACAAGCTTGGTGCAACCAATAAAGGAAGGAAACATAAGTAAGAAAATTAAGCCTCCCCCCTTTTATGTTTCCTTGATCATAGGAGAAAAACTAGTCCACAATTGTATGATAGATTTAGGGGCTAGTAGTTCTATAATGCCTAAAAGTGTAGCTGATCTCCTTGGTATCAAGTATGAGCCCATGATCAAGGATGTCCTTTAGTTGGATGGTAGCTCTGTCAAGACTGTAGGGGTCTTAAAGAATGTGGAGATGGCATTACATGCTTGTCTTGGTTGCACTATAACCCAAGATATATCAATAACAGAGGTAGAACCTTATTTTTCTATCTGTCTTTCTAGAGACTTCACACTACACAAGTAGGTGGTCATAATGAAACATATTGGTCTTTTATATTCTTTACAACAAGATATGGGGCAAGAGCTTCCCTAAGAAAAGAACCTTGTGCCCTTAACCACATAGAGACTTATACTCCAAGCCCTATAAACATGAATTGTACAATTAGGGAGGAGGAGGAAGTGTACATATTCCATGAGCCTACTACTTCATTAGTAGAGGTTCTTGACTACCTTTAAGATGAGTGGGCTAATTCTTATTAGTTTGATCCAATATAAGAAGCCAAGGAGATAAGCCTTGGGATATATTGTATATTTGAAAAAAGTGTCCTTATTCCCAATCTCATGAAAGAAAAATAAGATACAAATGGAGTGTGGGAGATTTTCTTTGATGGTTCAAGAAAAATAAATGGTTCATGGGCTAGTGTTATGCCGATTTCTCTTGAATTGGAGAAGTATCACTCTTCTTATAGGCTCCAATTTAGTTGCATGAGTAATATAGTAGAGTATGAAGCTCTGATCCAAAGTCTTCAACTTTCACAAAGTATGAAATCAAATCTTTAAAAGTTTATGGAGATAGTTAGCTAGTTGTAAATCAAGCAAGGAATAAAAATATCACAAAGAATAACCTCCTTAAGTCATACAAACATAGAGTATGGGATCTTCTTGAAGGATTCTAGGCTTTCAATATCCAAAGTGTCCCTAGAAGCAAGAACAAACATGATGATAGGCTTGTAGCCATTGGTGCTCACTATGACATACTAGAGCATGTTGTTAATGATAAGGAGAAAAAAATTAGAATTTTTGTGAGGCTTGTTGTTCTTTATAATTGCACAAATTGGAAGGTGTTCAATTTTGATGTACAAATTGTAAATTTCTTGTAAAATGAAAAAGAATTCTTTGCTAAAAATCAGTCAAAACTCCAAAGTCAATATGGGGATCGGATCATGAATTTGAACTCTAAAAAATTACCTAAGGGTCTCATTACCTTGGAAGGAATTCTCAATTTTGATGATCAGGCAAGGAACAAGGGTTCAAATCTGATTGCAAGTAAGGATGACTATACACCTGTCATTTTTGCTGATGGGAAGACTCTTAACTTAGGGAATGTATGTAATGAAGCTAAACAAGAAGTTTTCATTAAGTTAAAAGGTTTTGACCCAAGCCTATTTCAAGATACTATTGATTTGAATCAAGATGCTAAACTTGTTAGGAAGAAGCAAAGGCCAGTTAACCCCAAGGTTGAGCCATTAATGAGAAAAGAGTTGTCAAAACTCATAAAGGCTAATATCATTGT
This sequence comes from Cupressus sempervirens, assembly GCA_028749045.1. Lineage (NCBI taxonomy): Eukaryota > Viridiplantae > Streptophyta > Pinopsida > Cupressales > Cupressaceae > Cupressus > Cupressus sempervirens. The sequence goes on from CM053786.1 coordinate 198,426,359, forward strand.
CCCTATCAAACATTCCTCATGGGTAGCCAATTTTTTCCCTATTAGGAAGAAGAGTGGAGAAATCAAACTTTGTGTAGACTTTAGAGACCTCAATAGGGCTTCTCTTAAAGACCATCAACCTCTCTCTTCTATGGAACCGATCCTATCCAAGGTTGGTGGTTTAGAGAGATTTTCTTTCTTGGATGGTTTTTTAGGCTATAATCAGGTGCTTTTCCAGGAGTCAGACCGACATAAAATAACCTTCACCACCCAGTGGGGCACCTACACCTATTGTAAGATACCATTTGGACTAACAATGCTGGTGCCTATTTTAGAAGGAAATGGAGATGGCTTTCAAAGGTGTAATGGAGAATTTTGTGTTAGTGTATCTTGATGATATAACTATCTTTCCTAAACATGCAATAGATCACTTTCATCATTTGAGGTAGATATTTGTTAGATGAAAAGAATATGGTGTGTCACTAAATCCCAAGAAATGTGTGTTTGCCACTAAGAAGGGGAGGCTCCTAGGACACATCATGTCAAGATATGGATTGATGATAGATCTAGAGAGGGTAGAGGCAATTCTTGCTCTCCCACTTCCTACTCATAAGAAGAAGCTGCAAAGTTTCCTTGGTAGGATTAATTTTGTGAGAAGATATATTCCAAACCTTGCTGCCATGGTTAAACCTCTTACTACCATGTTAAAGAAGAATTTGACTTTCACCTGGACTAGGGAGGGGAAAGCCAATTTCAAAGAGATTAAGAAATCAATTGCCTCAACCCCCACTCTTGTTAATTCTAAGTTCGATAGAGATTTCATCCTTTACTCCTTTGGAGGAGAATCAAGTTTATATATTGTTTCAACATAGCTCAATGATGAGAATTTGCAACAACCCCTTATTTTCTTTAGTAAGGAGCTTAATGATTATGAGGGTAGGTATAGTTATGTAGAGAAGAAAACCCTTGCTGTTGTGAGGGCTCTCCAAAAATTGAGACATCTCTTATCTCAAAATAAGGTCCAACTTTTGGTTCCACATTTAGGTGTTAAGGATTTCCTCCTAAACAAGGATATCAATGAAGAAAGGGTTGGGTGGATTAGTAAGGTAATTAAATATGACATTGATATCAAGATCACCAAGCTAATAAGAGGTAAAGGACTTTGTGAGCAAATGGCTTCATCTTTTGAGATACCTAAGGAAATTGCCCTCTTGATTCAAGGTGAGCAACCAGTAGAGAATGAGGGTCAGTTTGATTGGATGCATGACATGAAAACTTTCCTACTAGAAGGAAGGTATCCCCTAGAATTAAATAGAATAAAGAGGAGAAAATTTAGATTACAAGCTATTACCTATGTCTTTGTGGATGGAATATCATTTAGAAAGGATTCTGATGAAGTCCTATTAAGATGTATCTGTGCTGATCATTTCAGTAGGTTGCCAAAAGATTTCCATAATGGTCATGCTAGTGGCCATTTCTCAGCTAGAATTATTTCCATGAAGATAATGAGGGCTAGCTATTATTGGCCAACCTTTTTTAATGACTATTATAGGTGGTTAAGGAATTGTGAGAAATGTGTTTTCTTTTTTGGAAAGAAAAGGTTTGTTTCTCTTTCCCTCAATCCCATTCAGGTTGATCAATCCTTTGCTCAATGGGTTTTGGATTTTATTGGTCCAATAAACCCACAGTCTAGCATTGGTCACAAATAGATCTTGGTAGCCATAGATTATTTCACAAGACGGATAAAAGAAGTGGCTCTTAAGGATGCAACAGAGGCTTCTGTGGTTGAATTCCTTAGTGGAATTGTAACCAGATTTGGCGTTCCTTGCACAATTATATCTAAAAATGCCAAATCTTTTGTTAGAGCTCATATATGCTCTTGGGTTGTAGAATATGGGATATATTTGAGCACCTCCTCTAATTATTACCTGCAAGGTAATGACTTGGTTGAATCCTCTAACAAGAACTTCATCATAATTATGAAGAGGACAATTGAAGATAACCAAAGGAGTTGGCATCCCAAGTTGAAGACAACCCTTTGGATTGACAAAATCACACCCAAGATGGACATTGGGAACTCCCCATTCTTGCTAGTATATGGACATGAATCCAAGCTTCCTATATCATTAGAGTTCTGTCTCTTGAGCTAGCTCATCAATTGGAGATAGAAGAACATGACCGTATGACAATCAGGTTGGCATAACTGATTAAATTTGAAGAAAGAAGGAAACAAGCTATGAAAACCTTGGAAACATATCAACAATAGATGAAAAAGGTCCTTCAACAAGAAGGCCAAGGCTAGGATATTCAAGGAAGGAGATCTTGTTCCCAAGTGGGATGTAGACAGGGAAAAACTAGGGAAGCACTCAAAATTTGATGCATTATGGAGTGGTCCTTATGTGATTATCGGTTGCAAATAGGCAAATGCCTTCTAGTTTTGCAAACCCAATGGTGATGTTCTACTAATTCCAATCAATGGAATTTATCTCAAGCCCTACTTCTAAAGAGGGTTAAGATTTTGCATGCACATAGTTAGATAGTTTGCTTCCTATTCTTCCTGTTTTCCAAGAAGTGCATGAGCACATGTTATTTTGAAAAGATTGTAGAGGGTTTTAGTTCCTGGCTTCAGTTGCAGAGATCCTAATTTCTAGTTGCAAAGGGAAATTTTAGGGTTTCACAATGCGCAGGTTTCATGTTTTCATTACTCCATAGCCCAATGGATATTTTAGATCACTGATCGTATGCATAGCAGGATTGCATCCCCTCTGAATCGCTAGAATTGTTAGCTATTTCTCCCTCTTGCCAAAATTCATATTTCATATTCTACAAAATGTCTAACAGTCATTCAAATATTTGAATATTTAAATTAGGGCACACAAAATATATATCTTTAGAACCTTAGGTTATTTCTTATTTCCTAAGCGACTACACACTTTAATGTTTCTGTAGGCCCACACCTTTCGCTACCATAAGATCTTCCCAGATCTATGGCCATCATAATCTTACTTTTCCAAGAAGTACAAACCTTAGAGAGTGTGAGAAAGTGATGAGTTGACACTTGGCATGATGGGTCCATTCCTATTTGGTGGGCTGTGATAGCTTTTGGATGTGTTAGAGGTTATACACATGGTTCATTCTTGTTGGCTAGGGGATTGAATCTACATGCAACTTCAGGGTTTGATCTCCACTGTTAGATGGATTAAGATCCATGGTTGTCACTTTTTTTCTTTATAGAATAGTGAGGTAGTTAATTCATGTGATAAAGTGAGATCTCAACATGTGGAATTCGTAATGTCACCTCCATTGTGGGCCACAAAATTGAACTTGTTAGAAGAACATGGAGATGTTAGGGCACGTTGGCAGTTTGGTGTCTTTTCATTGGTTGAAATGTTGACATGGCTAGTATGTGGGCCAGTTTCCTTTCAATCATCAGATCAAAGTTGATCAATGGTGAACACTTTCCCACTTTCTTAAGATGCAAGGTTTTTTAAAGAAAGTGAGCAAGCCCCTTACAGACATATGTCCTTTCGGGCTTGGGTGGAAGTCAAATAGTTAGTGGTGGTAGTTATGTTTGTGGTTTCACTAGTAGACAATGGTTAAGTGTGAAAATGTGGTGCAATTAGGGTAAGATGGTCAAACCTAAGAGGTCATGGTAGAAGTAGAGTCCCAATCTCATGAAGTTTTGATCTTATGACAAATAGCTATCGTAGGGTGTTAGGGTTAAGATTGTTGATCGCCAATGTCACAATATAGTATTTTTTGCCGGGCCATATGGTCATAAGAATGAAAAGATTAACCACCAAAGGCACGACATGGTTAGCCTAACCATTACTGTAGGATTGTGGATCCAAAAATAAAGTGTTGTGATAATACAATAGGCCATGCATCATGAGATTAGCGGGTAAGCTAGATAATGGTAAGATGTTATGCCAAGGGTTGATCATAAGTTCGTGTTGTCATGTTATCATGCTGTCATGATATCACAAGGAAATGGTGTGTCATAAGATCGTAAGAAGGATGAAAGTTGCTCTCAAGCAAAAGATAAATTGGCTATTGTAAGATCATAGGAGTCAGCTTCTAGGCTAGGGATGATACACGGGTTTTGACTTTATTAATGATTATAAGATCATAGGTCCCTAGGTTAACCATGAAAGGGTGTTTCACTTGTCTAAGCTAGAAAAGAAAAGGGTCCTCGACCAATAGAATTGTAGGAAGGGTACAAAAGGAATGTTGAATGCTATTGACCTGCTAATACATCTAATTTGGTGTACGTGGTTCCATCCATATACAATTGAATTACAAACAATGAGATTAGAAGATTTTTGTTATAATGCCAAACTATATTATTTTTCTTCTACTTACTTCATTACTTTTCTATTCTAATCCCAGATCTCAAAAATATAGTCATCAAGACCACAAGTCATCTTGATAGATATAGTTATTACAATATAAAGTCCTTCTCCAAAGGGGAAATCGATGAGCATACAATTAGGCAAAGTATTATCTTCAAGAATACAGATTGTAGCTCCACACATGATCCAAGAAGGAATCTCAAAGGCTATAGAAAAACTTGATATCAAAAAAACCTTACAGAAGAAAGTAAGATCACACGTTACTTAATATGCCAGGAATGAGCATGCTTCAAGAAAAGAGAAAGGATAAATCTTTGGAAAAATGAAATGAAGTTTTGAGATCTTAGAAGAGTGATCCATGATAGGTCCACAAAAGGGAACCGATTTTGTAGAAATAAATAACATAGAAAATAAGGTCTATTCCAAGAACAATAGACATGAACACAAAATAGGAAATATTTTTAGTTCATGTGAGATTTCTAAAGAACCCAAGAGGTTATTACATCACCTACTAAGGTGGAGTCAAACCCTATTAAGGTGGCTTCTCCTATTGTAGTCATGTTGGGGTTTTCTTTTCTTTTTCTTTTAGTTCTCTATTCATAATAGGACAATTCCATTGAGGTATTGATTTGTATGTAGATAGAGGTTTCTCATGGTAGTATGCTTCTTTCCTTGGATCTTTCTTCTAAAGTATGGGTTTAATCTAGAGGTTCCCTCCTTCTCTCTCAAGGGTGGATCTAAATGGTGGTCATAAATGTTTAAGGTTTCAAGATTCCTTTTAGAACCTACAAGCAATTTGCTTCTTTGTTGGCCCTTCATTTTTCAGTGGAAGGGTTTCTTTCTAGTTGTTGGTTCATAGTTACCACATTAGTCCCTTTATTTTTGAAATGTAAGTTGCCTGGGTATTAGCTCCCATATTCTGTATGGTTTTTTAGCTCCATTAAAATTCTATTTGAATTCACTTATTTTAAATTCCTTTCTTTTTATAATTTTGAATTTATGTTAGTATTATTGTTGGCTTCAATCCATTTAATCCTACTTGATTAAATTTTTAACTTCTTGTTGCCTCCTTAATATATCTTCCTCTTGTTATATTTGTGAGTCATGATTTAAATGGGAAATAATCCAAGGCATGAAATAATATCATATAAGTGTAAATCAAATATCCTTAAAACTAACACATGCATGTTTTCCATTCTTTGAATTTTATTTTCAAACATGGGCTAATAGTAATGCACTATTAACTATATTTACCATTCATTGTTTCATTTTTCTATTTTATGAGGTACCAAAATCTCAATCATGGATCAAGAAACAAGAAGATATATTTATATGGTGGATTTGTAGTGGGACTCTTAGCCTAAAAAACCAGCTATGTTCATATGGTATCTTGAAAAAAACCTACGAAAAAACTCATCAATATCTTCTACTTCAAACTTGAATAACTCTACTCCATTTAAAAAAATATAAATAGAGACAAGGTACTTTGTTTTAACTCATTCAAACTCATAAATTCTTGATACAACTTCTATAAATTGACCAATGAAGATAATTCTATCAATCTATCATTTGGGAATGGTACACCAAACTTCTATTCATCAATGCAATCGAAATTTAAGCATTGGACACCTCTAGCCAAATCATTGACAATCTACAAACACACCTTTTGCAATATTAATCCCCACATTGGATTTTCTTGACCAATTATTGAGTCTATGCACAAGAATCTTGAGTCTCCAAATTGTGTTTGACGATCCATAACCATTATTTTTATTGAATGTATGATGTGGTGAGTGTGGATAGAAGAAGACATTTTCTTTTAGAAGGATATTTGTGAGAAAGGAAGGAAGGGTGAAATACAAAATAAGGTGGAGCTAACACACTCAAAGAATCAATATCGACTCAAAATGTTTGCATTGAGTGTTCATTCATTTGGGGAAGTGTATGATCATTATGTAGTCATAGCTAGAAGAAAGATGCGACATTCAGAGTATTTGACAAAATGGTTGATGTTTTGGAGATCTAATGTGGTGCTAAATTTGTAATTTTTAAATTTAATATTCTATTAGATAAATATTATAGTTTTTATTTTCAAATGTGAAGAATAAAAATCCAAATGTAATGTATGAATATAAATTTGTGTGGTTTATCAAGTAAAGAAATAATCCACCTACAAATACAAGTTATTTAGTGGATTTGTGTAGTACAAAACAAAAGGCCAATGCTATTATACTGATGAGGGAAGATTAATTTTCATTTTTATGAGTTGCATTTTGTAAATTATGTTCAATATTTTTGAGAACAAGTTTATGAGTACCTAAGAATGACTCTACTACAGTGCATTATTTATAGACTCATTTTATTTGTAAGAGATCACCTTAACAATAGGTAGAGACTTAGAAGTGTGCTAAATCTAGAATGGGGAGATACCTAAGGACAGTCCTAGATCATATGCTTAGAGGATTAAATTTGTTAGTAAGAATAGAAGAAATTTAAATTGTGAAACAATGATTGTACTTCACTTGAACAATTAGGTGCATGCCATTTTCTATAAATCCTTGGAGAGGTCTAGATTCAAGACAGTATCTGCTAGGCTCAAACCAAGGAAGACCTTTTTAATTCAAGACACATGACAAAGCGTGTAGAGACATTTATTTGCCTTAAATAATTTTAATATGACAACAATATACTAAGTAAATGCTCTTGAAAAAAGACATAAATAACTATTTAGTTAAAAATGAGTAAATGTCTAGCTTAAAATGAAAGAATTAAAAAATTAACAAAATAAAAATTCTATTTATTACTAACTTTGGTAAATTGAATTCAATATATTAATTATTTATAATAAAAATACAAACTATTTTTTTTCAGCAAAACATTATATTTATATTAATAATAACTAGTTCAAAAATAGCTCTCAGAGAAAAGAACTAGAAAAGAAAAACTTTGGTCATTGCTTGATACAGAAAGGATGTAGAAGAAGAAAGAGTGTATCAAGAGAGAGTATCTATCAACACTAATGAATCTTGTCCTCGTGATTCCCAAATTGAGAATATTGTGATTACAAAGAGCCCAAAACTCATATGAATACAATTTATTGTTTGGTGTTGGAGAAAAAACCGAGAGCTAAGCGAAAAGCTGTCATAAAATTTTCCATCATTGATCTTCATCCAAAACTCCAATTGAGATTGTGATATTAGAAAGCCATTTGACACAAGTGCAACCCAAGACTCTGAATTACATACAATATCTCAAAAGAAAAAGTGAGATCCATAAAAATAAAAACATAAAATATTATTAAAAAAGAATATAACATAAAATATAGAATGAAACCCTAATAAAGCATTTTATTTCTCCTCTCATTCATACTCCTTGGAAAATCCTCAGTATAATACTATTAGGAAAAGCATCAAAAAAAACTATTCCCATCAACTGCAAAATAAAACTAAATCACAAGTTAGTCCGTTTGGCTGTAGGAAAAAGAATATGAGAATAGGAATATGAATTCTTGAATTGTTATTCTAGAATAGAAAATAAGAATACAATATTCCTATTCTTGTTTAGTTCAGTCGGGATTTGATGGGAATTCACAGACTCAAAAATTTATGCTTTCTAAAATAAATAAAACTATAAGAATACTTATTCCAATTCTACGTGGAATTCCAAATGTTATTTTTTAACTAAAATTAGAATATTTATTCTTATTTGCCATTCTAATTTGGTGCACCATAAAAACAAAGATGTGTTGACAGATCTCAACTTGTACCCAGACGATATTCTCCTAATGAAGCGTTAAAACATTGAGGAAAATATGAACCTATTGTAGAGGACATATAACTTTTAAATTGAAAATTATTGCATTTTGGCATATTATAACTACCAATTTGAAAATTATTGCTTTCCTGCAACTTTCAGAGTTCAGGACAGACACCTCTCTGTGGAACGAAATTTCTTCGAAATTCAAATGCATTTCTCCAACTTCACGTAAAACTGAACATTATCAAAACAACACGTCGAATCATTCACCATTTTAGAACTATGTAACTCGCCATGCATTTTCCTTAAAAGGTTGCATTAATGCGGTTTGTTTTTTGGTCTTTTGTAAGGCAATGTCATACACGTCGTCTTTTTATAACAGATGCGGCAAGTGGCAGAGGAATTGAAGTTATAATGAAATAGGCATTCTCAGCGTACACCCAAAGAAACTAAAATAAATATTGCTTCGTGGAAGATAATTCATGCTCCTCAATAAATATCGTTGAAATTTGATTCTAAGTCTGCATCCTCATCACTTCTACCACTGAACCCTGTACTTTGCCTATGCTGTCTTGCAGACTTCACGGAAATTAATCCGAAATCCCTTTCTAATTGCTTCGAAAGAGAGGATATTTTGGGAGGTGAAACTGTATAAGTATATGCATAAATCGTTAATCCATGCTGCAAAAGAATTAAAAAGTTATAACCGATATTCTTCTTCAAAGAATAACTGGAGCACAAATTGTTTCGATTCTTCGCCACCAGTAACAATTCGCATCTTCAGTCGTTGCAAAGCTATAATTGTGAGGATTGAACATAACGTACCATTTGTGGATTTCTGTGTTTTTTTTCTCCGTGGGGCAAACTGCGAATACGATGAAGATGTCATTGGTCAAGAGTGTGGTAATTCTTCTCCTTTTCGTTTTTTGTGATTTGAATGTTTCTGGCAGGCGCAATCTCGATGCCCATTATAGGGAAAAGAATTACCATGCAAAGTTCATCCCAAGCGGGGATGAGATAAAGACACAGTGTCCATCATCACATCCGAGTTGCGAAGGCAAATTTCCAGATAAAAGATGCTGCCCCCCGCCCAAGAAGAAGGCGTACAAATCGGCGCCCTAATTCAGTTGTGTCATAATTAAAATATTCTCTTTAGAGAATATCTGTCAATAGCTCTTCTACAGGTGTCTGTCTTTGCTTTTCTGATTGTTGTTAATCAGTTATAGATTGTTTTTTCAAATCTTTCTGACGTTTGAAGAAAGATTGTTGTATATATAATTAATAGTATCAATGACGAACAATTGATTAATATTTCAAGCGAGACATGGTCCGCTGTTTTAATTCTATCACACTCATGATCGTGTCTTTCATCATTCTCTTCTGCGTCCTATTTTACTTCTTTGATTTGTTTCATTACTCGCTTACTGAAAGACATTTAGGAACTTGATGGAAGAGTTTGAAGCCCTAAACGTAAGGCCTATTCCAAGAAGAAGAAATATGGTAACCAATGCCCTTGCAATTTCAGCCAAAGCATTATAGTCTATTAAAAGAACCAACCTAAAAAGGTTTTTAGTCGAGCTTGTGGCTTCCCTGTCTATTCCAAATAACATTACTAACTTTCAAGTCTTCCAAGATGATGAACATATTCTTGAGCTCATTATGTGTAATGGTGTTTTCAAAGGACAAGAAAGTGATGACACACCTGATGAAAAACCAAAAGAATATGAACTAGAAGATAAAGATGGGATCATAAATTTGAAAAAAAATACTATTCCTAAGGGGATGGTGGAGTTAAAACATATCTTTGACCAAGACTAGTCAACATGTAGCAAGAGGACCATTGAAGAAAAGGGAATTGAAGAGTGTAACTCTGATAATTTAGGAATGGAAGACAACCCTAAGTTGGTGAGAGTTAGGAAGGCATGTAATCCCCAAGAATGATAAAGTATGCTCCAATTACTCACAGAATACAAAGATGTCTTTACATGGAGTTATGAAGAACTCAAGAGATATGATCTTGACATAATCACTCATGATATTCTATTGAAGCTTGATGCTAAGCCTTTTGGCAAAGACAAAGACATGTGAACCCCATTATTGAGCCATTAATAATGAAAGAGGTAAAAAATTTTCTTTATGCCAAGATTATCTTTCCAATTTAACATTCTACGTGGGTTCCTAACTTGGTACCAGAAGGGAAAAAGATTGGAGAGATTCGCCTTTGCTTAGACTTTTGCAATTTGAACCAAGCATCATAGAAAGATAACTACCCTTTGCCTTCACTTGAAGAAGTATTATAGATTGTAAATGGGTCTATGATGATATATTTTCTAGATGTATATTGAGGATGCAACTAGGTGATGGTGGACAAGGAAGATAGATTAAAGACTACATTCACAACAAAATGGGGAACATTTGTATATAGAAGGATGCCCTTTGGATTAATCAATGTAGGAGACACATTTCAAAGAGAAATGGATGAGGAATTTAAAGGCTTGATAAATAAATGCATAGTTATGTATATGGATGATGTAACTATCTTTTCAAAAGACTAAAGTACTGATATTACTAATATGAAACAAATCTTCAACCGTTGTTGAAAATACTTCATATCTCTTAACCCTAAGAAATGCTCATTCAGGGTTATGAAAGAAAAGCTGCTAGATCAAATCATTTCTGAAGTTGGTATCTCCATTGATCTTGAGAGGTTAGAAGTGATTCTAAAATTTTCAACTCCCCATAGCCACAAAGAGCTTAAATTTTCTTTGGAAGGATTAATTTTGTACAAAATTTCATTAGCTAGGTTGCTGAGATAGTTTGCCCCCTCAAAGACTTACTAAAGAAGGGAGAAAAAACTAACTAGGTTCCTGAAGTCAAGAGATCTTTCAAAGATATAAAAGTGGCCATTTCCACAACCCTAGTACACGTAAGTGCTAATTATGATTTTCCTTTTAAAATCTATTCTTTTGCTTTAGAACATTCATGTGCAGGAATTCTCACACAAAAGAAAGAAAAAGAAGATGAGAGACGTATCACATTCATGAGTTTTCCACTCAAGAATCCTAATTTGAACTATTCCAATCTTGATAAATAATCATTCACCCTAATAAAGGAGGTCAAGAAATTTTTCAATTACATAATCAGGAGTAAGGTTTATGCTATTTTTCTAGATCCTGTAGTCAAATCATTACTGATGTAGCATGAATTAGGTGAAAGAAGAGGAAAATGGATGACTATATTACAACAATTTGATTTTGAAATTCAACCAATGAAACCAGTGAGAGGACAAGGGCTAACCAAGATGATAGCTAACAATGAAGAACAAATCCTAGTGTCACAAGTAGACACTAATGAAGGGATACTAATGAATGGTTGGTATCAAGATGTTGTCTATTACCTCTTGCAGAATCAATACCCTTAATGGATGAATATTTCCCAACACAAAGGACTCAAGATGAAATGTTAATCCTACATGATTCAAGATAGGAAGCTTTACAAGAAGAAGTATGAGGGGATATATTTGAAATGTTTGTGATGTAAAGAAGAAAGAGAAGTACTGGAGAAATATCATGACAAGCGCGGTAGTTGAAATGGATCAGTGGAGGCTACAACCCATCAAATTTTGAGATTAGGTTACTTTTGGCCTACAATTTTCCAAGATATGTTTGAACATGTACATTATTTCCATATGAGTCAAACAAGTGCCAATAGAGAAAGAAACCAATTTTTGAGGTACACCCCTTTGCCAAGTTGGGGATGGATTTTATTGGACCTATATATCCACCATCATCAACATGATATATGCTTATTCTCATAGCTACAAATTATTATACATGATGGACTAAATCTGAAACTTTTAGAAACTATATAATGAAAGTGGTTACTGATGTATTAAAAAAATACTTTGTGACTAGGTTTGGAATGCCATTCTTCCTGGCATGTGATAACGAGTCATCTTTGTGTCAATTTTTCTTACTCAATGGGCATTAGATAATAAATTTATAATCAAGTTCTCATCCACTTACTATCCCCAAGGGAATGACATGGCTAAGTCCACCAATAATGTTAGGATTAAACCACATACAGAAATAAAAATTATATGAAAATATAAACAATATTAGAAAATATTGAATCACACAGAAGAGAACACAAGACACAAAGATTTAACATGGTTCACTCAATCCGTGGGCTATGTCCACCAAACAACAATTCCAATATTATTATGATCTAGTGATTACAACCTGATTACAATTCGTAATCCCTTACAACTCAATACTGCTACAAAAAGCAATTTTTGCATCACACATTATTAAACAATCCCTAACCCTAAGCCCTTTTGTACAAGTATTTTGTTGCTTTAGGGTTAAAATTAGTTATAGCATATCAGCCATAAAATATCGATAAAATAGCTCCAATTTTTATTTTATTTTATGGAGCATGGAGTGTATATAGTATTTCCCTTATCAGTCACCCCAAACTACTAAATAAGAACTTGATTACAATGATAAAACACTTGCTTTAAGAGAATCCAAAAGATTGGCACATCCAATTGAAGTATGCATTATGGATAGACAAGGTCAGGATAAAGAGTGCTGTGGGGACATCTTCATATCTCTTTTTCTATCGACAGGAACTAGTATTACCACTCAATCTCAAGATTCCAGTGTTGAAATTCATGAGAAGGCATGCTGAGGATGCTGACAGGATCCAAATTGGATTCGTGAATCTCTTGGAATTGGATGAGAAGAAGACAATAACTTTATAACACATGCCAAAACATCAAGCTATCATAAAATGTTTGTTCGACAAGCAAGCTAGGATAAAATCTTTTAAAATCTCAAATCTTGTTCTTTTGTGGAACAAGACAAAAGAAAAACTAGGCAGTCATACCAAGTTTAAACACTTTTGGATTGGCCCTTATTAGATTGTAGAGATTTAGGGAGAAAATACTTTTAGGCTACGTTCTTTACAAGGGGAATTGATCCCATTACCAGTGAATGTCCAATTTCTAAAACATTATTTTGAAGCCTAACGCATAAAATATTTAAAAAAACAAAAAAAATATGTTTGTTTATTTTTTGCACCTGTGTTTACTTTCAACATGTGTGTTTACTTTGTGCATGTGTGTTTACTTTTAGTACATGTGTTTTCTTTTAAGTTGCATCTTTCTTTCCTTTTTGCTCTAGGGTTAGGTGTAATCAAATTTCCTTCTTAGTGCATAACCAAGACCATGCCATTTGGTTTTGATTTTAGGAAGGTGATATTTCTTTGTCAAAGCATTCAGATAATTTTTTTCTTGTACCAACTAAAGAACAAGTATTACTTGCAGTTGTAGTGGACTTCTTGCCTTGAAGCCAGAATCTAAGATTGATTTTTCTTGATACTTTTCAAATTTAAAGAACTAATTATCTTGGTTGTTTTCATCTAGGTTGATAGTAGTGAGGGATAATTCAGAACTTACTAGTTCAGATAAAGGGTCTTGTCAAAGACCTACTAAGATCATTGTTTGGTGTTTGAATTTCCCAAAAGTTCATTAAAAGAGGAATGCAAGAGTTATCAAATTAAGTATAAAACTAAAAAAGAACACCAATGCCCTGGCCACACAATCTAAACATGGTTAGGGTATATAAGAAAGAAAAATAAAATCATGATGGTGTTACATTTAAAGATTCTAGACAATTGAAAAAGGTAACCAAATATAGGGATATGCATTTCTTAATGGCTATCCTATTCTACACAATGAAAGAAAATGCTTCAAGGAAAAATCAAGTGGAAACACATGAGCTCTATGAAGAAAGTTAAAGAAGATTACCAAAAGCTCAAAGAAAAGGAATTGATAATTTTCCAAGAGCCCTCAAAATGGATTCTCTCATCTTGTCAAATAGTGATGGATAAATAGGTTTACGAGGATCTCCAATGTCTATAACAGTGGAGCAAACGATTTTCTCTAAAGTTGCTAGATACTCATGATAGATGACACCTTGACACATCAATGAGAATTGGAACACTAAGCACACACTGAGCTTGAAGATTCGAGATTCTAAAGTTTTTGCTTTCAAAGGACTTGAAAGCTACTTGAAATCTAGTTGTCACTTAACACATGTTAGAAGAATTCTTGTTGTTGTAGAAATGTCTTTGTCATTCCTTCCCTTTTGTTGGTTCTATTTGTTGTGCTCTCAAACCACACACTCCATTTTGAGTCACAAAATGGGGACCCCTAGTCAGGTGCATCAATAATTTAGAACCCTCCTAATTTAAGTAAGGGTCATACCGCAATCTTTGATTAGGCAATGTTGAGAAGATTAGAGGGGATAAAAAATTAGTTTCAGGGAGATTATACATACATACATACATACATACATACATACATACATACATACATACATACATACATACATACATACATACATATATATATATATATATATATATATATATATATATATATATATATATATATATATATATATATATAGTGATAAGTGCACACTTGAACACCCTTGGAGGTGCATAATGTTTGTGTCCTAGGCCAATAAATAGACCGCTTCTCTCCTCTACTCTTCACTTGTCTTTTATCCCCTCTCCAGTTGCACCATCGCACATGTGTCACCTGGAAAAGTCCACTTGTATGCTCTCCAAGACCAACCAACTTCTAAGGTAAAATTATATTTTTGAGGTGTGCACATGCACACATGTGCATGTGCACACCATTGAAAGATGCTCATCTCTGCACTAAAAATAAATCTTTCCCCTCCAAACGATAACACAACTATTGTTTGCTTGTGCCCAGTTTTGCACATTTGCACCTTGCATATGTGAGTAGATGTACAAGGTGCACAAATACACACATTGTTTAAAAGAGAAAATAATGAAGTGCACTAGCACACTTGTGTAGGTGTGCTAGATGCGGTAGTGCACAAAACATGTCCTTAAGGAGTTGTTTGGTCAATTTGACTATTTTGCTCAACTTTTTTGTTAGTTTGTGTCCTAGTTGAGAATCATTAAGGTCTTATGACATGAAGATCTACTAATGTTTATCCTCTTTTGTAAAGATATAATGGAATCCATCGTCCTCTATGAAAGAATATATGGCACCAAAGCTAGTAGCATTGAAATACCAAGGAGCCTTGAAGAAATGTAGATTCTAAGAAAAACACATAGAGATCTGAGACACGAAATTGGGATACATTGACTAAAATTTTTTCCTGACCCTCTACAACAAACCAAAAGAAAGATGAGTGATGGTGTCAACCCTGATCTAGAGTGAGTTAGTGAATGTTGCTTCACACGCTACATATGTTCAATCCTGTGAGTTGATCATGACATTAGCTCAACACTATGTGCCAGACAAGAAGGTTGTAAAAAGTGTAACAAGAGAGATATCCCTTGATCACAGGCCATGCAAAATTGAGAAGGTTTTCAAGCTCCCAAGATAGGGAAGACCAATACATTTAGATATCTTATGAAGGTGTAGATAGATGGTATAGGGGAAATAGAGTAGAGGCCAAGGAGTTGGTACAATCTAAGTACCTAATTGACAAGACACCCTTGGGCCAGACAAAAAGAAAGGTCAATATGACATTGAGATACATGATCAATTATATTAGCTAATCTATAGTCCTCTTGAGTAGAGCCATGGGCCTTCCTACAATAGGTCACTTAGAGATATGGATGGTGCACTTCATCAAAACCATACAAACAAAAAAAACTATTGATTGAGCCACCATCCTAAGTGACAATCTGGATGAGCAACTGATCAAGGTAAAGAATGATCCCCTCTTTTTCATGATTTGTTATATAGTTTATCTATTGGTAGTAGGGACTATAGACTACCTAGGGTTGTACAAAAAAGAAAGCATGAAAGATACAAATGTTTGGCCCTATGTAGTATATCCATAGCTTGTGAAGAAGAAGCTCCCACTAGAAAGAGATGAATACAAGGTGGTAAATGATGGTTTCATAGTTGCAATCATTAGGTTTATTAAAGGTGATTATGAGAAGATGATTTCCATAGAAGAGGCAACATGAATAAAAGAAGTTGGTGCCTACGACATCCAGTTTAAGACCTTCACTTATCATCAGGTAGCTAGTACTCTCTTATGTCCTAAAAAGGTTCTGAGATACCCATCAGACAAAATCATTCTACTCAAGATAGCTCACCAACTCACTTATACATATGACAGAGTGAGAAAATAACATAAGAAAATGTGGGTGTGGCCGATCATTCTTGGGGCATTTGAAGTAAACCAAAAGCAAGATATAGCTAGTTTCAACTTAGAATGGGATCAATGTACTCTAGAGGATTATCAGGCTCCACGTCCATATTTTTTATAATATTAGGATGGTGCAACATCTAGTGGGGAAGAAATTTGTACATGAGGAAACATTGGAAGATCATTGCATGAGGATAGTAGATGACTACAATGTCCATATTAGGGACTATCTAAAATGAGTATACACCTGGTAGAAAAAGTACTAAACATGGAGATACCCTTAAAGTCATTGGACAAGGATGTCAATGAGATAATGGATCTCTTATACAAAAGGGATAAGATCTATGATTGACCCATCATGAACTCAAAAATAGGGTATGAGAAGAATGACGACATGGATCATAGGGGTTGATATGTAGTCAAACTTATAAGGGAATGGATAGGGAAACCATTTTGGATGGATCCAGTCCCCCAAGCCATAGCTCTTCAGGCTATAGATCGACCAAAGAAAGGAAGTAGAACAAAAGTTACTATACTAACCTACCCTGCCAAATCACCAATGAGGCTAGAAATAATACATGAACATTGGCAGGAGGTTAAGTATTTTGAGACTGGAAAAAGAAAGGGCAAGAAGAGAAAGGAAGACCCTAGAATAAGAAATAAAGTGGTTGATGCTCAAGCTGAACAAACAACTCAAGAAGGAGCATAGAAAGAGCCATAACAAACTCAATAAGAGCAACAACAATAGGAACCACTAGAACATGAATCAATTCCACCTCCCCGAGCCTCTGCACATTTTTTCTTCCAATGTCTGCATCTATCTTTGGAGGGATCTAAAACACTAAGATGTAACACCTAAACCTCTCCCACCATGCTATCTTCATGGATGCATCTTTGCACTTCCACTGAAACCCTAATGCAAACAACCTCACAATTGGTGATCTGTCTACATGCTCAGCCCAAAGCATGGTCCTGGTGTGAATTTCCTTATAGTTAGTGATTTGTCCACACATTCAAGAACTCTAACTTTGATACCACTAGATGATGGGTACTCCCCTTAATACCATAAACACATAACAGAAACAAAGAAAAAACAACAATTTGCGAGAAAAAAAATGTGCTTCTTATTATCGCTGTAAATGCAGAGTTATAGAATTTAGAAATACAATATGCTAACCCACATGGGTGCCTTGATTATAGTAATCTGTAAGACAAAGATAGGAACTATCACCCAGACTTGTCCTAGACAATGATTGAGAATTTCTTAAATAGGCAATTTTATGCCACCTGAGAAGGTTCTAGATACTCAAACTTAATACCTAGGGTAGATAGACCCTAAAAAATACACGTAGAGTTCGTGAAATCCACTTTTGAAATTTATTTTGGAAGTTTTGGTTGGCTTTACTTTGGAAGGCCATAACTCTTGAATCATTTCTTTGATTGGCTATCATAACCACTTTTCAAAAACCTTAGCTTCTAATCTAAGGGCTCAAATTTGCACAAGCACCCATCCATCAAGTTTTTAGGCCTCATTTGAGAATATTTAAGCCTTTAATGGTGAGCCTGAAGTTTACATACCAAAATTGTAAACCAAAAATCTGCAATAAATCCATGAATACACATGATATGACATTGAGCCTCAACTAGTAGGCTATATATCCAAGATGAATATTCATCTCTAAAATTAGGACATTTTGTGCTCGGATGACTGAGTTACTAAGTAGAAAGCCTCCATAGACAATAACAACTACATTAAGACAACATTTATTCAAACAAATAAAATGAAATATTTTTGGTCGATGCAAGATTGCTCTTACATGCAAGATAATCCTGCATCACAAAGACTTCAAGGGATTTACATGTGAATCTCCAATTTACTTGATCACATTTATTTTTTATATCTAATTTAATAAGCATACAACAATTTTTAGTAACTTGTGTTGAATGAATTACTTCTTGAATGATGATGATACCATCTAAAACTGATCTATTAGGCATAAAATCAGTTCTCTCTTTAGAAATAAGTTTGGGTAAAAGGACTTTGAGTTTGTTGACTAACACTTTTGTGAAAATTTTGTAAATAGTATTGCATAAAAAAATGAGCCTATAATCACTACGCTCAGTGTGATTGACTTTTTTGGGTATTAAAGCTAAGAAAGTATTATTAATTTCAGCTAAAAGAGAACCTAAATTTCTTGTTGCTTCTAATGCTTTCGAAAGGTCTTCACCTAGAATGTCCCAACAGTTTTGAATAAAAAAAGCTTTAAATTCATCCGACCCTAGAGATTTATCTAGCTTAAAATTAAATAGTGTTGTTTTGATTTCTTCTTTGGAGAAGTCTTTATTTAATATTTTATTATCTTCCATTGAGATTAGTTTTGGGATAGAACTGAACATACTTTTTTGAGCTTCCAAATTTGAGTATTCATTATTGTTTATGATTTTTGCATAATAATCAATAAAAATTATTGGTATCTATTATTGGTCCTCAGTGTTGTTCCCTTGTTCATATTTAGTTTTTGATGTTCTATTAACATTTATGTTATTAGTAGTGTTGATATGAAAAAATTTAGTATTACAATCTCCATTTGTTATACAATTTCCCCTTGATTTTTCTTCCCAAAAGATTTCTTCTTTTGATAACATCAATTCTTGATTTGATAAAAGATCAAGTTTTATGTTATATATTTAGTGTTGTCTAATCCTTCTTTAATGATTTAATTATTTAATTTTTCCAGTTCTTCAGTTTTTAGTTTATCTTTGAAAATGTTATTAAAGTGAGTTTCATTCCATCTTAAACTATTTTCTTTTAACATTTTAATTTCAAATATGAAGTTGAACATGTTTTAACCTTCAAAGTATCCTTGTAGCCACCATTGTTTTATATTCATCATGAATATCTCATCTTGAAACCACATTTGTTTACACTTGCAAGGGTTTTTGGATGGCTTCTATTGTTTGGAATTTTCTAATCTGATAGGGAAGTGATTAGATCCTGAAAATAGAAGAATCAACACTTGTACCACATGATCTAGGTTTCTAAGATCTCCTTTGACCCAAAATCTATCAACCCTTTCTTCTATTTAATTAAAAATATTTCCTTCTATTATGCCAAGTATAAATGCTACTTGAGGGAGCACTGTCCAACAAATTATCATTATTTATCCAATTTTGAAAATCTAGCATTGTTTGTGATATCAAGAGACCCTCCTTATTTTTCTTCTAAATTAAGATTGCATTAAAGTCCCCCTTATCCAAAATTATTCCAAAGGATAACCATTTATGTATGTGCTAATCTCTTTCCATACTGCACTTTTACTAATAGTTTGAGTAGGACCATATACATTGATCATGTTGAATTGCAAGATTTCTTTATAACTTTTAATTCTCTAACTCAAATTTTTTTTTCAACCGTTCCTTTAGTGTATTCAAATTTCCTTGGTTCTCATATAATACCTCTGCCACCTAAAGCTCCTTCTAATTGAATTAAGTCCATTTTCCATATCCCTACTAGTTTTTTGCTTAGTGAATCTCCTTTTGTCTTAAGACTTAATTTGGTTTTTAAATTAGTATTATATTTAATTCAAATAAGGTTAAATTATTCTTTAATAAAAAAATTTCGTTAGGAGCATTTAAACCCCTAACATTCCATGTAGTTATCTTTATCGCTTTGAGGCAAGGACCTTACCCTTCCCAACTTTCAGAATTTCATGGATCTTTTTTGAATTTTCATCTTTCCTAGTTTCTGATCTTAGTTTTACAAGCGTCTTCTACTTCTCTTTTTGTTTACTTTACCACAACATGGTTTTTTATTTCCTTCCATATTACAAACTATTCCAGGGGAGTCCATATTTTCTTTAGCATTATTAATATTATTCTCAATTGGTTCCTCCTTTATCTCTTCTTCCTCTTTTGTTAATTCTCTAGATAATTTGATGATGTAGTTGGTAATTTCTTGTTGAGCCATTACCTCATCCAGTTCTTGAGAATGATCATTATACTTAAGGATGAATTTTCTTTGAAGTTCAGATTACCATATTCTCCAAAATCTTCCTCACCTCCTATCAGTATTCCTTCATTATTTTCTCTACTTCTTGAAATTCCTTTTTCTTTTTCTTTTATCTTGTTAGCTATTATATAAGGTTCTACTTCTACCAGAATACCTTCCCATTCATTGTCTTTTTCTTTACTACGGTTATTTTTTGAGTTACTTGGTTCAAAGGGTTCTTTCCCACTTTGAGGAGTTTGCCAAAAATTATGAATTTTTTCTTTCTTTATTTTTTTATTTTCTTGAATGATATGTTTTTTGTTTGGATGTTATGTCCTAATTTCCTAGTTATATTTGTCATTAGGTTTCCCTCCTCTATAGTTATCTTGTGAATATTATGATTTTGAAGTTTCTTAGTTTTTGTTGATTCCCCTTCCATGTTTTTATGTTCTATAAGACACGATATTTTTAAGTCTTGGTTTTGTATCTTGAACTATGAATTTGAGATTTCCTTTTACTAGTTCTTGATCCTAATGTATCTTTTTTGTTAGGACTGTTTCCTCTACTTCCATATTTCTTACAACATGGCTTTGATGTGCTTCCTCCCATAAGATAATTTGGTCACCAATATCATTTTGTATAAGTAGGATCTCATGAGTGAATATTTTATAGTGAACTGGATTTTCCTTTATATCTTCGATAGATGATTGCATTGTTGAAGGGCGCCTAAATTGGCTATATGTTGACCTGATTCTCTTGTATATCATTGATATCTTCAAGTGCCTTGTTTGCTAGTATTTCTTTAATTGAGGCATTATCCAAAAATTCTCCCTCTTCAATCTCTTGATTCAAACTTAACTCTATTGGATTTTCTGATATAATTATTTTTTATTGCTCCATATCTTATGAGTAATCATCATTATTTTAATTCTTAATACATATTAATGGGAAAATTTCTTTAATTCTAGAATATTTTGGTAAATTTGGAAAATTCTTGATAGATGGATTAGTTATATTAATAATGTTAGATATGTGACCTTCGTATCTGGAATCTTAAGATTGTAGATCAATCTATTGGTAATTAGTTTGATAAGTTTGAAATTAGAGAGTTTTAAGATTATATTAATAAGAATTTTAATATTATTAAGTTTGTTAATTTTTCTTCTAGGTAGGGGCTAAAAATTTAGGGATTTCCGATTCACTAAAATTTGGTTCCCAATTTATGAATTTGATTGAGTAACCCATTAAAAAGAAAATTGAAACTAAAAGAAATTATTTCTTAACATCTTCATTTTTACAATGAATATAAATAATCTATTAGAAATAAGGGACATACTTACCTATGGTTCGCACAAATCTTCCAGCTAATGTATCATCTTGATGTTCTTAGAACTAGATCCATTCCAATATGCATAGAGTCCACACTTAATAAAATTTGTCCATTGGTCCTCTCTTACTTGATTAATGATAATAAGAATATTCCCCTCCTTTTGATTTGTATTCTTTTATCTTTGTGGATGGTGTGATTTATAGTTTTGTTTAACAAACAAATTTGATTCAATAAGAGGGGCAGAGAATGATTCCTAAAATGCTTAAATCTATGATGAGGAGGAATGTAGGGTTTATGAATAAATTTTTCTTGGGATTGGATCTGAGGAGCAATATTATGAATATAGGTTTTATCCTTATTATTTTGGGTGAAATTAGGATTACTAAACTTGCTTCCTTTCTTCCTATGAGCTAAGATCCATCCTTGTTGATTTGGATTTACATATTTTATTTTTGAAAATAAATTTTCTTGTTGCTTGAATTTGCTAACTAAATCATTCGTTGGTTTCACTTGTATTGTATTGTCAAGCTTGGTTCTTCTTTTAAAATCTTCTCATCCTCATCTATGGTGTGTAAGATATCAAATTAATTTGTTGATACTAGAGGTTTTCCTAATCCATATTTCATTTTTGAGAAGTAAGATTTTTTTGTTTCCTAGATTGAATAAAGGGTTTTGAGCTTCATAAGGATCACTATTTGAGAAAGGGTTGAAATTGAATTCTTTGCAAATTGAGTGGATTTCATGTGAAGGGTAGAGTTCACATGTAGAGAAGAGTGTGCTATTTTTTTTCTTCATCCTTGAGCGATATTAGAAAAAATGTGTTTGCAAAATGTATGTCACCTTTATGGTATGCAAACATAGCTACATTTTTTATATTATATACATATGTCATTGCATCTTATTGTTGGTCATGCATTACAAAACAAGATAGAACATTCTCTCTAGCAGTTTTGAAATTACAAAAACAATGTACTCAGACTTATTATGATAAGATACAATTCATACATAAGGTAGGAATTGTATTTCTTAATTTTCAAAAAATATCAAATCATCAAGATATTCACATTTCCTTGTCATTTCCCCTATGCAAATCCTTAAGGCCATGTTTGGTTGGAGGAATTGGGCCAGAATAGAAAAATCTAAATACCTACATTCACCAATTTGATGTTTGTTTCCAAAATACAAAATTGGAATTAGAATTCGCCTATCCTAATTTGACCCCAAAATGAGCATAGCGGAATTCCTAAAAAATGTAGAATAAGAATAGCTTATTCTTATTCCATCTTTTAATAAACCCAATTTGATGGGCTGTCGGGTCCGTGACTATACCGTTTGATTGTATTTTTTCACTCAAATATACGTTTGGACTATTTTCTTCGGTCATCAAAAGATATAAACTAGGTCAACATTATTTAACGTTTAATGTTTTTTCTTTAAATGACAAAAAAGACTAATATCAAATTTGATATCTTTTCTAATTTTTCATAAAATTTTCTTTACAAATAAATCTTATATTTAGTCTTATAATTAAAACTATGTTGAAAGATCATTTAAATATCATATTAATGGTCTCGACTTATTTGTATTTTTTATTTTCTTTAATATATTTAAAAATAAAATGATTTTAGTTTTGATCTTATACTCATTAAAATAATTTGATTTAAATTAGAATTAAATTTATAATATACAATATAATATGTCCTTTGAATTTTGACGAATTTCAAAGGTTGTAGTATATCTTTCACTTATAAAGTCAATTTAAAAAATAAAATAAAGACTTATTGAAATAATTTGAGTTTTAAAAAATTAATCAAAAAACCATTTTTTATAAATAAAAAATCTTTTTGATTAAAATATTACCAAACTAAAAATATTTTATATAATAAATCTTATATTTAGTCTTATAATTAAAAGTATGTTGAAAGATCATTTAAATATCATATTAAATATGTCCTTTGAATTTTGACGAATTTCAAAGATTGTAGTATATCTTTCACTTATAAAGTCAATTTAAAAAATAAAATAAAGACTAATTGAAATAATTTGAGTTTTAAAAAATTAATCAAAAAACCATTTTTTATAAATAAAAAATCTTGTTGATTAAAATATTACCAAACTAAAAATATTTTATATAATAAATCTTATATTTAGTCTTATAATTAAAACTAAGTTGAAAGATCATTTAAATATCATAATAATGGTCTCGACTTATTTGTATTTTTTGTTTTCTTTAATATATTTAAAAATAAAATGATTTTAGTTTTGATCTTATACTCATTAAAATAATTCAATTTAATTTAGAATTAAATTTATAATATACAATATAATATGTCCTTTGAATTTTGATGGATTTCAAAGGTTGTAGTATATCTTTCACTTATAAAGTCAATTTAAAAAATAAAATAAAGGCTAATTGAAATAATTTGAGTTTTAAAAAATTAATCAAAAAACCATTTTTTATAAATAAAAAATCTTTTTTATTAAAATATTACCAAATTAATATATATATATATATATAATTTAAAATAAAACTTATTCCAATTCCTATTTCAATTGTTGCAACCAAACATAAAATATGCATCGTTCGACTCCTCTTCTAGGTCAACCAAATAGGTCTAAATGATATTCCAGAATTGATTTTAAGAATGCACAAATACTAGAAGAGAGCTTATTCTAGCATAGATGAATGCCACATTCGACAATTCTTGCAGCCAAACAGGCCCTA
The DNA here is from genome assembly GCA_028749045.1 of Cupressus sempervirens. Lineage (NCBI taxonomy): Eukaryota > Viridiplantae > Streptophyta > Pinopsida > Cupressales > Cupressaceae > Cupressus > Cupressus sempervirens. Next base: position 198,450,702 of record CM053786.1, read on the forward strand.
AAAAAATAGTTTTCTTTAATATTGTACCAATTGAGTGTGGAGTATTTGTGTTAAAAAGTCATTGCAAAAGGAAGAAGACACTTTAGAAAACATAATGCATGCATCTGCAGTGGACAATTACATAGAATGACCAAAGGCATTTGAAAAGTTATCAATACCTAAACTTAATGCATTCTACTCAAGGGGGCCCACCAAAGGTACAAAAAATACACAAACCATAGAACATATGCTATGTAAAATATAATCCTCATATTGAAGATGAGAATTTTTTCCAAGACAAACTGATGCTCCATGTACCTTTTAGAACCAACGAGCAAACATAACATAAAGAAAATATTAAAATAAATTTAATGCACAAATTGATTATAGAAGGGGTGAAATTGACGAAGCTAAAAAATAAATTACATTGACAAATAAAACAATGATCTTTGAACATGAGATAGACCAAAAAAAAAATTGAATTAAAAAAGCATGATATTATGCACATGAATATTAATATACCAAAACATAGGGTAGTGACACAAATTTATAGCTAATTGCAAAGGTTCACAGGTGAAATCAAACATTGAAAAAACATCAACAAACATTCACTTCATCTCACATACAATTGTGCATTATTGTTACTTTCAAACTTGTAGTTATGCAAAATGTGCCAAAGTTGAGAATGCAAAAGAAAAAAAAATCATTGACCTATAAGATATTTACTTATGATTGGAAGAATTTGATGTGAATCTTCTTACCTTTATAGTTCTTGTTGAGTATGGTGGAGAGAGTAGCGAGATGAGTATTTAACATCTTGCTTTGTAAACATTTTTCTTTAGTATGATTGTGCATCAATGATTTCCTCTTCATTCAAGTAACAATTAAATCTAGAGAGAATGATTGAGATTAAAAAACATATAATTTAAAAGGAAAGACATCTTTCCACACGTGCCCAAAATTTTCTATTATGTTGTGATATATATTAAATTTCTCTCTAATTTCAACTTTAAAAGGTAGATTTTCTCCTCTCTTTTTTCTATATATATTTTTTCTATGACAACCTATAAGCACTAAAATAAATAGCGTTTTCCCATTTCTAAAAATATGAAAAAAAAAATGAAAAATAATAACAATATGCAATAGATTATAGAGTTGGAAAAATTGATCAAACTAATAGCATATTGTTAGTATTGCTTCTGGATTAGATTGTGTTGAAATTTTTTATCATCAATGTTTTGAATCACACTATGTGATTCATCATCAGGATGAGAGAGCAAGAGCTGCAAAAAATAAAGTATGATTCGAAATGTTGATGATAAAAAATTTCAACACAATCTAATCCAGAAGCAATACTAACAATTTTAATGGATTGTGGAAATCTGATCTCTTTAATAGCATTTTATCATCTAATAGACGCATAGCTACTTATTCGTTCAAATTGACATCTACCCAAAATCCCATAAGCAGAAGCAAGAAAGAATCCTCAATCAAAACAAAAGACTGCAGGGTATCATACTTAACTCTCAAGGCTTCCAGACCATATATAGTGATTCTAGTTGGTTTTCTGGACCACATGTAGTGATTCTAGTTGATCTAAACCATTGGAGTTTTCTTTGCACATTTTTGTATAAGCCTCTATAACAATTTTGAAATTTCTTCAATGAATAAGTGATGAATTTAACTAAGACAATAGGCTTTGTGTGGGAGCTTTGCTCCCAAAAATCATATTTTTGATAGAAAAGGTGTCATCCATTAGAAAAGTTGTCAATTCATCTTGTTTTTTTAAAATTTTCCAATAATACACTTAAAACATAATTAGAAAAACCTTAGTTTAGAATTTTTTTGAAAAATGAAACTATATTGTTCTCTTTTAATGAAGCTTCCCTTTAGTTTTCTTCAATAATTCTAGTATTCTAAGTTTTAACTTGGAAAAGTGTCTAACTTTTATGATTTTCTTTCTTTATGAATAATTGCAAGCATTTAGCTCAGAATTAGATGGAATGAGATTTGGGATAACTAGTGCCCCCATATATGACCATTGCCCTAAATAATGTAGGGTTTATAGTTACTTTTAATGTAGGATGATTTCAAGTTACAAAATAACACAAGCCTTTTAATAGTTAGTCACATGTGTTTGGGAGTTAAGCATTTTCTTTATTAATTATAATTATTTAAATGCTTTCTTTTAAGAATGTCTTTTAAGTTTGTTTATGGCTATTGGCTCTTATATGGCTTATTAATCTTTAAAACATGGTTTACTATTTTCTCATTATGGATTGTGTATGATTTAAATGGATTGCGTTGTGTATAATGGGAAGTTATTTGATTCATTGTTCGTGGTTACTTCTTTACAATTATTTTAAGAAAACTCTTAGATTAGCATTGATTTATGGTTATTTTTAGTCAATTATTAGATTAGCACTGATATGTATTGAGAATGATGAAAGCAATATGAATTGAGGAATACTCACTGTACGAATTTTATGAATGATAGAAGCAAAAAACATTACCCACATTCATAGTTGATGAAAATTTCTTGTATTTGGAAATAAATCAACATTCATTCCTCTGCAACTACTTGAGAACAATTAGTTTTGGGAGATCAATTTTTAATGTTTAGCAAAATTGTCAAATATATTCAAACTTTCAATTATTCCATACTTGTTAATATTTTCAAATAAATCCTCATAGAAATATGTGCATTAGTTTTCTTTTTTCCATTTGCCACCACTCAGAAAATACGAGAAGCTTCCATAACTGACATGCAAATTTTTTTTTTGAAACAACAATTCAACAAGTTCAACTTAATCTTCTATTACAGATCGATGATATTTTCAGCTCATCTTGGACAAGAACCTTGAAATTAAAAATGTATTATTTAGTTGAGTGTTTTTATTTCATATCAAATTCTTGCATTTCTAGATTAAATTGTGTATCATTTTTCATCATTAATTTTTAGATTATACTATGACCAGGATGACCAATAGCTTGAGAAAAAAACTCAATGCTCTTATTCTCTTGATTGTTTTGGGCATCTGTGGTCCATTTTCTATTTTCTTTCACTAGAAAAAGATAAGAAGCTTCTATAGCCACCATGCAAATTTTAGTTTTTCTGAAATGACGGCTCAATCAATTCATCCTAATCTTCCATTACACATTGATGTTGTTTTGAGGTCATCCTCAAAGAACCTTGGAATTTAGCAGGTATTATTAAGTTGGGTATTTTCATTTCATCTTAAATTCTTGTTTTTCTAGATTAAATTGTGTACCATTTTTCATCATTAATTTTTCAGATTGTTTTATCATTATGATGAGCAATAGCTTGAGAGAAAAACTCAATACTCTTATTCTCTTGATTGTTTTAGGCATCAATGCTCTATTTTCTATTTGATATCACTGGGAAAATATTAGAAGCTACCATAGCCATGATGCAAATTTTAGTTTTTGTGAAACAACAACTAACAAGCTCAACATAATCTTCCATTAAAGATTGATGTTGTTTTTGGTTCATCTTCCAAGAATCTTGGAATTTAGCAAGTATTATTAAGTTGAGCGTTTTTTTTAGTATTCCATTTTTCATCATTAATTTTTCAAATTATTCTATCTTTAGGATGCACAATAACTTGAGAGAGAAGCTCAATGCTCTTATTCTCTTGACTGTTTTGGGAATCAGTGCTTTGTTTTCTATTTGCTATCACTGGGAAGATATTAGAAGCTTCCATAGTCGCCATGTGAATTTCAGTTTTTTCCATGAACAACGGCTCAACAAGTTCAATCTAATCTTCCATTACAAATCGATGTTGTTTTGGGGTCATCTTCTAAGAACCTTGAAATTCACATGCATTATTAAGTTGGGTGTTTTTATTTCATTTTAGATCCTTGCATTTCTAGATTAAATTGTGTACCATTTTTCATCATTAATTTTTCAGATTATACTATTGTTAGGATGAGCAATAGCTTGAGATAAAAAATCTGTTTTCTTAGCTATTTTAATTTTGAGAAACAAATCCTTTAGGTGAAAGATATCAATATTAAATTGTGTACACTTTCGTAGTACATGATCTATCATCACAATTAACAATAAGTAGAGGGGAAAAAAATCACTCTCTGAATTATTTCAATTTAAAAAATAGATCTCTCACATGAAAGATATTAATTAAAGTCATTTAATTTTAGATTTTTTTTAATCATTAAATATATTTTCATTTTCTATTTGTCTTGTGAAATGTCTATTTTTTAAAAATATCTTATATGGCTACTGAATTTATGAAATGGTTGTTTAAACAACGACAAAGCTTTCCTTCTGATGCCTGGAGATGTTTCAAAGAAATGATTTAGATTAGAGTGGTGTGTTTCAATTAGTTGTTTTGCAAATGCAAAATGGGCTCTTACTGAATTTCAAGTTACTTAACAACAATTAATTTTGAAAGCTTTGTTTTTTATGTTGAGCTAAACTGTCCCATATATTCAAACTTTCAATTTCTCCGTTCTTGCTAAGCTTTTCAAATAAATCCTCATAGAAATCTCGCATTTACATTTAAAGTGGGCCGTGCTCAGCCATATTAGATCAAAAGATCTGTTAATAATGCAACACACACAAGCTAGATACAGAGGTTGTGACGACCATTACAATATGAAGATATGGCATGCATTATTATCGATGGGAACAATACATCAATAGTTGTTACCTACCAACAAGCACTGAAATTGCATTCACATGTGAGCATGTAAGAAATATAATCTATACGTTCTTTTCGTAACTGTCGTCAGTATCACTTCCTCCTATTGGTTGCTCGTTTCGTAACTGTTGTCAGTATCACTTCCTCCACAATAAAATTCTATTCACATTTAAAGGTCTAATGGACTTCGGATATTTAGTCCATAGATGGTTTATTTGTGTGGGAAATCAATCATCGATATTTAAAATTTTTGTATGGCTGAGATATGAAACTAATACATTAGGGGAAGAGAACTAGTAGTGTTCAGTTGATTTAGCAGAATTAGAATTCTTAATTTTTACATCGAAATATGTGGGTAAACTTGTACAAGTGATCGAAGAGCTTAAATATGAGGTTTATGCATTCCTGCATTTATGGAGCTCTCTGTAGAAGTCATAGAGTACAAAGTGGTGGAAAAGTGTCATTTCAAAATAAATGTTTGCCCCAAACTGTAATGTTCACCCCTAATAGCCCGTCACCAAAATAAAATAGTACTTTATGCACAAATGGACCAATCAACAACCAAGAAAGCTAAAAAATGAACAACTATTGGTACATGTGTTATCCACTATTAGTACATGTGGTATCGGTATTAGTACATATGGTATCACTTTTTGAACTTTTTAAAAGTGGTAATTGGGGGAGATCTATATAATGATACGGACACAAGAAGAAGATGGAGAAAAGTTTACACTTAAATTATGGGTGTTCTCTATTTTGTGAAACAAGCTAGTTGTCGTCTATGTTTGTATTACTACCCCGTCCTACCATTACCTATCCCCCCAATTACCTCTCATATAGTCCCAAAAATGATAGCATATGTACTAATAGCCAATCACACATGCACTAATAGTTGATCATTTTTTAGCTTTCTTGTTTTCTGATTGGTCCATTTGTCCAAGAAGTACTATTTTTTTTTGTGGGTGGCTATTGGGGGTGAACCGAATGTTTTAAAATGACACTTTTAACTACCTCACACTCTACAAGTTCTACAAAGAGCTTTGTAAACGTGGGAAAGCCTAAAGGTTAGCTTTAAGCTTTTTACTGGAAGCCCTTATAGAGGTTCACTAAATGGACAAATTTTGACATACAGATTAGAAACTATAGATACATGAAATTAGCCTTAGTTACTACTGAGTCATTTCCCTATGCCAGTAATGAGGAATGACTCCCTGTGTGCAAGAACAGGCAGGGGAAAAGATGGGGAATGGATTAGATGAAAAGGATTCAAGAAAGTAGGAGAAAAACACAGTTGGCACGTGTAGAAATGTAGACTACACAGCCTTGATGGTATCTTCCCTGCTTCTGCAGAACCGAGGGCTTTGGAACTAGTTATAGATTTCTATAACTGTAAAGGATAGACAAATTTTGGACGAAAACACAAGGATTTCAGAGGATTTTTTTCGAGTAAGTGAAGGAATTTCAGTTTCAAAAGGACAAGAGCAAGCGAAAAGAGTTGCAGGTTCAAGGTGGAGTGAAGGGTATAGCAGAGCAGCATAATGAGCTACAAAGTCAGGTACTGTGATTGCTGTTAAATTATTTTGAGCGAAAATCAGTGTTTTGCCAGCTATGGGTTTGCGATTTCAAATTCGCTAAGTGACATGTAAGGAAACATTTAATAAAGAAAACAGGGGGATGATGGTGGAGGGGAAAGATAAGAACCACAAGTGAGAAACATGGTCTCTAGTAGCTCAACTAGATGTTATGGCCTCTCTTTTCCTCCATGCATTTATATAGGAAGCACAAATGAAAATAGGGAAGCATATGTAATGCCTATGAACTGTTTGACTAATGCCTCAAAGTAATATAGAGCGATGGAATACCTTAATAGAAGGATTTGTCTGAAATAGGTATATTGAAAAGGCTTTAGAAACCTTTATTTGAATGCAAAATAGTATCTTGCCTCCTATGCATAAATTGAACTTGCGGAAAAAGAGTACAAATGCCTTTCAAAGCATGCTTGGAAATGCATATCTAGCAAGATGGTTGTCGTCCCCACTCATAAAAGGGGTCTGCCTCATTTTCTATCTATCAAGATGGTTTTCATCCTACTCATAACAGGGCTCTGCCTCATTTTCTATGTAAGAAGTCGAAATTACAATGTATCATCTACTGGTAATTTGACATAGTCTGATTTCATATAGTGATTGTTAGTGTCTCAAAGAAGCATAACAGATACCACAAATTTGTATTGGCATGGATGGCGTTACTTTATTGTGGATGGTGTTACTTTACTATATACGGTGAAAAGTGAAGGCTTCTCATGTAACCTAACACAATATAGTCCACAAATCACTATAAACGATTCGATTAAGAAAGCTATGGTGATAAGAGTTAGATTCATCCATATGCAACCCTACATCCTCTTGATTAAACGGTATAGGCGGAATTAGGTAAAAATAATAACTTTGAATTGATTAGTGTTGTACTGTAAATGTTTATAGAAATGGTGTGATCACTTTGGTAACCTTAATATTTTAGAGAGTGGTAAATTGAAACTGTATAATCACACTTAACATCAATTTGGGCTACTGCTCTAAACATCAGGCTGATATCAGAAAAAACTAGTCTCATTTTTTTATTCATAATCTTAATTCCTTTCTAGATTTTATCTCTATTATCTTTGCAAAACATTTTGAAGTTCTGAATTCTGAGGAGAAATGAGGAAGTACATGACAATTTCATGGCTTCCTAGTAATTAGGTTTTAAACTGTCAATTGTGATAAAAAAAAGAAAAAAATTCATTTAGCTGTTAAGAGTCTACTAGATAGTTATGTTGGCTTACTTTGAGTTTTAGTTTGGAAATGGTTTGGAGACTTTTTAGTGTTTAAGAGGAGACCTAATCGATTGTGGTAAGATTTTGTTAACCACATAGTAGACAGTTGAAGATGCATCCATTTCTTTAAGTGCTTCCCTAGGAAATTCAAATGGAGTTAAAATCTCTATAATTCATGATCTTTGTAATATTTCTAAGTAGAAACCAAAATTGCTTTGTCTACATATCCTTTCTATCAAGGTTTATAATTTTTGGGTCATGAATAAACTTGTTTTTCCATCACTATCTTGTGCAATATGAGAAAGTGATGAAGTTGTTGACCATATCCTTTAAATGAATAATGTGATTGAAGATCATTGAGGCAATCTAGATTAGGATTATGAAGAGAGGTTGGGTTGGAAAAAGGGATTGTTTATTTTATTAATAATAGTTGTTGTTAATATCCTCCCTTGTATTATGGTATTTAAAAAGTTCAAACATGTAGTGTGAAGCTGTTGTATCAAATATATTCAAGTGGAAATAACTTAAGGAGATACAACAACACTCATTTACAACTGAGTCTGATACTGGAATGATTAGCAGGTTGTTGTTGGACTGTGTCAATGAAACTATCATACACTGAATGTTGTATTTTATGGAATAGTCGATAATGTTTGATTAAGTTGATAGTTGTTATGAACTATTTTTATTTTGAAAAACTTAATAGCAAGTAAAGGGTGGTTGCTACACGTATTACTAAATAGATTTCTTTATAACCTATGATTCAATTATTTATTACTCTTAACAAACATTGCAGTATGGCACATGTGTTTTCTTATTACAAATATTGACTAATTTGTACATACAGCACACTACTCAAAATTGGAAAACTTGTGAGCATTTTGATTGTACATACATTCGGAGGTAATAACAGAGATCACATTTATGTAAAAATCTGTCTGTGATAGAGATCAAATTGCTGTAGAAACTGCTCATACCTCTAAATTACCATTAAAATCGATCATAAAATAGGCTTAAAATTAAAAGGGCCTTGTATATTCATTTTGCGCCAATGAACATGAAAATAATTAAGTAGAGCATTTACAAAGGATGTGAATATCCTTAGATCTTATTCTTCAAGATGACAGATGAAAGTCAATCGTCAAGCCAATCCAGACTAAACTGTTCTTCCACAATTTGAATTCTAAGCTCGGGAATACAAGTCTTCTTCAACCGCAACCACTGTTCACCAATCGTCTCATCACAGGTAACGATCTTCAAGCAACTCAGTTCACAAACAGCAGCAGGTAACATTGTCAGACGGGAACATTCTCTCATATCAAGCTCCCTCAATTTTTTGAGTTGTCCTATTTCCTTTGGAACTTCTTTCAAGCCCTCACACAGTGAAATGTCTAGATATTCCAACTGTTCAAGTTTCCCAATTGATGCAGGAAGCTGTTCCAGGCGTGGTAATGCTGATAACCTTAACATTTTTAGACTTTTCATGTTTCCAAAATCATAAGGTAAAATTTGAAGCTGGTGGCAGTTGGTGATAGAGCATGACAGAGTGGAGGGTCCATTGCAGATACCAGGAAGTAATTCCCCCGAATCATTGCTGTGATCGAGGTTAAAGTCTTGTAGCTTCGTGAATGTGGATACATTTCCAAATCCTTCACACAAGCTCAAAGATAACTTCTCTATATTCTTCAGTGCTTCAATGCTCTGGTTTCCACCAAAGGGTGAAATCAATCTCTCCAAGCGGACACTCTTGAGTTCAGTGAGAGATGATAACACATCTATACCTTTCACTGTTGCCTTGTTTGTACCGCAATTGGATATCATCAGAAACTTCAAATTTTTCATGGATTTCAGAAATGGGGGAAGAAAGTATTCTGTCGAATCAAAGAGCAACAATAGGGCCTCTGTTTCAGGGAAGCTCATATCATACCAGTCACTTTCCTCCATAGGGCCTGCATGTTTTAAATACAAAGAAAATCAAATTAGAATTTTATGTACTAATAATTACTACTAGTTATGTATGTGAACGCACACACAACCAAGTTGCCTAGAAAAGTGATGTAAACATTATTCAATTTTTTGAAATTCAATATTTTTTCACCCTATAAGAAAACAAAGAAATGTTTTTATCGTGACCAAAATGGATGTGGAAGAGTTTTTGAATAACTTACCGGTGAGAATGGATAGAAATCCAGAACCAATTGCCTTATTTCGGAGCATCTCCCTATCCTTTAATGAAGCCGAGTTCTTTCTTTCTATGACCAATCTTTCGCGGTGGAGTATATTGTCATGGTGTCCCAAATACAGGGCTAAATATCGCACTCCATCACGCTGGGAAAAGTAGAGCTCCGAAGCATTTCTATTACCATCTGAAATTGTTGTACTTCCCCTGTTAAGTGCAAGCATGTCAGGTTGCTGTCGAGAAACATGATTAAAAGAAACCCAATATATAAATTAATGTAAAACAAAGACAATTACCTTGAGTTACTAGTCAAATTTATCAGATTCCTGCTTTCGAGTTGTGATAAGAGGGCAAAAGCATCATTCCTTTGTAGCTTTCTAACATAAACCCAAATGTCCAAAAGCGCATCAGCACAGATTTTCCTGTCGCTGGGAAATAATCCGAGGTCTAAGAAACATTCCTTGAGAAGACCATCTAAGGAGTTATTACTGACAAAATCAAGGGCATACTGCAGATACTGACTGAGTACATCTGATAAGAAGTAGATACTGAGCCCTCTTCTGTGAAAATGTGATGTATATTTTCGTTTAGAAATATTGTTGGTCGCCCTCTTCCAAGCCTTGTGCGATTCGCCATGCGTAGAGCTTACAATCATGGACACCATTTCTTTAAGTATTTTGGACGGATTCAATTTCTCTCAGATTTGAACCTTTATACTGTTGCGTAATTCTAAGCGGCTTGTCCTTAACAGTGCTTTCTTTTCTGCAATTCTTCTCTTTGCAAGGCTAATAGATATGTCTTCTCTATATAAGAAATAAACTCGGCATATGGAAGTTACATTGGAAATCTGCATTATCAGCGTATACGCGACTGAGTCTGTAACGTGCATAAATCTCATTTATTCCCTTTCATACTCTCTTTCCTTTGTCCTCGCACGAAAGTGCGTATATTTTTTTTTTCCTTTCAACTCTCTTTCAGAGGAATAGATTAATAAAAAAAGTGGGCTAGTGTGGGTTCCCCGTTTGCTTCCATTCAAGCCCATAGGAAGCTGACTTTTTTGCGCGTTTTGTTTATCACACATCGATATTATTTAAAGGTCATATAAAAACAGAGAGGAACCTTTCTGACCGCATTTCAGATTTTCTGGGTTATTATTATTCTTACTTTTTTGGGACCATATTTTATTTTATCCTGTAAATTATAATATCTTCCAAATATTCTATCGAAGTGTTCAATTATAAAATGACGGTATCTTTAAAGGAGCATTATATATAAATTTATGAAAGATGTATATAAAAATGTCTTTTAGTTATAATATGAGAAATCATGAGTATGGTTATAATACTTCAATAAATTAATGTTTATGATATGAGAATGATCATGGTGTGATTACTAAAGTCGTACTAAACATTCTTAGTACATAATTCAAACTATTTTGTTTAATGTTCTTTACCTATTGATAAGGTAAGATACATTACAAGTCATTTGATAATTTATTATAGCTCAATTAATTTTTGACTTAAATTGAACCGATGTACTTTCATTTTCATTTAAACATTAGGTGGTCAAATTGTGCTACTAAGAGCATGTTGTGGATATATATATTCATATCAAGACAACAATTCATCGTTGAAAGTTGACAATCAAGAACTAAGGAGTTTTTCTAATCTTTCTTGTCAGACAACTTACTTTAAAAAATAAAATCTATAAAGAATAAATAAACACTAATAGTCATGTTCATAGTTTTAAAGGTTCTACTTAGTACTATAAACTATTTTTGAATCTTAAGACCCCTCACAAGCTTTGGAGAATGATTTAAAACAAATTTAGGATGTGGCCATTATCTTTTGTAATTAGCTAATACCTTATTTAAAAATACCAGACTAAAGAGGATCTTCATTTCAAAGTTTCGTACACAATTAATGAAAAAGTTTCTTATAAATAATGAAAGATTGAATTATACCTAAAATTGATAATCTTAAGTTAATATACATTAAAATACAAACACTCTATTGAATATTGGGTGATCTCATTGTAGAGGTCGTTGTTCTTGGTGTTGGACATAATAACCATTGGGTCATCATGTAGAAGAAAGATACAAATATAATTTATAAGCGAAAATGTTATTATTATATGAAAAAATATGGAATGGCTTAGGATATTCAATTAACAAGTGGTCTTTGTCAAAATTCATTTTATACAAGAAAATACATGATTTTTAGTCATTAAGTTTTCCATTCATCTGACTATTTTCGTTAAGCACAATATTCTCTAGTCACTTAAAGATATAATTTACTACTGCTTTTAGTTTCCTCATATCTAATAGAATCCATATTAGTAATTTAATTTATTTGCAATGAATAATATAAATTGCAATATCCTTTAATGGGTTGGCTACTAAATGCTTTAGATATCTATTGTCTTAAACTCTACATTACCAAAACGAGTCAAAGAAATATTCCTCTTAGTTGAAAAACCTCACTGCTTGTTAATGGTGACTTTGGCCCTCTAATTGTATAGAAACTTTAGAACTAGATTTGTGGATCTATGTTAGCTAATAATAATGGTTCAATTAGGATGCACTTGTAGAGATTTTTAAGGAAACTAAATAGAGTGGGTAACTCAGCTAAACCTTTAGCTCTATAATACTAGTGAGCATATTCTTGTAGAGTTCAATTATATTAAAGAGATAAAATAATAGATAAGATCAAATAGATTATTCATACCTATTGTATGATAAAATCCTTTATTTGTCATTAAATAACTCCTATGATAGCTTACTATTCTAGAAAACTAAATATACAAACATGCATTTTTAAAAAGATTACGAATAACTCACACATGCAACAAAATATGTAAGAAAACATATCTCCAAAGATTAATCCCCTTATTCTCTTCATACCTCAACCTTGCAACCTAACGTACATAACTCTTTAAAGATATGTTACACTAACTCTCAAAAATTCAATAAAATGTCTTCTAACTAAATTATCTAGTTTGATAGAACATGAGCTATATTAGTCTAGCAAAGGAAAACACAGAAAACATGGTCATTAATATAGACAAGTACAAATTGTTTTATCTGACAAAAATATAGTCTAGTAAAAAAAAACCTACAAATATTACTCTGAATATGACAAGAGAACCATCACCATGCCTTAAATTACATTAGCTTAAGTGATACTACAAGTATAATTTAATTTGACATTCTCTCCTACTAGTTCTTTGTTCCCAACGAAGAAAATAAGAGATTAAGACATCAAGATAAGATATTTGAAAAAGAGATAATTGGAGGACATGTAATTAAAAATAAATAATAAAATATGGATTTAATAGAATACTTATGGTTAGTGATTTTCTATCTACACTTCTCTTGTTTTATTACTGATTTATATGCATGCAATTCCAATGATTTTTTGATATGTGGATCTATAGAAAATTAATCTTTTTGATATATACAAAAATAAATATTAGAAAGTAAAGTCCACCAATATAACCAAGGGGGAGGGTGGGAGTGGGGGGTGAATCAATTATGCATTTTAAATAAATTAAATCGACTTTAATAGTGAGCAAGTTTCCACAATCCATAGTAATATTACTTTCTACTTCTAGAATTGATTGTGTAAGAATTTTTCTCATCAACATTTTAGATCATACACCATGATCCATTGTCAAGATGAAAGAGAGAAAAAAAGAAGAAGAGAAAAAATTAATTTTATCAAATCTCAAACATATAACTAAAAGATATAACAACCACAAGATGATAACCATGAAAAGTGACACAAGATATGTTAACTAGGGAAACCCTTGATCAAAAGGAAAACCCTAGTGGAAATGATGCCCACGAGATGATGTACTAATAAAGAAGCTACATTTGAAAGGATGTGACCCTATTAGGAGTCAAATGAATATAGTCAATGCATATGAGCCCCTATTAGGAGACTTTGAATCTCTATTAGAAGATTTCAACCATAGTAGGAGTTATTCCAACCCTGTCAGGAATTGATAAGAAGTCAATTGAATCCATTGTCCAAATTGCTTTAGAACTGTTCTCACTAAACAATTCAAGATAACATATCCATGAAAATGAATTGACTAAAATAACAATTATGTTGTCAATATAGTTCCCTTGAAGTTCCAAAATGTCACCAACGTCTATCTCTACTTTGATCCTAGAAGAATTTACATCCAAGTGACTGTGCACTTTAATGTTTCCTATGCAAAATATATATCTTTAGAACATTAGGTTATATCTTATTTCCTAAGTGACTGCACACTTTAGTGTTTCCACAGGCATGCAACTTTCCCTATCGTCATATCTTCCTAGATCTACAACCATTGCAATCTTGCTTTTCCAAGAAGCATGAACCTTTGAGAATGTGAGAAAGTGATGTGTTGACACTTGTCATGGTGGGTCCATTCCTCTTTAGTGGGCTGCAATAGGTTTTGGATGTGTTAGAGGTTATACATGTGGCTCATTCCTATTGGCTGGGGAATTGAATCTACATATAACTTCAAGGTTTGATCTCCATCGTCAGATGGATTAAGATCCATGGTCATTGCTTTGTAACTTTATAGAATAGAAAGGTAGTTAATTCACGTGACAAAGCGAGGTCTTGACCTGTGGAATTTGTGATGTCACCTCCCTTGTGGGTTGCAAAGTTGAGCTTGTTAAAACAACGTGGAGATGTCAGGGCATGTTGGCAGTTTGGTGTCTTTTCATTGGTCAAAATGTTGACATGGGTAGTATGTGGGCTAGTTTCCTTTCATCATCAAATCAAAGTTGATCAATGGTGGGCACTTTCCCGCTTTCTAAAGATGCAAGGATTTTTAAACAAAGTGGGTAAGCACCTTGCAAACAAGTGTCTTTGCGAGCCCAAGTAGAAGTCAAACAATTAGGGGCAGTGGTTAAGTTTGTAGTTTCACTAGAAGACAACAGTTAAGTGTGAAAAGGTGTTTATGGTCAAACCTAAGAGGCCATGGCAGAAGTAGAGTCTCTATTTCACAAAGTTCTAATCTTATGACAAACAACTATCATAGGGTCTTAAGGTTAAGATTGTCGATCACTAATATCATGATAGAGTGTTTGCTGCTTGGTCGTATGGTCATAAGAATGAAGAGATTAATCACCAAAGAAACAACATGGTTAACCTAACCTTTGTCATAGGATTGTGGATGGAAAAATAAAGTGTTGCAATGCTATGATAAGCCATGCATCATGAGATTGTCGGGTAAGCTAGATAGTGGTAAGATGCTACGCCAAGGGTTGATCATAAGTTTGTGTTGCCATGTCATTGTGAGATCACAAGGAAATGGTGTGTCGTAAGATCATAAGAAGGATTAAAGGTGCTCTTGACCAAAAGATAAACTAATGATTGTAAGATCATAGGGGTCAACTTCTAGGCTAGGGATGATACGAGGGTTTTGACTTTATTAATAATTGTAAGATCATAGGTCCCTAGGTTGACCATGATAAGGGTGTTTAACTTGTCTAAGCTGGAAAAGAAAAGAGTCTTCAACCAATAGAATTGCAAGAAGGGTACTGGAGGAACATTGAATAATATTGACCTACTGATACATTTGACTTGGTGTTCTGATAGCGAAGAGGAAATAACTCTTTAATGATGCATCAGATCTTAATGACCGTGTGTAGATTGCTTTCAACATTTCCCATGCCTAGTAAATGCAAAAGAAGCACACACTCATCACCTAGTTATCTATCTACCCAGTTGTGCATTAATGGTTGTCATTCATGTCTTCTTGAGGGGTTCTTTTGGATAAAATATTGGATTTCCATGCATTTGGACGTGTACAATGATCAAAATTTTCTCCACATTTGCATGATTGTCCTCTGTAGCTTTAATTATAGTGGTTGAGTATTGCTTCTTTATGAAGCTATCCTAGTTATGCTTCAACTATAAAAGCAAGTTTTGTTACTCTCCTAAGGATTCTCTCTTTTCGGATTGCTAGACCTCTTCTATAATTTTGCCTATGCTCAATAGAGATCTTCTATGTTGTATCCATTTTCTATCATCTGGGTGTATTATCTTTTGGCTTATCTATGATATTGAGATTGAAAATGTGTAGATAATGGTATATTTTGAGAAATCTATTAAGTTCTAGTGCATTCATTGGGAAATAAGTAGACCCACATACTATTTGGTGCATCACCCTCTAGATTAGATTAGGTAGTTTTTCTTACATGCATTCCTTCTCCTTTTTCCTCTCAAGAATTAGTTAGGCGCATATTGATAGTAAAGGAAGCTGACCTTCTTCAGAGACTCAATCTCAAGTTGCAAAGTCCTACATTTTCAAGATTGTTTCCATGTTACATGAGGCTACCTAAGAAGTATTCCCCCAAGCTAGGGTGAATGCTTTTGTGTCAACAATTTTTGGCATGCTCGGTGGGACTAGTATCAAAGTATTCAAAATCAGAAGATTTCATGCTTATGTTGAAGAGATAGTACCACCTTTAGTGTTCAAGGTTTCAAGAGGCTCATTCTCCAAGTAATTGGCGACTCCAAGCTTCAAATGCATATGGTTCTAGATCAAAGTTGTTGTGATTCATGCCCAAAGCTCACACAAGGGCATTTTCTAGAGGTAATTTTCAGTATTCTAGGCATTCATTTTCAAATCCTAGAAGAAAGAAGACTAGATTGTCTCTATCATTAGTTAGGAGTACAAAAGAAATCCATACACCTGCAAGATCCATCTCTACTCCTCCTTTTGTTAGATCTCAGCCTAGAATACCATCTACTTAGATTAATAGACCACTTGTTTATATGGCTAGAGCTCATACTTTTGCCACCTTTAATGGTGGGAGTCCTATCCTATTAGCTCAAAGACATGATATTTCAATGTCAGCTCTCAAAAGTATACTTGAATGCACTGGTGAAACCTCCATCTCTCCTATAGAACATATTCAAGAAGTCTCAAATCTTTGTAATATTCATGGTATTATTGAAGATGATGTTGTAGTTAGGCTTCTAGCCTCATCCTTGAAAGGAAAAGCACTACAATGGTATAAAGGTTTACCTTATAACTCTATTACTAATTGGAATGGATTAGGAGCAGGGCTATGTAAGAATTTTGAGGATAAAAGTGATCACCTATCACTTTTAGAGTAGCTAAAAACTATCAAAAGAGCAACCCATGAATGCATGATAGATTTCAACTACAGATTTTAGGAAACATGGGATAGGATAGCTACTTTAGTAAAGCCTTCCCCTGGTAATGCCTTCTTGCATTACCTTAAAGCTTTCAATAGTGATATAGCTACCACAGTGCAAAATATGGGAGGGGATACTTTACCAGATGCTTATGAGATTTCTATTATGGTAGGAAATACTTTGAGACAAGGAGGAAAGTTAGCTCCAAGGCCTCCAATGCATTTCTTCCCTAATAGGCCTAATCATCAGCCTACTGTAGCCCCCATCCCTACCATGTATACAAGTCAACCCCTTTCTCTAACCCCTCAAGCTTCCACATCATCTAGTGAGCTAGGAGAGTTTAGGGCCCTAACGTGAGATTTTGGAAAAAAGTTGGAAGATAGAGCTTCTCTGTGATTCAAAAAGTGAGTAACAAGGTGGTAACTTTGAAAAGGAAGCAAGCTCAAAATAGTAAGCCTCCCCAACTATAGTATCAAGCCCCTATGAACAATAGGCCCTCAAATCAAAATCAAAATTATGCTCCTGCTACAAATGCGAATCAAAATAGAGCCTTGGGTCCCCAAAAAAAATTTTCTCAAGAGAAAGATTTCTACTCTTCTTGCAACTATTCCTATGCCTATTGCATGTGCCAAAAGGAAAAATATTATTTGGCATTGACTACCCAAGATCCTACAGTAGGACAACCATATAGTGTTAGTCAACCTACTAATGCTTCTTATTTATAGCAACAAAATGATTGTTCTTTCATGAATCATGAAGTAGAGGAACACTGTCATGCCAATCATGATGTTATAGCTCACAATACCAAGAGAAAAAGAAGAGCCGTTGAAGATGCTACACCCCTGTCACCTAATCAACCTTCAACTTTAAATGTTGCTCCATATATGCTAGTAATGAATTCCCAATCCAATGTTGTCCCTCGATAGAAACATAACACAAGAAACAAGGACCTTGTTGAACCTTAGGTTACTCAACCTCAGTCACCTACCCATGCAATTCCCAAAGCTTCAACCAAGGTAGTCAACACTCTTGTTAATGTGGTAGATCAAATGAAAAGGACTAATATAAATATCTCCATGTGGGATGCTATTGCCACCATACCATTGCAGAAGGAATTGCTGCAAAAGGATTTAGAGAACATAGAGGCCAAGAATCAACTACCTAGACAGGAGAATGCAACAAGCTTTGTGCAACCAATAAAGGAAGGAAACATAAGTAAGAAAATTAAGCCTCTCCCCTTTTATGTTTCCTTGATCATAGGAGACAAACTAGTCCACAATTCTATGATAGATTTAGGGGCTAGTAGTTCTATAATGCCCATGATCAAGGATGTCCTTTAGTTGGATGGTAGCTCTGTCAAGACTGTAGGGGTCTTAAAGAATGTGGAGATGACATTACATGCTTGTCTTGGTTGCACTATAACCCAAGATATATCAATAACAGAGGTAGAACCTTATTTTTCTATCTATCTTTCTAGAGACTTCACACTACACAAGTAGGTGGTCATAATGAAACATATTGGTCTTGTATATTCTTTATGACAAGATATGGGGCAAGAGCTTCCCTAAGAAAAGAACCTTTAGCCCTTAACCACATAGAGACTTATACTCCAAGCCCTATAAACATGAATTGTACAATTAGGGAGGAGGAGGAAGTGTACATATTCCATAAGCCTACTACTTCATTAGTAGAGGTTCTTGACTACCTTTAAGATGAGTGGGCTACTGCTTATTAGTTTGATCCAATACAAGAAGCCAAGGAGATAAGCCTTGGGATATATTGTATATTTGAAAAAAGTGTCCTTATTCCCAATCTCATGAAAGAAAAATAAGATACAAATGGAGTGTGGGAGATGTTCTTTGATGGTTCAAGAAAAAAAAATGGTTCATGGGCTAGTGTTATGCCAATTTCTCTTGAATTGGAGAAGTATCACTCTTCTTATAGGCTCCAATTTAGTTGCATGAGTAATATAGTAGAGTATGAAGCTTTGATCCAAAGTCTTCAACTTTCACAAAGTATGGAATCAAATCTTTAAAAGTCTATGGAGATAGTTAGCTAGTTGTAAATCAAGTGAGGAATCAAAATATCGCAAAGAATAACCTCCTTAAGTCATACAAACATAGAGTATGGGATCTTCTTGAAGGATTCTAGGCTTTCAATATCCAAAGTGTCCCTAGAAGCAAGAACAAACATGCTAATAGGCTTGTAGCCATTGGTGCCCACTATGAAATACTAGAGCATGTTGTTAATGATAAGGAGAAACAAATTAGAGTTTTTGTGAGGCTTTTTGTTCTTTATAATTGCACAAATTGGAAGGTGTTCAATTTTGATGTACAAATTGTAAATTTCTTGTAGAATGAAAAAGAATTCTTTGCTAAAAATTAGTCAAAACTCCAAAGTCAATATGGGGATCGGATCATGAATTTGAACTCTAAAAAATTACCTAAGGGTCTCATTACCTTGGAAGGAATTTTCAATTTTGATGATCAGGCAAGGAACAAGGGTTCAAATCTGATTGCAAGTAAGGATGACTATACACCTGTCATTTTTGCTGATGGGAAGATTCTTAACTTAGGGAAGGTATGTAATGAAGATAAACAAGAAGTTTTCATTAAGTTAAAAGGTTTTGACCCAAGCCTATTTCAACATACTATTGATTTGAATCAAGATGCTAAACTTGTTAGGCAGAAGCAAAGGCCAGTTAACCCCAAGGTTGAGCCATTAATGAGAAAAGAGTTGTCAAAACTCATAAAGGCTAATAAGAAGAGTGGAGAAATCAAACTTTGTGTAGACTTTAGAGACCTCAATAGGGCTTCTCTTAAAGACCATCAACCTCTCTCTTCTATGGAACCGATCCTATCCAAGGTTGGTGGTTTAGAGAGATTTTCTTTCTTGGATGGTTTTTTAGGCTATAATCAAGGGCTTTTCCAGGAGTCAGACCGACATAAAATAACCTTCACCACCAAGTGGGGCACCTACGCCTATTGTAAGATGCCATTTGGACTAACAATGTTGGTGCCAATTTTGGAAGGAAATGGAGATGGCTTTCAAAGGTGTAATGGAGAATTTTGTGTTAGTGTATCTTGATGATATAACTATCTTTCCTAAACATGCAACAGATCACTTTCATCATTTAAGGTAGATATTTGTTAGATATAAAGAATATGGTGTGTCACTAAATCCCAAGAAATGTGTGTTTTCCACTAAGAAGGGGAGGCTCCTAGGGCACATCATGTCAAGATATGGATTGATGATAGGTCTAGAGAGGGTAGAGGCAATTCTTGCTCTCCCACTTCCTGCTCATAAGAAGAAGCTGCAAAGTTTCCTTGGTAGGATTAATTTTGTGAGAAGATATATTCCAAACCTTGCTGCCATGGTTAAACCTCTTACTACCATGTTAAAGAAGAATTTGACTTTCACCTGGACTAGGGAGGGGAAAGCCAATTTCGAAGAGATTAAGAAATCAATTGCCTCAACCCCCACTCTTGTTAATCCTAAGTTCGATAGAGATTTCATCCTTTACTCCTTTGGAGGAGAATCAAGTTTATCAATTGTTTCAACATAGCTCAATGATAAGAATTTGCAACAACCCCTTATTTTCTTTAGTAAGGAGCTTAATGATTATGAGGGTAGATACAGTTATGTAGAGAAGCAAACCCTTGCTGTTGTGAGGGCTCTCCAAAAATTGAGACATCTCTTATCTCAAAATAAGGTCCAACTTTTGGTTCCACATTTAGGTGTTAAGGATTTCCTCCTAAACAAGGATATCAATGAAAAAAGGGTTGGGTGGATTACTAAGGTAATTGAATATGACATTGATATCAAGATCACCAAGCTGATAAGAGGTAAAGGAATTTGTGAGCAAATGGCTTCATCTTTTGAGATACCGAAGGAAATTGCCCTCTTGATTCAAGGTGAGCAACCAGTAGAGAATGAGGGTCAGTTTGATTGGATGCATGACATGAAAAATTTCCTACTAGAAGGAAGGTATCCCCTAGAATTAAATAGAATAAAGAGGAGAAAATTTATATTACAAGCTATTACCTATGTCTTTGTGGATGGAATATTATTTAGAAAGGATTCTGATGAAGTCCTATTAAGATGTATTTGTGCTAATCATTTCAGTAGGTTGCCAAAAGATTTTCATAATGGTCATGCTAGTGGCCATTTCTCAGCTAGAATTATTTCCATGAAGATAATGAGGGCTAGCTATTATTGGCCAACCTTGTTTAATGAATATTATAGGTGGTTAAGGAATTGTGAGAAATGTGTTTTCTTTTTTGGAAAGAAAAGGTTTGTTTCTCTTTCCCTCAATCCCATTCAGGTTGATCAATCCTTTGCTTAATGGGGTTCGGATTTTATTGGTCCAATAAACCCACCCTCTAGCATTGGTCACAAATAGATCTTGGTAGCCATAGATTATTTCACAAGACAGATAGAAGCAGTGGCTCTTAAGGATGCAACAGAGGCTTCTGTGGTTGAATTCCTTAGTGGAATTGTAACCAGATTTGGCGTTCCTTGCACAATTATATCTAAAAATGCCAAATCTTTTGTTAGAGATTATATATGCTCTTGTATTGTAGAATATGGGATATATTTGAGCACCTCCTCAAATTATTACCCACAAGGTAATGGCTTGGCTGAATCCTCTAACAAGAACTTCATCATAATTATGAAGAGGACAATTGAAGATAACCAAAGGAGTTGGCATCCCAAGTTGAAGACAACCCTTTGGATTGAAAAAATCACACCCAAGATGGACATTGGGAACTCCCCATTCTTGCTAGTATATGGACATGAATCCAAGCTTCCTATATCATTAGAGTTCTATCTCTTGAGCTAGCTCATCAATTGGAGATAGAAGAACATGACCATATGACAATCAGGTTGGCATAACTGATTAAATTTGAAGAAAGAAGCAAACAAGCTATGCAAACCTTGGAAACATATCAACAATAGATGAAAAAGGTCCTTCAACAAGAAGGCCAAGGCTAGGATATTCAAGGAAGGAGATCTTGTTCCCAAGTGGGATGTAGACAGGGAAAAACTAGGGAAGCACTCAAAATTTGATCCATTATGGAGTGGTCCTTATGTGATTATCGGTTGCAAATAGGCAAATGCATTCTAGTTTTCCAAACCCAATGGTGATGTTCTACTAATTCCAATCAATGGAATTTATCTCAAGCCCTACTTCTAAAGAGGGTTAATATTTTGCATGCACATAGTTAGATAGTTTGCTTCCTATTCTTCCTGTTTTCAGGGAAGTGCATGAGCACATGTTATTTTGAAAAGATTGCAGAGGGTTTTAGTTCCTGGCTTCAGTTGCAGAGTTCCTAATTTCTAGTTGCAGAGGGAAATTTTAGGGTTTCACAATTCACAGGTTTCATGTTTTCATTACTCCATAGCCCAATGGATATTTTAGATCACTGATCATATGCATAGCAGGATTGCATCCCCTCTGAGTCGCTAGAATTGTTAGCTATTTCTCCCTCTTGCCAAAATTCATATTTCATATTTTGCAAAATGTCTAACAGTCATTCAAATATTTGAATTTAAATTAGGGCACACAAAATATATATCTTTAGAACCTTAGGTTATTTCTTATTTCCTAAGCGACTGCACACTTTAATGTTTCTATAGGCCCACAACTTTCGCTACCATAAGATCTTCCTAGATCTATGGCCATCATAATCTCACTTTTTCAAGAAGTAAAAACCTTAGAGAGTGTGAGAAAGTGGTGAGTTGACACCTGGCATGATGGGTCCATTCCTATTTGGTGGGCTGTGATAGCTTTTCGATGTGTTAGAGGTTATACACATGGTTCATTCTTGTTGGTTGGGGGATTGAATCTACATGCAACTTCAGGGTTTGATCTCCACTGTTAGATGGATTAAGATCCATGGTTGTCACTTTGTTGCTTTATAGAACAGTGAGGTAGTTAATTCATGTGATAAAGTGAGGTCTCAACATGTGGAATTCGTAATGTCACCTCCCTTGTGGGCCACAAAATTGAACTTGTTAGAAGAACATGGAGATTTCAGGGCACGTTGGCAGTTTGGTGTCTTTTCATTGGTTGAAATGTTGACATGGCTAGTATGTGGGCCAGTTTCCTTTCAATCATCAAATCAAAGTTGATCAGTGGTGAACACTTTCCCACTTTCTTAAGATGCAAGGTTTTTTAAAGAAAGTGAGCAAGCCACTTACAGACATATGTCCTTTCGGGCTTGGCTGGAAGTCAAATAGTTAGTGGTGGTAGTTATGTTTGTGGTTTCTATAGTAGACAATGGTTAAGTGTGAAAATGTGGTGCAGTTAGGGTAAGAAAGATGGTCAAACCTAAGAGGTCATGGTAGAAGTAGAGTCCCAATCTCATGAAGTTTTGATCTTATGAAAAATAGCTATCATAGGGTCTTAGGGTTAAGATTGTTGATCGCCAATGTCACAATATAGTATTTTTTGCTTGGTCATATGGTCATAAGAATGAAAAGATTAACCACCAAAGGCACAACATGGTTAGCCTAACCATTACTGTAGGATTGTGTATACAAAAATAAAGTGTTGTGATAATACAATAGGCCATGCATCATGAGATTAGCGGGTAAGCTAGATAATGGTAAGATGTTATGCCAAGGGTTGATCATAAGTTCATGTTGTCGTGTTATCATGCTGTCGTGATATCACAAGGAAATGGCGTGTCATAAGATTGTAAGAAGGATGAAAGGTGCTCTCAAGTAGAAGATAAACTGACTATTGTAAGATCGTAGGAGTCAACTTCTAGGCTAGGGATGATACAAGGGTTTTGACTTTATTAATGATTATAAGATCATAGGTCCCTAGGTTAACCATGAAAGGGTGTTTCACTTGTCTAAGCTAGAAAAGAAAAGGGTCCTCGACCAATAGAATTGTAGGAAGGGTACAAACGGAATGTTGAATGCTATTGACCTACTAATACATCTAATTTGGTGTACGTGGTTCCATCCATATACAATTGAATTACAAACAATGAGATTAGAAGATTTTTGTTATAATGCCAAACTATATTATTTTTCTTTTACTTACTTCATTACTTTTCTATTCTAATCCTAGATCTCAAAAATATAGTCATCAAGACCACAAGTCATCTTGATAGATATAATTATTACAATATAAAGTCCTTCCCCAAAGGGGAAATAGATGAGCATACAATTAGGCAAAGTAACATCTTCAAGAATACAGATTGTAGCTCCACACATGATCCAAGAAGGAATCTTCAAGGCTATAGAAAAACTTGAAATCAAAAAAACCTTGCAGAAGAAAATAAGGTCACACATTACTTAATATGCTAGGAATGAGCATGCTTCAAGAAAAGAGAAAGGATAAATCTTTGGAAAAATGAAATGAAGTTGTGAGATCTTAGGAGAGTGATCCATGATAGGTCCACACAAGGGAACCGATTTTGTAGAAATAAATAACATAGAAAATAAGGTCTATTCCAAGAACAACAGACATGAACACAAAATAGGAAATATTTTTAGTTCATGTGAGATTTCTAAAGAACCCAAGAGGCTATTGCATCACCTACTAAGGTGGAGTCAAACCCTATTAAGGTGGCTTCTCCTATTGTAGTCATGTTGGGGTTTTCTTTTCTTTTTCTTTTAATTCTCTATTCATAATAGGACAATTCCATTGAGGTATTGATTTGTATGTTGATAGAGGTTTCTCATGGTAGTATGCTTCTTTCCTTGGATCTTTCTTCTAAAGTATGGGTTTAATCTAGAGGTTCCCTCCTTCTCTCTCAAGGGTGGATCTAAATGGTGGTCATAAATGTTTAAGGTTTCAGGATTCCTTTCAGAACCTACAAGCAATTTGCTTCTTTGTTGGCCCTTCATTTTTTAGTAGAAGGGTTTCTTTCTAGTTGTTGGTTCATAGTTACCACATTAGTCCCTTTATTTTTGAAATGCAAGTTTCCTGGGTATTAGCTCCCATATTCTGTATGGTTTTTTAGCTCCATTAAAATTCTATTTGAATTCACTTCTTTTAAATTCCTTTCTTTTTATAATTTTGAATTTATGTTAGTATTATTGTTGGCTTCAATCCATTTAATCCTACTTGATTAAATTTTTAACTTCTTGTTGCCTCCTTAATATATCTTCCTCTTGTTATATTTGTGAGTCATGATTTAAATGGGAAATAATCCAAGTCATGAAATAATATCATATAAGTGTAAATCAAATATCCTTAAAACTAACACATGCATGTTTTCCATTCTTTCAATTTTATTTTCAAACATGGGCTAATAGTAATGCAATATTAACTATATTTACCATTCATTGTTTCATTTTTCTATTTTATGAGGTACCAAAATCTCAATCATGGATCAAGAAACAAGAAGATATATTTATATGGTGGATTTGTAGTGGGACTCTTAGCCTAAAAAACCAGCTATGTTCATATGGTATCTTGAAAAAAACCTATGAAAAAACTCATCAATATCTTCTACTTCAAACTTGAATAACTCTACTCCATTAAAAAAAATATAAATAGAGACAAGGTACTTTGTTTTAACTCATTCAAACTCATAAATTCTTGATACAACTTCTATAAATTGACCAATGAAGATAATTCTATCAATCTATCATTTGGGAATGGTACACCAAACTTCTATTCATCAATGCAATCGAAATTTAAGCATTGGACACCTCTAGCCAAATCATTGACAATCTAGAAACACACCTTTTGCAATATTAATCTCCACATTGGAGTTTCTTGACCAATTATTGAGTCTATGCACAACAGTCTTGAGTCTCCAAATTGTGTTTGACGATCCATAACCATTATTTTTATTGAATGTATGATGTGGTGAGTGTGGATAGAAGAAGACATTTTCTTTTAGAAGGATATTTGCGAGAAAGGAAGGAAGGGTGAAATACAAAATAAGGTTGAGTTAACACACTCAAAGAATCAATATCGACTCAAAATATTTGCATTGAGTGTTCATTCATTTGGGGAAGTGTATGATCATTATGCAGTCATAGCTAGAAGAAAGATGTGACATTCATACTATTTGACAAAATGGTTGATGTTTTGGAGATATAATGTGGTGTTAAATTTGTAATTTTCAAATTTAATATTCTATTAGATAAATATTATAGTTTTTATTTTCAAATGTGAAGAATAAAAATCCAAATGTAATGTATGAATATAAATTTGTGTGGTTTATTAAGTGAAGAAATAATCCACCTACAAATACAAGTTATTTAGTGGATTTGTGTAGTACAAAACAAAAGGCCAATGCTATTATACTGATGAGGGAAGATTAATTTGCATTTTTATAAGTTGCATTTTGTAAATTATGTTCAATATTTTTGAGAACAAGTTTATGAGTACCTAAGAATGACTCTACTATAGTGCATTATTTATAGGCTCATTTTATTTGTAAGAGATCACCTTAACAACAGGTAGAGACTTAGAAGTGTGCTAAATCTAGAATGGGGAGATACCTAAGGACAATCCTAGATCATATGCTTAGAGGATTAAATTTGTTAGTAAGAATAGAAGAAATTTAAATTGTGAAACAATGATTGTACTTCACTTGAACAATTAGGTGCATGCCATTTTCGATAAATCCTTGGAGAGGTCTAGATTCAAGATAGTATCTGCTAGGCTCAAACCAAGGAAGACCTTTTTAATTCAAGACACATGACAAAGCGTGTAGAGACATTTATTTGCCTTAAATAATTTTAATATGACAACAATATACTAAGTAAATGCTCTTGAAAAAAGACAAATAACTATTTAGTTAAAAATGAGTAAATATCTAGCTTAAAATGAAAGAATTAAAAAATTAACAAAATAAAAATTCTATTTATTACTAACTTTGGTAAATTGAATTCAATATATTAATTATTTATAATAAAAATACAAACTATTTTTTTCAGCAAAACATTATATTTATATTAATAATAACTAGCTCAAAAATAGCTCTCAGAGAAAAGAACTAGAAAAGAAAAGCTCTGGTCATTGCTTGATACAGAAAGGATGTAGAAGAAGAAAGAGTGCATCAAGAGAGAGTATCTATCAACACTAATGAATCTTGTCCTCATGATGCCCAAATTGAGAATATTGTGATTACAAAGAGCCCAAAAGTCATATGAATACAATTTATTGTTTGGTGTTGGAGAAAAAACCGAGAGCTAAGCGAAAAGTTGTCATAAAATTTTCCATCATTGATCTTCATCCAAAACTCCAATTGAGATTGTGATATTAGAAAGCCATTTGACGCAAGTGCAACCCAAGACTCTGAATTACATACAATATTTCAAAAGAAAAAGTGAGATCCATAAAAATAAAAACATAAAATATTATTAAAAAAGAATATAACATAAAATATAGAATGAAACCCTAATAAAGCATTTTATTTCTCCTCCCATTCATACTCCTTGGAAAATCCTCAGTATAATACTATTAGGAAAAGCATAAAAAAAAACTATTCCCATCAACTGCAAAATAAAACTAAATCACAAGTTAGTCCGTTTGGCTGTAGGAAAAAGAATATGAGAATAGGAATATGAATTCTTGAATTGTTATTCTAGAATAGAAAATAAGAATACAATATTCCTATTCTTGTTTAGTTCAGTCGGGATTTGATGGGAATTCACAGACCCAAAAATTTATGCTTTCTAAAATAAATAAAACTATAAAAATACTTATTCCAATTCTACGTGGAATTCCAAATGTTATTTTTTAACTAAAATTAGAATACTTATTTTTATTTGCAATTCTAATTTGGTGCACCATAAAAACAAAGATGTGTTGACAGATCTCAACTTGTACCCAGACGATATTCTTCTAATGAAGCGTTAAAACATTGAGGAAAATATGAACCTATTGTAGAGGGCATATAACTTTTAAATTGAAAATTATTGCATTTTGGCATATTATAACTACCAATTTGAAAATCATTGCTTTCCTGCAACTTTCAGAGTTCAGGAAAGACACCTCTCTGTGGAACGAAATTTCTTCGAAATTCAAATGCATTTCTCCAACTTCACGTAAAACTGAACATTATCAAAACAACACGTCGAATCATTCACCATTTTAGAACTATGTAACTCGCCATGCATTTTCCTTAAAAGGTTGCATTAATGCGGTTTGTTTTTTGGTCTTTTGTAAGGCAATGTCATACACGTCGTCTTTTTATAACAGATGCGGCAAGTGGCAGAGGAATTGAAGTTATAATGAAATAGGCATTCTCAGCGTACACCCAAAGAAACTAAAATAAATATTGCTTCGTGGAAGATAATTCATGCTCCTCAATAAATATCGTTGAAATTTGATTCTAAGTCTGCATCCTCATCACTTCTACCACTGAACCCCGTACTTTCCCTATGCTCTCTTGCAGACTTCACGGAAATTAATCCGAAATCCCTTTCTAATTGCTTCGAAAGAGAGGATATTTTGGGAGGTGAAACTGTATAAGTATATGCATAAATCGTTAATCCATGCTGCAAAAGAATTAAAAAGTTATAACCGATATTTTTCTTCAAAGAATAACTGGAGCACAAATTGTTTCGATTCTTCGCCACAAGTAACAATTCGCATCTTCAGTCGTTGCAAAGCTATAATTGTGAGGATTGAACATAACGTACCACTTGTGGATTTCTGTGTTTTTTTTCTCCGTGGGGCAAACTGCGAATACGATGAAGATGTCATTGGTCAAGAGTGTGGTAATTCTTCTCCTTTTCGTTTTTTGTAATTTGAATGTTTCTGGCAGGCGCAATCTCGATGCCCATTATAGGGAAAAGAATTACCATGCAAAGTTCATCCCAAGCGGGGATGAGATAAAGACACAGTGTCCATCATCACATCCGAGTTGCGAAGGCAAATTTCCAGATAAAAGATGCTGCCCCCCGCCCAAGAAGAAGGCGTACAAATCGGCGCCCTAATTCAGTTGTGTCATAATTAAAATATTCTCTTTAGAGAATATCTGTCAATAGCTCTTCTACAGGTGTCTGTCTTTGCTTTTCTGATTGTTGTTAGTCAGTTATAGATTGTTTTTTCAAATCTTTCTGACGTTTGAAGAAAGATTGTTGTATATATAATTAATAGTATCAATGGCGAACAATTGATTAATATTTCAAGCGAGACATGGTCCGCTGTTTTAATTCTATCACACTCGTGATCGTGTCTTTCATCATTCTCTTCTGCGTCCTATTTTACTTCTTTGATTTGTTTCATTCTCCTCTTTTCAGAATTAATATTCTCTTTGATTAGAAAAGCTAAGAGAATATTAATGGCACTCTGTAGAATACAAGCTTAGCATCAAATGTAACTGTGAGGACCATCATCCCTCCCTGCAGTTTGCACAAATGGATTTCTGATTGGATTACAACCACCGTGATCATGTTGATAAAGAAGTAGCCAAAACCTTACTCTGAATCTGAGAAATCAATGGCCTACCTAGAGCACCAGAATGCATTTAAAGAGTATCTCAGGAGCCTAAAATCTCTTGTTTCCGTTTAAAATTAAGTATTATCAAAGACATAAAAATATGCTGGATCAGACTGTAAACTTCCCCGTGGGAACAGACCTACAAAACCCTTATCTTCGTAGAGATGAGAATATTTTTGCATTTATTGAAAACTAATTAATTTGAAAAGAAGAGACATTCAAACAAACAATTCTGATGGCTCCCTTGGTTTCGCGCCCCCCGGGTTTTAAGGTTTACATAAGGTTGTAAGATGAAAAAATTGAATTATAAATATTATAATTATGGAGTAGGGTATGTATCTTAGAAGTATAGGTTGAATTAAAAAACCATGATTGGTGTGGTGGACTTAAAAATAACATTTTTTCTCTTTTGAAAAGAGAACACCAATTTGCCAAATTCACACAATATACATCAATCAAAAATCTATGCAAAAGAGTAAAAATTGTTAAATTTATATTGATTGGTAAATATATGTTAACATTTATTTATCTATGCAACAACAATGATACACCCTTTTGCTTCACAGTTAATACAACTCAAAATTTTCACCAAATTAATTGCAAATGCTCAACAAAAGTAGATTTGTGAATATAAAACGATTAGAATAGATAATAAAAAGCCATTGCCCTCTTCAAATACTATCAATTGAATGTACATTACTAGAATAATAGGATCAATTCATTTTTAATTTTCTTTCTAAGTAATTAAAAGCATGTTAATAGTTATAAGACCCCTCATTTAATGCAAAAATTATATATTCATTTAACCATCAATAAGACACATGTAATTGGTTTGGAACAACTTTTCAATATCAAATTAAAGTTTTTTTCATTATTACTTTTATTATTCATTTCTAAAAATATGATATAAGAAACATAAAATTTAGATTTAAAATTTACTATTTAATATAATTGTAAAATATTTTTTAATATAAAATTAATGTAAACCTACAATAGCCTTTAAAATGAAAATCATCATTGAAAAGTTACAAATTTGAAAATGAAGTAAATTAGAGTCTTTTAAGATATATGTATATGTATATGTATACACATACACATACACATACACATACACATACACATACACATACACATACACATACACATACACATACACATACACATACACATACACATACACATACACATACACATACACATACACATACACATACACATACACATACACATACACATACACATACACATACACATACACATACACATACACATACACATACACATACACATACACATACACATACACATACACATACACATACACATACACATACACATACACATACACATACACATACACATACACATACACATACACATACACATACACATACACATACACATACATATATATATATATATATATATATATATATATATATATATATATATATATAGAATTGCTTGATTAAATTAGATTTTCTCCTAAAAAATTGGTATGCTGTCAAAATCCTTGATTGTCAAAGAGTAACACTATTTTGACACACATAATAGTTTTTTTTTACAATAGATATCTATGTGATTTTTTCACATTTAGTTTTTTAACATCCATGACAAGTCCATGGAGATATTTTGATGTCTTTATGGTTAGTATTTCATAGTTTATTGATGTAAAAAATTAAATAAATACTAATTTTTACGTACATTATTTTTTATTCATGTAAATTATTTTGTATTGGTTTAATTTTATAATACTTTTTTTTTATAGAAAGATGACTCGACTATGGATGTTTTTCTTATTTTTCATAAATTTTAATTCTCTTTTAAACTATTTTTCCATGAGCATCTAGTACATAGGTTAGTTTTCGATAATAAAACTATATTCAATTGTTCGAAAAAAATGTACACTTAAAAAAATTTAAAATATATGAAACCCATAGTCATTAGAAAGCTCATTCCAAGTACTTGTGTTATAAAAAATGACATGTCTTTTGTGTTCCATTTGAACATGGTAATTGAATTTAGAAGCCATGAAAAAAAATACATCTTATGCCCTCTGCAAAACATCTCTAATTTTGCACTTTAATAGAGACCAACTTTCTATCAAAAATGCATTCCTATTTTATTTTTGATTTGTAATATTATTTTTATATTTATTAAACATTGGGATCACATCTGGGGGATTCCATCCCCATGGTAGAACATTACATTTCTATAATCTAATGAGCAGACATTAATGTCTCATTACATTGTAAATACTGCACAATACATCACATCATACTAAGAAATTTCCTATAGTCAATCGAGATCCCTTATCGCACCAAAGCATCTTTCTCCTTATCCCTCCAATTCTTATCTCTCCATAGTTTCTCCTAATCCCTCCAAGGCAATAAACTATCACCACCTTATATCTCCCAATGCAAATGACCACTACTCTATCTCAGTAAGGCGTGATAGTGTGTGAAACAGAAAAATCTTGACAAGGCAGTGCAATTGGCAAAATAGGATGGTGACGGGGAGGCTAGAAATGCCTTGTGAAATCTGCAAAGTAGGCAACAACTCGCACATGGGATGAATTTGAAACAACAAGAAAGGAGTTTCAAACACAAGACCTCAATCAACTAAGCCTCGTGACATAACCGTCATGTTGTGGGGTGAACCCCAAGTGCCTTCCTATTTTTGATTGAAACTATTTTGGATTGTTGATACTATAACTGGGAAAAAGTTATATATTTTTTATTAATACTCCTATCAAAAGACAAAGAAAAATTGCCAAATTTTGGATTGTTAAATTGGTTTTTTCTTAGCAACCTACCATGGTCTTCCTCTAGGTTCAAAGGCCCTTGAATGCTTTTGAGCCTCTTTGGTTGATATATTGCATAAGAAACTATCTGACTGGAAAGGATCGATTCCAAGTTGATATGGTAAACTTCAACTAATCAAGTCTACTCTCCAAAGTGTTGGAAATACAATAGGGAAAGTAAACTCTAAGGGGGTGTGGGGTGAATCAGTTCCTCCAAAATTTAACCATAAATTCATTCACCACAAATCCATCTCATAATTTGCATGTAAATTCAAATAGCTAGCTAAACACATTCATCCATACTATGAAAGAAAATAACATTCAACACATGTATGGAACAAGGTATTTGGTTACCCAGAAACCTTACAATGAGAAGGTAAAACTAGGGTTGGGATGACACCCACAAATCTCCACTACTCCAGTAATAAAGTGTATCCAATGAAGGCTACAATGTTTGATCATAATATCTACCTTGTGAAAGGTCTACCTTGTTAAAGGCTTACAAATTTTTTAGATCTTACCCTATTAAAGGATTTCAATACCCTATTAGAAGTGTGCCTAATTGAAGGGCTTTAACTTACAATGAAGTAAGCACCCTGTTAAAGGATTTACAATAGCCTGTTAAGACTACATTATTAAGAAATTTAATTGATTCACCTGTTAGAATTTCTCAGTAATGATCCTACAATTAGCATTTTTCTGGTAGATAACAAATCACCTCTTTCTTGATGTGTACTTGATCCTCACTGATCAAATGTATCTCTTTTGTCCTCTAATTCTTTTCCTTTGTTCTCCTCTAACTGATTCTACAATCTATCTCAATTCACAATACCTAAGTCACCATGAATGCTCTATTTTCTCATGAAAACTTCTCTCTTCTCTCTTTCTATATTCATACAAAGTTTACGGTTTGTCCTCCTTAAATAGACCCGATGACTTAGCGTTAGGTGTGAATCAAAAATTGTAATTCATCCATCTAACCACTCAAAACTATTGTTCTCAGATTAGTTTTGACAATTGAGTATCAACACACTTAAGAAATTTCTAAGTTGATGTTGAGTATCTTATAGATGTTGAGTTATAGTACGTGTCAAGCCAAAAATTCAACAAGTGTCAAGTTATTGAAGTGCCAAGCAAGTTTGAAGTGTCGAGTGACAATTGATGCCGAGCTAGTATATGTGTCAAGCAAAGTATAGGAGCTGAGTGAGATAGAGTAACTATAGGAACCAAGCAAGACAAAAATTCTATTTGTGTCAAGCATTAGCAATTAGTAAGTGTCAAGTAACATAGAATCAACATATGAGTTGGTGCCTTCAAAAACTCAGATGTAAACTATTTTTGAGCTGACTCAAGATTAATCTTAAATGATCTAAGAGATAAGATCAAATCTTTTACATTCCCTATGTGATCAGCATGCAACCAATCAAAAAAATGAAGAGAGCATGCAATCAATTGGAAAAGTGGAAAGAATTGAGTGAGAAAAGATGGATGAATCTCAGTCATAGATTCATACCTAACCCTAAGTCTCAAAGCCTTTATAAGGAGGTCGAAACCCCATAATTCAAAGTAGAGTGGAAGTGTAAGAGGTCATGTGGAAATGCATGAGTGAATGCTAGTGATGTTTTGGAAGGGGTGAGAAGACTTGGTGGAAGAACAACATTGCAAAATCAGTTTGTCAAGAAAAAAGTATCAACACTTCGAATATAGATATATTAGATCAGGAAGGAACAGATCAGATTAGATAGAACAAGGATTTGGAATTAGAAATTGAGGATTGTAAGTCATTGGATCAACACATTCTACTATACTTTCTAACCATGGTATTAGGAGAATGAAAATCCTATGAAGATAGGTTAGCTTAACAACTATTTTGTAGAACCTTTAACAAGGTGTTAAATCCTTTAACAAGGTGTTAAATCCTTTAACAAGGTGTTAAATCCTTTAACAAGGTGAATTTCCAAGTGAATGTTTGTAAATCCTTTAGATAGTTCACTTTTAATAGGGTGTAAAGCCTTTAACAGGGTAGGCCTTTCACGAGGCAGACCATTGTTGATGGTCAAACTTTATAACCTTAACCAGTTACATATTGCTGCAGTGATAAGTTGTGGGTGTCAACCCTACCCCAATTTTACCTTCTCTTTTTGGAGGGTTTCTGGGTGATCAAATGTTGTGTTAATATTGTTACTTTTGATTCACCCCCCCTCTAAAAGTAAATCTTCCCACTTGTAAATTCCAACAATTGGTATCTATACTAAGTTCTCACAAAGAAAAGCCTTACAACTTGGAAACAAGATCTAGAAATGGAAGACTACAAACTTGGGAAGATCATAGAAAACTAGGAGATTGAGATACATCTTATTCTACATTCTCTAGAAGAAGCCAAGGAAGAATTGAGGAAATCCTTAAAAATAAGAAGATAGATTGCCATAGCTAAAAATGATACACAGTACAAGGAGATTGACACCTCAAAAGTGTTTGCAAATAGAGATTCCAAGGAGTTTGATGTAGCAATAGCAAAACTAATGGAAAAGAATAGATCTCAAGCAGAAGAGATCAGAACTCTCAAGATTGAACAAGAATCTCAAGCCATGATGCTTTGTGAAATGACTATACAAAAGAAAAGAGCTATTGAAGATAAGGCTATGATAGAAGAAGAAAAAATAAACCTTGCTAATAGATTGGAGGAAAAGTCAATTGAGCTTGCAAGAATTTCTAACATGCAATTAGATACCCTAAGCCAGATGATGAATGCACATCATGAGCAAAATGTTAAGGACATTGAGATCTCTACACTAAAGATGCAAAATGAACAACTGCAAAATGACTTGAGAAGAGAAAATAAAATTTCAAAAAGCTTCAAAAAACCTAATGAAGCCATCAAGTATTTTGAACAGCTACTAAAATCACCAAAATCCAACAATGACACTTCAGGACTAGGATACACCAACACTAAAAAAGGAGAGTCATCCAAGACTGCTGAAGAAAGAAGTGACAAAGGTAAGAATACTAATGCTACTTGTCATTTTTGTGGTCAAAAGGGACATACCTCTAATGTGTGTAGGAGAAAGAATGCCCATTAGCATGACAAACCTAAAAA
Organism: Cupressus sempervirens; assembly: GCA_028749045.1. Classification (NCBI taxonomy): domain Eukaryota; kingdom Viridiplantae; phylum Streptophyta; class Pinopsida; order Cupressales; family Cupressaceae; genus Cupressus; species Cupressus sempervirens. The sequence goes on from CM053786.1 coordinate 198,485,853, forward strand.
TATGGGCCATTGTCACAAGTGCAACAAGTAAGGACATCATGCACATGATTATAGGACTAGAACCATATGAAAACCAAAATTTGAAGATCACTCCTACAATTGCAAGAAGTATGGACATAGAGATTTTGAGTGTAGATCAAAGCCTATGTGGACACCTAATCAACCAGCAAGATCAAATAATCATGGACATCACTACAATTACGACTACAACACTAGAAATAGCTATCAATACTACCAAGAGTATGGCCACATCTCTAAAAATTGCATAAGAACACATTTCAGTGGAAACTACAGTAGATAGTTGAGCCAAACTACATGCTTCAGTTGTTTGAAGACTAGAAATATCAACAAGAATTGTCCAACAAGGTCAAAGGCACCCAACGTAGAGTTCAACAAAGGAGAAGGAAAAGTAGATTTTGAATACATTAGAGGTGATATGAATAAAACATGGAAGAAGAAAGATGGAGGTAAGAAATCCAATGGAGGGATCACTTCACCCAAAAGGTCAAGTGGTCACACATCACCCAACTAAGCAAAAGAAAGTATGTGGAACTAATATACAAAGCTTTATCATACAGAAATTTTAAGACAAGAATAGTAAGTACTGAAAAGGATATTGAGATGCAAAGTTAAAACTTCAAGTTTTCACAAGTATTGTCAAGTAAGGAAAGTTGCCTTTAGATGCTGAGTAAAGATCTAGTATATGCTGAGTTGTCTGCCAAAGTCAGTAGGAGCTGAGTGATTAGTTGCAACTAAGTTAGTAGTGGATACCAAGTGAAAGGAGAATTTGTATTGAAGCTGAGTAAGGGAAAACTCCAGTATATGCTGAGTGTTACAAAGACAATGGAAGCCAAGTAAAACAAAATTGCTTAAGGAGCTAAGTGGATAGTTGTAAATGCACTAAGCATTAAATGCTATGAAACAAGGGTATATGATCACATCATGAGAAAAGAGAAAAAGACAGGAAGAGAGCATAATGATTTGTAAGAAGAGTTTGAAGTATTTGAGTAGATTTCAACTGAGATTCAGCATAGTTTTGATGATTCAAGGTATTTATACTTGTGTCAAGCTACACCTTTTTGAAATTTTTTTGTGTTGAAACCCTACATTTTACAAATGGCCTCTAGTACTAGGAAACTTGAGGATAAAGAGTCATTTGAAGTTCAATTAGTGTCAAATGAAGTTAAGCAACACGATTTTTGACCTATCCCTAAAGTTGCATTAAAAGTGACCTAGCCAAAGCCCTATCCATAATTCCTCCTAAAGTTGTAATAGTCAAAAGTGTTAGTAGATGTTATAAGTGCAAAAGAGGTACTATTGAAGACATGGAAATCAGGAATGCATATGATAGATTGTGTGAGAATGGAGTCTTGAAGGAAGAGTTTCAAATCATTGAGAAGAAGGGCTTAACCCATGCCCTAGAGTTGCCTACTATTTTTAAAATTGAATGGATTAGAATTGTACTCATTAGGATACGTAATGGTAACTTATGGTTAGAAGATGGGCTAGGCAAAATATCAAAAATGATTGTTCATAGGGTAATAGGGTATCCAACCCTAGATTGGCCTAAATCCCTAAGGAGTGACTCCAAAGAAGATATTAAGAAAAATACTAGAGCCAAGTGGAACAAGAGAGGCATGACCATTGATACTATTAAGGATCCTTTTGTTGATTTTGTTGTCAAAGTCATTTCCTATAAATTTTACCAATCTAGTAGACTCAACAGTGTTCCCTGTATTGTAGTAGATGTTGGTTATAAACTTATTAAAAAGGATCATACCTATTATCTAGCATAATTGCAACTACAACATATCAATGAGAATTTGGGAGCTACAAGGAGAGCAAAGGGAGCTCAATGCAAATTTGGAGCAATTTTGATATGTGTATTTTTCTATGTACAAAGTGAATTCACCTCTTTTGGAAAGGTTATCTAGAAGAAAAATAGGTCCATAGTAGCATAGGTAAATGAATACATTGAACAAATGGGAGCAAATTTTGAAACACTCATGACTAGCTATTTTGAAGAAATCAATGAAACAAAGAATTAGGATCCCAGTCTCACTTGTGGGGCAGCATATAAATGATATTTGTTTTCTTATTAATATTGACTATACCTACATCGAAGCAGCCATACCAAGGGTAAGATGGCTTAGACCACTTGGTTATGAGATAAACATTGATGAAGCATTTGTGCCAATAATAGCTCTACTTGCAAAAGAAGTAGATAAAAGTGCCCAACATTTTGGTACATATGATGTAGTAAGATCAAAGGTAGACATGGAATTGAAGACTGCTTCTACACTTAAGAAAAATGACAAATTAGTAAAGAATCTCAAGCCCAAATTTGGAGAAGGCAAAAAAAAAAGTAGAGGAAGAAGAAGATGATGAAGAGGAAGGTGAAGATGAAGAAAAATAGGGCCAAGAGCCACTTACTTTTATCCAAGGAATGGGTGAAGATACTAAGGAACAAGAAGGTGCTAGACAAACCAAGAAAGCACCCAAGGTAGAGGCAAAGAAGAGAAAGGCTCAAAAGCAGCCTACAACATAGCCTAAAGGAAAGAAAATAGCCAAGCCAAGCCGAACAAAACCTACCAATAGGGCAAATACAAGGGCCACAAAAAAGGTGGCAAAGGAATAAGAAAAGAAGAAAGACATAGAGCAGGGAGAGCCAACATAGAAGAAACAAAGGAGAAAATATGTGGCACCTCCAGAGTTGGATGAGGAAAGAACTGAGTCTGATGATAACAAGTAGTTTAGAGTGGTCAGTCACACCGCTAAATTAGATTTGGAAAACATTTGTGACAATATTAGGGACAATGCAAACTTGTCAGGACTTAAAGGCATTAATTTTAATAAGTTGACAAGAGAGGAACAAAAAATTGTGCAAGAATCAATTTACACTATGATGGCCAAGTTCAAGAACACTCCAGTTGAACTTGATAATACTATGCCTAAGGAGTTATATTCAATTGTAGAAAATAAATGGCATTATTGTCTAAACATGGAGAAGGAGATAAGAGAATCAACTTTGGCTCGTGTGATGCTTAAACTAACAAAATTCCAAATAAGTAAGACAAGTAAGAAGCATGGGAGTAAATTTGCACCCAAATACAGAGCCTTCAACATTTTGCAAAATAAAATTGAAGATGTTGTGAAGAAGTCCACTCTCATGTCAAAAGTAATTTATGGTCTCTAGATAGTTAAGGAAGGAAAAGAAGATCCCTTTGAGGGAAGGAATGATGAAGACAATGAAGAAGAAAATGAAAAGGAAGAATAAGGAGAGAACGAAAAGATAGATGTTACAGTGGAGAAGGAAACACAAAAGGATGATATCGAAATAGCTAAGGAGCAGCAACAGGAATAGAAAGTACAAGACACACAATTTCCACCTCCTAGTCCTCCACATGCAACACCCACACTTGTAGAGATAGTAATTGTGAAGGATGTTCCTGACACCTCTGGTCAAAACATCAATGCATTGACTATAGAGGATCTTAGGAAGATCCTTCACCAGACCACACTACAAGCACAATTGTGTACCAATCCAGTCTTGGTGAGTGTGGAGGAACTTCAGAAAGCTATAGTTGAGATTAAAAAGGAGAACATTAATCCACAAGAACCACCTTCACATACTCCAGTGGCTACAAGTGGACAACCACAAGAGCAAGGAATGCAAGATGCATCAGCTAAGGTTGACACCACAATTATAGTGGCTTCAACTACCGAGGAGTAAGCAAAGGACTAAACAGGATAGAAGGATACCTCTACCATTACAACACAAAGTCAAGGTGCACCTCCTCAAATCATAATCACTGATTAAGGTAGAACTAAAGAGGACAAGGGAGAGAGCCCTAAGGAAAAGTAACAAGAGGCAATTCAAAAATTGATAAATTTTCCTACTACAGGGACTCCCATTATAACTATGTAACCGAGCACTGATGTAGTACCATTGCAAATATCAGCACCAAGCATTAGCTCTACCAAGGGAGCAAGAGTAACTATGGAGACCCTGCACTTGATGAGGAGATAGTCATACCAAGATCTGACTATAAAATAATGATCATAAAATAGATCAATGAAGTGCAAGAGGCACTAGAGAAGAAGAAGAAGCAAGAGATACTCAGGAATGAGTATAGATAAAGGCAAGCATTGAAAGAAATCAAAGACATCTTTCTAGATGCTTTCAACTTGCATGTATGTAATGAGACAAAGCCCATCATGGAAAAATTATCCAACATAGTGGACTAGGTATATAATGAAGACCTAGACACCAATGTCAAATTACTTGAATTGTCTAAAAAGAAATTTTAGATGAAGGTAAATGAGAAAATATCTAGTGAGATAGCACTGTCATAGGTGGAGCTGGCAAAGAAGGTTGAGAAGGTGAAAGTAGTACCCAAATTGTGTAATTCCTCATACTTCACACAAGAGACCAGCCAGAGGATATTGAGCTTGGAGAGGAACCTCAAAGTATCTAGCATGTAGCTACCAAAGGATCCAACTCAAAGTGAGAAGCATTTTGCTACAATGCTTCACACACAAAAGGAATTAGCTATACTTACAGTAGACGAGGCAAACACCAAGGCCAATTTAATAAAAATCCAGTCTTCCATAACCCCTCACATGGAAGTTTTACATAAAGAAATGACCTATATAGAGAATGTCTTGAAGAAAGATCCCAATCTTTCTACATTGGAAGGCCTAGTACACCTTGCAATAGAGAAAGCCATCCAACTTAAAGCATTGGAAACTACATTAGACAATTGTGATGCTTCTCTAAAGATGATAATGGAGGTAAATAAATCTTTTTTGGCTAAGTATTCAATTTATTCATAGGACCCTTTGACATAAGTTTTAAAAAGGGGGAGATAATACATTATGAAGATATGGGGGAGATAATACATTATGGAGATAATAAATGAGGGGGAGATAATAAAATTTTGAGTTTTGAGGAGAGATAAGGAGATAAAGCCAAAAGGTTACAAAAATAGCAAGGGAAGATGTGTGAAAGGGGTAGTAACAATAGAGCAGACATGGGAAGGAATAACAAGGCAGAGATAAAAAGTATTTGAATAATCAGCATGAGACAAATTCAACATAAGGAGTTTTGGATATAGAAATGGCACATTAGCTCAGGGGGAGTTACATGTTTTTGAGGTATATAGTCTTCTACAAAATTTTGAACATGTTTTTGATGTTTTGTACATATGCCAAGCAAGATGTATATTGTACTCATAGAGATCAGTTTCATAATGCTTAGTTAAGTATTTTTGACACTCATGTCAAAGGGGGAGATTGTTGGTCTCAGATTGGTTTTGACAATTGAGTGTCAACACACTTAGGAAATTTCTAAGTTGATGTCAAGTATATTATAGATGTCGAGTTATAGTATGTGCTGAGCCAGAAATTCAACAGGTGCCAAGTTATTCAAGTGTTAAGCAAGTTTCAAGTGTTGAGCGACAGTTGATGCCAAGCTAGTATATCTGTAGAGAAAAGTATAGGATCCAAGCGAGACAAAGTTACTATAGGAGCTAAGCATGAAAAAAATCCTATATGTGTCGAGCATTAGCAATCAGTAAGTTTTGAGTAACATAGAATCAACTTATTAGTTTGTGAATTCACAAACTCATATGTAAACCATTTTCAAGCCAATTCAAGATGAATCTCGAAAGATCTAAAAGATAAGATCAAATCTTTTACATTCCCTATGTGATCAGCATGCAACCAATCAAAAAAATGAAGAGAGCATGCAACCAATTTCAAAAGTGGAAAGAATTGAGCTAGAAAAGATGGATGAATCTCAATTGAAGATTCATACTTAACCCTAAGTCTCAAAGACTTTATAAGGAGCTTGAAACCCCATAATTCAAAGTAGAGTGGAAGTGTAAGAGGTCATGTGGAAATGCATGATTGAATGCTAGCAATGTTTGGAAGGGTGAGAAGACTTAGTGGAAGAACAACATTGCAAAATCAATTTGTCAAGAACAAAGTATCATCACTTCAAATAGAGATATATTAGATCAAGAAGGATCAGATCAAATTGGATAGAACAAGGATTTGGAATCAGCAATTGAGGATTGTAAGTCATCAAATCAGCACATTCTACTTTACTTTCTAACCATTGTATTAAGAGAATGAAAATCTTATGAAGATAGGTTAGCTTAACAACTATTTTGTAGAACCTTTAACAAGGTGTTAAATCCTTTAATAGGGTGACATTCCAAGTGAATGTTTGTAAATCCTTTAGACAAGTCACTTTTAATAGGGTGTAAAACCTTTAATAGGGAATGCCTTTCATAGGGTAGACCATTGTTGAATGTCAAACTTTTTAACCTTAACCAGTTATATATTGTTGCAATGATAAGTTATGGGTGTCAACCCCACCCCAATTTTACCTTCTCATTTGGGAGGGTTTCTGGGTGATCAAATCTTGTGTTATCTATTTTCATGCATGCCTTTACTTTTATGTTAATTAGATATGCTAGATGCATATGATTGATTTTAGCTAAAATTTTTAGAGGTTAATACTGTTACTTCTGATTCACCCTCCCTCTCAGAAGTAAATCTTCCCAATTGTATATTCTAACAAAACCATCCCTTTAACTGATTAGTTGCATGTACTACATAGTGATCCTCAATAAAGATTTTTCCTTATCATCTAGGATTGCTAAATAATAATTAAGTTAGCTAAAAAATGGTTTTCATAGTAGCTTGTGCCATTACAAACAACTATTTTAAAACTATATTACTCGACACTTGAAATATCTGATGCTTGACATCCACTATCTCTTCAATGCTGTAACTTGACCTTTGAATGACTTGGAATCCATTGATCACTTGACATCTATATGGTTGAACACTTACTATCTACTTGGCACTACTCGACATATACTGTATATCCCTTGCTCAACATATATTATCTGGAAACTTATGCTCAACATACTTTACTTGTTCGACATGAACTAAGTAAATGACTTAAGTATATTGTCACTCATATATAAAAACCAATAGTAGATTTACAATCTCCCCCTTTGACATGACTGGAAAAATACTTGGACATGTATGAATATCCTTAGCCTTTCAAGCATAACTCAAATAATATCCATTTAGTATTTGTCTTACAAAATTTCAAATGTTCAAAATTTTGCAAAACTTATGACTCATCATTCATACCTCAAGTTTCAAAAACTCCCCTTGAGTTGATCATTCTATTCTAATTCTAAAATTGAACAATCCTGTTGAGTAGATCTACTACATTCACTTTGTCTTTGTTTGGTGTCCCCTAAAACTTATCTCTCCTTTAGTTCATTCTCCCTCTTTCTTCATTCTCCCCCTCTTCATTTATTCTCCTCCTTCTGACACTTATGTCATGGGTTGCACACGAATTATGTGTTTATCCAAGAAAGTTTTATGGACCTCTAGTATTATCTTCATAGTTGAATCCCAATTATGACATGCTACTTCCAACCAATCATTTGATTTGAATAGATAACTTGAAAACAAGGTGAACTAATCCTTCATGTGTAGAAAGATGGGGTTGTAGTGTAATATCTCCATGTGTGGGGTCAACATGGACTGGATACTAATCAATGTAGCCCAAATGTTTTCATCTTGAGCATGCAAGGCTGCCAAATGACATTGGGAGTTCATCAAAGTCCTGAAGTGCTTTTGAATCTAAGCTTTAGAATTAGCTAGAGTAGTACTTGTTAACTTCATTTCTCCTTGCAGAGTGTCAATATGTTGATGCATGTCTTGTGTGAATAGATTTGTATCACACAACTTGGTATAAATAGAGAAAATATTCTCTAATACTTTCTTCACACCCTCAATCTTGATTGGTAACTCAAACTAGTGTAGCGAAATAACACTAGATATATATTCATCCACCTTGGTTTGAAATTTCTTCTCAAACCATTCCAATAATTTGACATTGGTATCTAGGTCTTCATCATTGATTATCTCTACAATATTTTCCAACTAATCAATGATGAGCTTGGCTTCATTAGATGTAGGGAGGCTAAATGCATCAATAAATATGTCCTTGATGTCATGAAGTGCTTATTTTTTCCCGTGCTCCCTTTTGAGAAGTTCTTGGTGTTTCTTCCTTGCTAAAGCATCCTACAATATGCTCATATGCTCTATTCTGATTGTAGTAAGATCATACTTTGGTAACTCAATTACCTCATCAACCTTAGATGTTCTAGGACTTGACCTTGATGCTTGCAAAGGTGTAGCTTCACTATTCATCATGTGAAGTGCTTGACTAGGAGTAGGAGTAGCTGTGTCTTGTAAGGTAACCGATGTTTGTATTCCTATTACTTCCTCTAGCTTTGTAGTTAAGGTTGAATATTTAGTCTGGTCCTTCTCGTTCTCTTTGATCTCTTGTCCACCTTGTTCTTGTGGTGTAGGTTTAGGACTAGCTTATTGACCTATTTGAATTGGTGTTCTTTCTTTTTCAATTATTGTAATTGTAGGTATCTTGGTGTTGATATGCGAAGGCAAGGTATCCTTCCTGTGGTATACTACTATATGCATGCCAGGTTGCACCTCTATAGATTGAGAGGGAGCACTTGATAATGGTGGAGTTTTCTTCCTTGTAGATGCTAATTCTGCCTTCTCAATCTCATCCACACTCACCGACATAGGATGACTGCATAATTGTGCCTTGGTGGTGGAATTAGATCGTATCTATTGCATATCCTCCTTTTTTAGGGGACTGATATTTTGAATGGTGGTGTGAGACACATCCTTAACCTTTACTATATCTTCTTGAGGACTAGCACTTGAAATTTATAATACTCGTACATTCTATTTTGGTTGTTTCTCTTCTTCAACTATTGCCTCTATAGTGCTTTCCCCATGTACTTCCATCAAAGATTCATCATTTTTTTCTTCAACTACCTCTTCCTCTATTTTATCTTCACCTACTTCTTTAGGTTCTTTCTCAATAGCCTTTTGTGTTATCAACCCATAAATTACCTTCCATATTTGTGTGCTTTGCTAGACAACAACTTCAATCTTGTTTCGTAAAATGTTAAAAGCTCAGTACTTTGGAGAAATTCTTCCCTTGTACTTATCAAGAGCTTTTATCATCTCATATTTGTCCAAATTTGGAATCACTCTTGCAAGTGTAGTCTCTCTAATATTTCTCTTTGTTGTGGCTCTTCTAATTTATCCATATCTAACTTCCCAAGTTTATCAAACTCAACATAGGTGAACCCACTTAAATCAACATTATTCTTAATATTTTCACACAAGTTGTCCAAATTAGAAGAGGGACTATGACTTACCACTTTGAATTGGGTGTTATGATCTGACTTTGTCCTCTCCTCATCTGATTCAGCTGGGGCAATATACTTCCTTCTTTTCTTTTACTTAGGTTCATCTCCCTGTGTAGCTTTACTATCTCTCTTACCTTTAGGCTTATGAACCTCCTAAGTCTTCTTAGCATTAGCTCTAGTGCTATCCTTGGTAACAAAAAATATAGGTTTTTTTTTGTGAAGACTTCACAACTGTTGTAGGTTTTCTTGCTACTAGCTTCTTTTCTTTCCTCTTCTTTTCTTTTTTGGAAATAGGTGTTTCTTTGGCTTCTTCTCCCTCGACACCTTCATCAATTCATGCTTCTTCTTCCCCTTGGTCCTCACCATGACTCTATATGATAGAAAGTGGTTCATGGGAAGGTGTATTTTCATCATCTTTATTATCTTCTTCTTCTTCATCTCCTTCTATCCCTTCACCAAATTTTTCTTTGAGTTTATTCACAAGCTTATTCTTTTTCCTTATCACAGAAGTTGCCTTTAAATCCATTGTGATCTTTGACTTTGCTACATCATAGTTTCCAAAATTAGTAGCATCCTTATCTACTTCTACTAGTAAAGTAGTGATGGTTGTAGATGCCTCATTAACAATAATCTCATAAGGTAGTGGTCTAAGCCATCTTGGAACAAAAGCTTGAACATATGTGAAATCAACATCAACTACAAAATAAACATCATTGAAATGCTTCTCTACTAGTGATATTGCAATCCTCTATCTTTGTTTCATTGACTTCTGAAAGTCTTCAAAATAGCTAGTCATCAAACTCTCAAAATTATCTCCAAGTTGCTCTATAAATTGACCAATCTACACTACAACTGGTATGTTAGTATTGCAAGCTACTTTCCCAAATGTGGGAAAGTTTTCTGTGCATGAAAAAATATACAAACAAGTGTTGAACCAAATTTGCATTGTGCACTTCTTCTTTTTTTCCTTATGGCTCCCAAGTTCTTAGATAATTGTTGGAGTTGTAACCTGACAAGGTCATAAGAATGGTCTTTCTTCACTATCTTGTAACCCAAATCCACAACCATACATGGTACACTATTTAACTTGCTGGATTGAAAGAACTTGTGTGCAATAATTGTTACTTAAAAATCAATTAGGGGATCATAAATTGTGTCTATGGTCATTCCTCCTTTACTACATAGTGCCAACGTATTCTCTTCAATTGCCTCTTTTACATCACTCCTCATTGTCTTAGGTCTGTCTAGGGTTGGATACCTTGTCACTCTATGAATGATACTCTTTGTGACTTTTATAGGCCCATACTCCAACCATACAAAATTGTCATGAATTCTACTAAGAACAATCTTAATCCATTCTATTTTGAACACGTATGGAAAATCTAGGGCACTGGTTAACCCTTTTCTCTCTACAACCTAGAATTCTTCTTTTAATACTAAATTATCACACAATTTTCCATATTACACCTTACATCTTGTATCATCAAAATTTGTGGTGGTATCATCGATAACACACCTGATGGGCCTCCTTTATATGCAATGTTAGGAATTGCCCAAAAATATGGTCATTTGATCTCATTACTTATCAATTGAACATTCAAAACTTCCTTTCCTTTATTAACTACAACAACAAAATAACTAGATCCCATAACAACTACCTAGGGTTTGTAAAAATTCAAACAACGTAGCTTGACACATGATAAATATCGTAAAAATTTCGATGACTGGTGTCAAGTAGCAATTAAATTAAGTTTGCAAATGATTGAATCCTTCTTTCCAATTTACCTTTAGCTCTTCATGCTCTCTTCAATCTTTTAATGATTGCAAATGAGTCAAAAATTGACCATACAGCTCTTAAAACTTTGCAATAAATGCCCAATGCTTACATAGCTGTAAGCTCAGCTACAATAGTAATTCTCACTCACTCAGCTTCTATGTAATTTTCTTCATGCTCAGCAACCTCTACAAGCTTGGCCAATGCTATCAACTTTAGTAGCTCGGCATTGACTAATTTTCACTTGGAAACCAAAGTGAAACTTTTTATGCTCAGCATCAACATGAAAAATTATAGACTTCTTCTAAGTTTTGACCAATACTTTGTATCTTACTTCATGCATATATGATAATTTCAAAACTCAATCTTTGGAACTAATGTGTAATTGAACTTTGAAATATTAGTCCTATACATACCTCTTAATTACCTAGTTGGGGATGGTGTGATCACCTGATCCATTGGATGAAGTGATCCCATTTGAACTTGATGTGCTACAATCTTCCTTCTTCTTCCATGTCTTGTTCATCTATGCTTTGAATTATTCAACATCAACCTTTCCTTTTCCTTTATTGAACTCATTGCTAGGTGCTTTTGACCTTGTTGGACAATTTCTACGTATGTGACTAGTCTTCAAACAACTAAAACATGTAGTTTGACTCAACCATATTTTGTAGTCACTTCTAAAATGTGTTCTAATGCAATTTTTAGCAACATGTCTATACTCTTGACAGTACTGACAACTATACCTTGTATTGTAGTCCCAATTGTAAGATTTTTTAGATATGGTTTACCTTAGCTTGCTTGTTTGATAACTAGTTAGCCTTTGATCTGCACTCATATGCTCTATGTCCATACTTCTTACAATTATAATAGTATCCTTCAAATCTTTGTTAGTTTGATGTCTTGGTCCTATATTCATGTTCCTCATGTCCTTGCTCGTTGCAATTGTGGTAGTGACCCATGAAATTCTTCTTAGGATTCTAATTTGTGGCTTTGCTCCTGCAAGCATTTACTATATGACCTAGCTTACCATAATTATGAAAAGTAGGTTTGTAGTTCTTATCATTGTTTCTCCTTTGTTCACCATTTTTAGATGATTCTTCTTGTTCAATACTGGTATAACCCAATCTAGTAGTCTCACTATTGGATCTATGAGATCTCATCAATTGCTACAAATACTTGATGGCTTCACTAGGTCTGTTGAAACTTTTAGCAAATTATTTTTCTCTTTTCAGATCATTTCTCATTTTCTCATTCGGAAACTTCAGCACTGTGATCTCAATATCTTTTCCATTCAATTCATGATTTGAAATCATCATTTGATTTAATGTTTCCAGTTGCATGTGAGACATATCGTTCACCTCTGATGTCTTCTCTTCCAGTTTGTTGGTCAATATCCTTTTATAATCTTCAATCATGAATTTGTCCTCCTCGGCTATCTTTTTTTTCTTGATCACCTCACATAGCAATGCTAATTGGACTTCTTATTCTATCTTTAGATTTTTAACTTCTTTAGTTAAGGCTCCATTCTTTTCCATCAGATCTGCAATTGTTGCATCAAATTCACTTGAATTTCCATTTGCAAATAATTCTATAGTTTTAATCTCTTGGTAATGTGTGCCACTTTCTTCAATACCCATCTCTTTTCTTCTTTTCAATGATCTCTTTAACTCATCTACTGCTTTGTTCAACTAATGTAAGGTAATTTTTATTTCAATCTTTTGGTTATCAATAATCTTTTGTAACTTGTAGATTTCCATCTTCAAGATGTTTCCTCAAAGCTGTAAAGTTTTCCTTTCTAGAGAACCTTCACTCTGATACCAATTGTAGGAAATACAATAGGGAAAGTAAAGTCTTAGAGAGGGGGGGGGGGGAGGGGGGCGCCGGGGGGTGTGAATCAGTCCTTCAAAATGTTAACCATAAATTCATTCACCACACATCCATCTTACAATTTGCATATAAACTAAAATAGCTAGCTATACACATTCATTTATAATATGAAAGAAAATAACATTCAACACATGTACATTACACAAGATACTCGTGATGGCATGAAGAAATAGATGTCTTTTTGACCCTTTTTGTGAACATTTGTCTATGACATATTGAACTTTATCATCATTTAAGTATAGTATTTTGAACTTTTGATGTATAAGGTATGAATATATGGCATAAGAATGATAGTCAAAATTATGTCTAAAAAGGGTTTATTTTGTTGATAAAAATCTTTCTTCATGAATATTTGACATGGGTAGATCTTCTTGTAGTCAAAGAGATTGCAAAAACTGTTAGTTGAATATTAATGCTTTTCTTTATAAATTAATAAAGATAAATAAATGTTTGTAGGAAGTTTTGTGTGCATTAAATGTTGAACATAGGAATCCAAGCCAAGCTGGAATTAATCAAAAACAACCACGAAGGACTAATGCTAAGGAATCATTTTTATTTAAGAGAAATATTATGACCTGTTGCAGCTAGAGACTTGGTGGCAAAGCTAGAAGGGACCTATTTTAATGAATAACAAGTGGGACATGATAAAGTAGTTGAGAGGAAAAACAAGGATCAAAGCAATCAGTTGAACATGCAAGGAACTGTTACATGATACCTAGATTCCTAGATGATATTTAAGTTAGATAGAAGAGTAGATCTAGCATCCGCTATGCTCTATATTTATGGAAATTCAAGGAGATAATTAATGTTTTTATGATTGCATGCTTGCATAAATCTTGAACTGTAACAAACTATCCTTCATGAGAAAGTCACAATTGTAGGAGTCTATTATTTACTTCCTTTTAAATAAGTCCTTGTCTATATCTATGAGGTTGAGTATTAAGTAGATTGATAGAGTTGACAGACATCTTTTTTTCCAAGAAATTGTAATACTGCATATTTGATTGAATACACGACTTTGTTGAGTTTCTACACTTTCATCTAAGTTGATATTTTCTTCATTCTTCCATGGGGGCCCACATGGAAGGTGGAGTTTACTTTAGTAATTAGGAGTTAGACTCAGTTTTCTAAGTTATGTTTAGAACTACTATTCTTACAGCCACTAGAAACATACCTAGTCATTGTTCCTATAGCAGTAGGTGCATAGATGTATGGTTAAGTAATTAGAAATTCTTTCCAAGCATTTGATAGTTGTCTTTGCTTTTGATAAAATAGATTTCCTTAATGGTTATTGCATTCAAAGTAGTAGTGACTTTTAGTGAAAGCTAGAGCATATACTTTGTGGACATCATCTCAAGCTCATGCTCCCAAATTAATATTTAATGAAGATAAGCATAGTAATTTCGTAGTAAATGATGTCCAATCCTACAACTAAAAAGGTGTTATATTGTCTTGACATTTTTAGCACCATTCCTAGGGATGGTGTCAGTCTAGTATACACTATTGAGTCACCTAGTTAGTTTCATTTTTAGTATTTTGCATGCATAGGAGAAGAGACCACCTTGGAAGATTTGTTCCCAAATTCAATTAGGAAGATCCTCTTTATCTTGACCTTGAAGAAGAAGAAAGAGAAGAAAGAGAAGAAGAAGAACTATTTGAGAACGTGTTTGCAGAAGTACTTGATCAAGTATAATCACCAACTACATTTGAAGAATCCTTCCATTTGAATAATGTTTTTGCTAAGCTAGAATATCAAGATAATCTAATAGCCCTAGTAATTTATCAACCACCACTAGGAAATCCACAAATGGTAGCTACTTAGTCTACCTTTCCCTTTCCAATCCCTACTCAACAGGGTAATCAAAATCTAAAAAACATACCCCCAACTGCCCTGCAAAAGTTCTATGGCCTTATTATTGAAGATCCATAAACCTTTCTCTTTGAGTTTGACATTCTTTGTCGAAGTTGTGACTACACCACCAATGCTCATAAATTGAAATTTTTTCCATCAACTCTCAAGGAGGTTGCCTTAAGATGGTTTATGAGTCTAGGTGCCAATGTTGTGACAGATTGGCCAACTATGAGCAACCTATTCCTTAATAAATATAATGAGTATTGCAGAGGCCATGACTTAAAGGGAGATGACATTTTTAAGATGTCACAAAAGGAGGATGAGATTTTGGTGGACCATGTTGCCTGGTTCATGTTTAACTTGTAGTGCAACACGTAACATTAGCTAAATGAGGAGTCTGAAAAGCATCTCTTTTTGAAAGGAGTGCATGACAGGAGTATGCAAGCCTTAGACTTAATGGATGGAGGTGACATTACATAGAAGATGTGGGTTAAAATTTAGAACATTTTCTTGAACTATTCCAGAACAACAATAAAAATGGGATGAGGCTTGAGAGACTTACTCCAAAAAACTCATGGTGCCAGAATGTCTAAGATAGAACTATCAAACCTCTTATTAGATTTCAAGCAAGACATCATTAATGATGTCGCTACACAAATGGGCACCATTCAAGCATGAAGGAAGAAGGAGGATTCTGATATTATGTTAGCAAAATATTGCCCTCACTGTAGAGAGAAGAAATGCAACTACCGATGCAAGTCTATTGCTAGTTTGGAATCACAGCATGTGCCTACTAAATTCAAGGCAATTAATGAAGATGGGGAAGTCCTCTATGTTTCTCAATGAAGGCCATGGGCTCCAAGATCAGGTATTTATCAAGACCCACTCCATAATTATGGTGGTAATAGTCAATGGCAATAGTAGCATGGTAGTTATAATAATTGGTAACAACCTAACCAAGGGTGGACACCGCCTAACCAAGGAAGGAAACAACCCCAATAGGGTTAGGAGCAACCTTAGTAGGGTTGGCAATAATGTCAGAATTGGTAGAAGAAATAACATCAACCAGCCTTGACTCAACCTCCTCAATAGCAAGCCTTAATGCCTCCTGCAGCCAATATAGCCCCTCCAAAATAGCCACAATTACCTGCACAACCTACACCTAATCCCAATAATGTAAAACCTTTGGCCTAACAACAAATTTATTTCATCACCTTGAATGATATTCATTTACAATCTAGAACAACATTTGCATCACCTCCGTAGCCCATTATAATAGAAGTAGATTATACAAATGCTGAGTCAGTTCAAGAAGCTACAACCACTATCCCTCCTATAGCCAAGAAACCACCATTTCCTAGTAGGTTAATAGAGAAAATCCTACCAAATGAAAATCAAGCTGCACTAGATTTTCTTGAATAACTCAAGAAAATCACAGTAAAAATTCCCTTGCTCGATGCAATAGAGGAAGTACCGATATATTCAAAAGCCATCAAAGAATTTTGTATTAAAAAACCAGGAAGGAAAAAGAAGGATCCAAAGACTATCCATGTCCTTGGCCAACTTTTTGATCTTATGCTTGATAACCTCAAGATGCCCAAGTATGCAGACCCTGGAAGTCTAGTACTAACCCTTGCTATTAAAGGAATATAAGTGCAGAATGTCTTAATAGACCTAGGAGCATCAATTAATGTAATGACCAAGGAAGTCATGTCCAAATTAAACATCATTGGTCTTAGACAAACACCAACAATATTTCAATTGGAAAATAGTTCTACCATTATTCTTGATGGTATGTTAGAAGATGTCACTATCACATTACATTCATGGGATTATCCAGTTGACTTTGTAGTGCTCTCTCCAAAAACAAGTACTGGGGGTATCCTATCATTCTAGTATGACCATGTTTAGCAACAACTGATGCTTATATTGCATGTTGATTAGGGAAAATGACCATTTTAGATGCCACAAACACTAAAAACTTAACCTTGTATTCTCCTTCTTAGCCTTTGCTGCAGGATGACCAAGTTGTCAAGCCAAATATGGATGATTTTGACATGGACATAGATTCTTTTAAACAACTGATGATGATCTAAAGAGATTCATTTGTAAGCATTAAAGAAGAGGATGATGTCATTTCTTCCATCATACTAAATGCATATGGAACACAACCTGAGACATCTTCTAAACATGACTATGTTTTAGAAAGTATTCTACCTTTACCATACGAACTTCATTATTCTGAGCCTACACAACTACAACATTCACTCCTACCACATGAAATAGATTCACCACCAATTGCTCAGATCTCAATGACTGAAAAAGTAGTCAAAACAACAATTGTTCAGGGAGAGAACTAAACTTAAGAAAATCCTTATCTCAAGCACAACATCACAATATCTTGCATCTATTACAAAAGCACCACGATGCTTTTGGATGGGAGTATACAGATATGAAAGGTTTGGACCCTACACTCTATACTCATAGGATCTATATAAGTCCTAATTGCAAACCTATGAGACAACCTTAGTGTAGGATAAACTCAAAATTACAATATATTGTCAAAAATGAACTACAAAAGTTACTCAATGTTGACTTTATATATCCTATTTCACACAGTCAATGGGTTTCACCATTGGTTATTGTTCTAAAGAAGGGGGGGGGGGAATGGTGAGTTTGCATAGATTATAGAGAACTTAATTTAGCTACCAAGAAGGATCATTTTCCATTGCCCTTTATCAAATAGGTTCTTGACAATCTTATAGGAAAGAAGTACTATTCATTTTTGGATGGGTTTAGTGGCTACAATCAAATCCATATAGCACCAAAGGATCAGGAAAAAACTACATTTACATGTCCATGGGGAACATTTTCTTATTCTGTCCTACCATTTGGTTTGTGCAATGCACTTGCAACTTTCCAAAGAGCTATTATTAGCATTTTTTCTCACATATCTATAGATTGTTTGGAAGTGTATATGGATGACTTCACCACATATGGGTAGACCTTTGAAGAGGCCAAAGAAAACATGGACAAGGTTTTGCACAAATGAAAAGACTATAACTTGTCTTTAAATAGTGAAAAGTGTTTCAAAATGATGGAAGAAGGAGTGGTGTTGGGATACTTTATTTCCCCCAAAGGAATTGAAGTAGATCCAACAAAGATAGAGGTTATACGCACATTGTCTATACCATCTAAATTGAAAGAAGTTAGGATTTTTCTAGGGAGCAAATGGTACTATCAGTGCTTTATGAAAGATTTTAGTCAAATTGCAGACCCTCTATATAAATTTCTTCAAAAAGATGCAGTGTTTGTATGGGATTCTGATTGTACAAAGGCCTTCCTACAGCTTAAGAAAGTCCTCTCAACAACATTGGTTCTCCAAGGACCAAATTGGGAATTATCTCTTCACATAAATACTGATGCCTCAGATCATGCCATTGGAGTAGTACTTGGCCAAAAGATGGATTCAGTAGAACATGCAATTTGTATATCAACAAAAATCTTCAAGGAGCCAAGTATAACTACACTATAATGGAGAAAGAACTGCTTGCTATAATTTATGTTCTGAATAAATTCAAACATTATATTACAAGGTACCAAATATTTTTACATACAGACCACTTTGCTATCAAATATCTAATGAACAAACTAGAAATCTCTAGATGATTGGCTTGATGGTTGTTACTAATACAAGAATATGACATTACCATTATTGACAAACCAAGCAAGGCAAATATTGTAGCTGATTTCTTGTTTCGTATTCAAACACCTGATGATCTTGCATCCATAGAACATAGCTTTCCCAATGAATATCTCTTTGTTTTGTCAGCACAAAACCCTTGGTATGCTGACATTGCCAACTACCTAACCACTGGTAATACACCTCCACATTTCTCTACAAAGCAAAAATGGTTTTTGGTAGAAAAGAGTTTTAACTTTTCATGGATCTTAGGGTTCATGTTTTATACTAGACCAGATCAAGTGACATGAAGATGCTTAGAGAGGATAAAATTTATGTTGTTCTTCGTGCTTGTCATGATGAGCCATGTGGTGGCCTCTTTGCTAACAAAAGGATCACATTAAAGATTTTAAATGCAAGTTATTATTGGCACACACTTCACAAGGATGTAGCTCAATATACAAAAAAATGTGAAAAATGTCAGAGAATGGGTTGACCAATGAAAAAAAATGAAATGCCCCTATAGCCACAGATAGTAGTAGCACCATTTGATAAATGGGGGATTGATTTTTTTGGCCCTATTGAACCACTGTTAGAAGGGAAAAGTTACATCCTAGTTTGCACTAATTATGTTACTAAATGGGTAGAAACAAAGCCAACGAAGCACCCTCGTAATAATAATGTTGCAAAGTTTTTATAAAAATATATCTTTACCAGATTCAACATTCCAAGATAATTACAATCAGATCAACGGCCTCAGTTTACATCTAATCTTGTAGCTATACCCATCGAGGAATACAAAATTTGACATGGAAAATTTTCTCCATATCATCCACAGGCCAATGGATAGGTTGAAGTGACAAATAAAGAGCTGGAAAATATACTCATTAAAATAGTGTCCTTGCATAGGAAAGATTGGGCAGTTCAACTTTCTGAAGCCTAATGGGCATACAAAATACATGGAAATACACTACTAGGTTTACACCTTTTGAACTCCTATATGGGAAGACAACTATTATGACCGTTGAATTTGAATGCAAGACTCTATGGAAAACCTTGAAACTTGATATTACTCTTCTTGTAGCACAATAGGACCGCATTTTGAATTCCAATGAGTTGTATGAATAGTAGAAGTCAACTCTTCATAACATAGAATTAATTCAAGGTCAGAGGAAGCAATGGCATGAAAAATTCATTAAAGATAGATAATTCTTTGTTAGTGATGGGGTGCTCCTATATGACTCATGATATCAGCATCACCAAGGAAAATTTTTAACCAAATGGCTTGGTTCATATGAAATTGTTACAATTTTTAACAACAGAGAAGTTCAACTGTCAACAATTGATCCAGTCAAATTCAAACTCCTGGTTAATGGACATCACCTGAAGTTATATCACAAACCAACAACCTAGGAGGAATTTCTTCAATAGTTCAACACAATAGAAGCATCTCTTTCTATAGCCACTCTATTTGAGTCTTCCACTCAGATGCCTACAGTCCCTTGAATTTATTTCAAGGCATTCATAATAATTTTTTTGCATTTTATGCAAAATTTGTTTCTTTTTCGTCTCATTCCATTTCACCTTCTTGTCTTTCCATCACCAATCCATCCCATCTTCTTTCTATAGTATGGTACTACTTCAAGCACCCTTCCTATCATGCCTCAAGTTGGTTACACTTGACCCCTCTACATTTATTTAATTTATTCTTTATTTAGAAAAGCATGTTATTTCAATTTTCAGAATTTGCAATCTTTATAGTCTATGGGACCTATTCTTTGATATGTTGGGGGGAGGGAAAATCGAAATCATAAATGAAAATCAAGGTGAATCTTAAGTTGGCATGTAGGATCTATAGGGTAAGGTCATCTCAGTAATGAGCTGGCACCCCTTTGTACTTCCAAAGTTTGTGCGAAATAATTAAAAATTGCAGCCATTAGATTATGATTTCACAAGCACATAACCCCTCATTAATATGGCATATGTTTTGGGCATGATCTTTATCCTCATTATGTTTTGGTGATTAAAATGTCATCATGAAGCACTGAAGGATGTGATGTTTGGAAAGTGTTGAAGCATTTAAAACTTTTGTTTCCTTTTCCAAATGCCATTGTTGAAACCCCTATAGCCATCTTCGCCCACACTTTCAATCACGTGTAGTGAATTTACTAGTTATATCATTTTTCAAAAAGGGAACATGGGTGGAGAACCTCAATGACATGAACCAGTAGATCATAGAGTCTTGTTGGAAATCCTAGCAACATGTAGCTTGTTTCAACAATGAGGTTGGCTGGCTTACTGTTTCAGTCTGAAGCAATTTGATCAAGTAATTGTGCTTCAATTTCATAATACACTAAGGGATGGATATGCAACTATTAAAGATATCTGGATAGAGTTTATAGAGGAGGTGGTGGCAGAAGTTATTGGTTTGCCTACAAATGGGGAATGATGTACAATGGACATGGATGCATGAGTAGCAAAAGAGCAATTTTCAATGCATGGAGATACTTGGTTGGAAGAAAACAAAAAGAAAGGTACATTACAGTTATCTCTCCCTCTTCAATTTATCCACCTTGCTGAATTCATCATAAGGTATTTTACCTGTGAGGGGAGGTATTCCTATTTGCATGTTGTTCATTTCAAAATTTTGAGTGGTTTGCAGCATGGTGATTGTCTTGTAAATCTTCTGAGTTTCCTTTATAATATTATCAAAAGGAAATCTTCCTATGTACAACAAGGCAAAACCCAGTCAGTATCCCACCATTTCTTAATTAGGGCCATAGTTGAAAGGGAATTGACTAGGCAGCAATTGGGGACATGGGAGGATTTTGTAGAACTCAAAAAAATGAGACCCCAAAGGGGTAGACATAAAGGGAAAGGAATGGGGACAAGAGAGAAAACTACTATAGGAATCAGGAAAGTAGTATATAAAATAGCTCAAGAAGCTTGAGGTTTTGTGTCCATACCCAAAACTACAAAAAGGAAAATTTTGCCCTTAGAAGCCTCACCCTCTACAAAGAGAAAATCACACACAACTACTATAAAGGAAGGTTCAAAAGAAGTATCTCTAGTACCACAAGAGGTTGCACCCAACCATAATAAAGGGAAATCTATTGATAAGGGTAAGCAAAAAATCTCTACCCCACGATGAGTTACCAGACTATTCAGGGTGGACTTGAAAACTAAATCTCTCATTCCACCTATTGATTTAAGAGCTCCAGTACATACACATGTGGAGTCCCCAAAGCATACAACCAATACTCCTGAACATGAAAGTGATCTTGAGGAAATTCCCCCAAAGCCAAATAACCCTATTAACATTGATAGTGACATAGATTCCTCAAAGAAAATAGTGTCTGGGTTTGAACAACAAGCATAAGAAACTAATAATTTTCCACTGGAAGAATATCCATCATTTACACAAGAAATAGTTGAAGAAATTGTTGAATTATTTTAAATTAAAATAGCTATTGTTCCTTATCCTATAGCTATTGTGCCTTCAAAAAAGGTTGAGAGTCCTGTTGCTCATCATCCTCCTAAAGATGATAGCATTACTACCCATCAAAATGATAGCTTTATTGATCATCACCATTTTGAGGATTACAATACTACTACTAGTCCAAGTGTCAACCCTGCTACCCATCATCATCTTGAGCACCACCTTGAAGATAATAGCCCTATTTTCCATTGTCATACACCAACAGACATTTCAACTCCATTAACAACTAGCTTTAGTTTATATCAATAGTTTCAATGGGAAAAAGGAAATTGGGACCTAGGGAGGAAACAATTGCTCAAAAACTATCAAGGAATAGGTAGAACAAATCATAGAAAAAGATAGTGAAATTATGGTCCTGTAGTAATGTGTCACCAAGGTAACAGAGCTCACTTCGAAGCTTGTAAATTGTAGGTCACCGTCTCTAGTTTATACACTATTCCTAAAAGAACAAATGATTAATTTTCAATTATCTCACATTACTTAGGGGTTGAACCCTTCTTTGCACACTCCCCAAGAATTTTATGCAGCATTCAAATCAGTTTTGATGGCTCTGCAGAATCTCCTCTGCGAGTTATATGTTCATAACCTTGTCGTTCTAGATGATAGGGACCGGAATTCACTGTTATATGTGGGAGATGTACAGTTTAGAGAAATTATGTCATGGATGCAGAATGAGATCAATCAAGAGAATTAGGCCACTCCTTATAGGGAAAAATAAATGTTTGAGCCTCTATACATTTAGCCTGAGGTACAAAATACTCACAGGGTGTTCTTTGATTGGCTCTCTATTAACAATAATAAAAGTGCTGCTACTAAAATTCACCTTGCCTGAGAATAGGTATTTCTAGATTGGGAGCAAAACTATTCTGTAATTGCTCCTAATGCCATACAAGCCTCTAGTCGAAGATGGATCCGATTATCAAAAGATCTAAAAATGAGGGAATTTCACTCTCCTTAAAATTTGGATTTGGCTATTACCAAGATGCCCAAGTATATGATGCTAGGTAGAAATAAAAAGAGTTATCAGGTTCCTCTTCATTTCCAACCACCAATACTCTTGCATCTTATGCTTGGATAGTATTATTCATTTGCTAGATATAACATTTCCACTGAAGAGAAGAAATGGGAAAGGTTAAAATAGAATCATGGATATTTTGATTATAGAGCTCATGAATCAGGTGAGAAGATCACCAATGA
The DNA here is from genome assembly GCA_028749045.1 of Cupressus sempervirens. NCBI lineage: Eukaryota > Viridiplantae > Streptophyta > Pinopsida > Cupressales > Cupressaceae > Cupressus > Cupressus sempervirens. The sequence continues at coordinate 198,509,028 of CM053786.1, forward strand.
TCTTAGGTTGTGGATAAGGATAAAAAATTTATAAATGTTGAAGGGACTAGCATTAGGATGGTTGTGGGGAAAAAAGATGGCATGAAGAAATAGATGTCTTTTTTACCCTTTTTGTGAACATTTGTCTATGACATACTAAACTTTATCATCCTTTAAGTATAGTATTTTGAAATTTTGATGTATAAGGTATGAACATATGGCATAAGAATGACAATCAGAATTATATCTAAAAAGGGTTCATTTTGTTGATAAAAATGTTTCTTCATGAATGTTCGACATGGGTAGATCTTCCTATAGCCGAAGAGATTGCAAAAACTATTAGTTGAATATTAATGCTTTTTCTTTATCAATTAATAAATATAAATAAATGCTTGTAGGAAGTTTTGTGTGCATTATATATTGAATGTAGGAATCCAAGCCAAGCTGGAATTAATAAAAAATAACTGTGAAGGACTAGTGTTGAGGAATCATTGGTATTTAAGAGAAATATTCTGACATCATTACAGCCAGAGACTTGGTGGAAAAGCTAGAATGGACCTATTTTAATGAATAAAAAGAAGGACCTAATAAAGTGGCTAAGCGTGAAAGAAAGCACCAAAGTGATCGGTTAAACATGTAAGGAATTGTTATGCGATACCTAGATTCCTTGAAGCTATTTAAGTTAGATAGAAGAGTAGATCTAGCATCCACTATGCTCTATATTTATGGAAATTCAAGGAGATAATTAACATTTTTATGATTGCATGCTTGCATAAATCTTGAATTGTAACGAACTATCCTTCATGACGAAGTTGTAATTGTAGGAGTATGTTATTTCCTTCCTTTTAAATAAGACCTTGTCTATATCTATGAGGTCGAGTAGTAAGTAGATTAATAGAGTTGATAGACATCTTGTTTTCCAAGCAATTGTAATACTGCATATTTGAATGAATACATGACTTTTTTGAGTCTCTACACTTTCGTCTGAGTTGATCTTTTCTTCATTCTTCTATGGGGGCCCATGTTAAAGGTGGAGTTTACTTTAGTAATTAGGAGTTAGACTCAGTTTTCTAAGTTAAGTTTAGAACTATTGTTCCTGCAGCCACTGGAAACAGAACTAGTCACTATTCTTCCAGTAGTAGGTGCATAGATGTATGGTTAAGTAATTAGAATTTCCTTCCAAGCATTTGATATTTGTCTTTCCTTTTGATAAATTAGATTTCCTTAATGGTTATTGCATTCAAAGTAGTAGTAACTTTTAGTGAAAACTAGAGCATATAGTTTGCGGTCATCATCTCAAGTTCATACTCTTGGATTGATATTTAATGAAGATAAGCATAGTACTTTGGTAGTAAAGGATGTCCAATCCCACAACTAAAAAGGTGTTATATTGTCTTGACAACTTGGTTACCTAGAAACCCTCCAATGAGAAGATAGAACTAGGGTGGGGATGACACCCTCAAATCTCCAATACTACGGTAATAAAGTTTATCCAATGAAGGATACAATGTTTGATCATCAAACATAATCTACCTTGTGAAAGGTTTTCCCTGTTAATGGCTTACAAGATTGTTAGATCTTACCCTGTTAAAGGATTTCAACACCCTGTTAGAAGTGTGTCTGATTAAAGGACTTTAACATACAATGAAGTAAACACCCTATGTACTTGATCCTCACTAATTAGATGTATCTCTTCTATCCTCTAATTCATTTCCTTTATTATCCTCTAACTAATTTTGCAATGTATCTGAATTCACAATACCTTAGTCACCATGAATGCTCTGTTTTCACATGCATACTTCTCTCTTTTCTCCTTGTACATTCATACAAAGTTTAGGGTTTTTCCTCTTTAAGAAGAGCTAGGTTAATTATGGTTAGGTATGAATCTACAATTATAATTTATCCATATAGAAACTCAAAACATCCCTGCAACTGACTGGTTGCATGTACTGCATAGGGATCCTCAATAAAGATTCATCCTTATCATCTAGGATCACAAAAAAATTCTTAAGTCGACTAAAAAATGATTTACATAGTAGTTTGTGCCATTATAAACAACTATGTCAAAATTGTATTACTCGACACTTGAAGTGTCTAATGCTCAACATCCACTATCTCTTCAATGTTGTAACTCAACTTTTGAATGAATCGACATCTTAATGACTCAACACTTACTATCTTCTTGACACTTGAGTGACTCGACACTTACTAGTTACTCGACATATACTATATTAACAAAAAGCTTCTTGTGTATGCTTTATTTTTTTTTAAATTCTAGGTATATTCCAAAATTCCATTGAGAGAATCCAAAAAATGTATCTCAGGCCGTGAGTGAAAAAAAAGAAGAAGTCTCCCCCTTGTGGTCTAGGACAAAGATTTTAGATCTAAAAAGAGTGTTGGTCTTGGTCTTAGATCTTTAAAAAATATGAACTTATCCCTTATAGGAAAACAAATCTAGAAGTTTTATGGACAAAAGAAATATTGGAATAGTATAATGTAGAGAAAATAGTTAAAAGACCTCCCCTCTCTAGATAATTTCCTTTCAAATGATAATTTGTTGTTGGACTCTATCTTCTAGAAGGGAATCCAAGAGGCTAAAGCCACTGCCATCCTGAAAGATAGATAGAAATTGGGATATGACCTTACCATTGACTTTTGGAAAGACTACTGGTTGATGGAAAAACCCCTATCTTTGATTATGAAAAACTATCCTATTATAGAAAGATATATTCACTACTTTTGATAAATAGTGGCTCCCTATTTGAAAGAAGGTTAGTGGGTTTGTATGTCTAACACTGATCCTATTCTAAATTCTATTCAAATCCACTTTAATATTACTATTATTCAATTAGGATATAATTATTCTTTGATCTAAGAAGGAGACCCTTCAGGGATTTTCTTAGCTTCTTCAACTGCTACCACTATGAATGCGATAGATAGTCTACCTCCTCTTTGGGCCTCAGTTTGGAACAGTAATTTTATTCCTAATATAAACATTTTTCAATGACTTTCCCTCCAAGATAAAACTCTGACTTTGGATGACCTTAGTAAAAGAGGTATGTGTTCTCCTAACAAGTGCTTTCTTTGTACAGTACATAATGAGTTAGTTGATTACACATTCATTGATTTCTCTTATGCTTGAAAAAATTGGATGGGTGAACCCACAATCATTGGTTTCACTTTTTTAGAGGAAGAAATTCCTCCAAAAATGTGCAAGACAATTTTTTGGCCCCAAAAATTTTGATAGAAAGTACTCACATAGTTTTGATAGAAACTACTTTTGATGGGAGTTTCGATCAAAACTAACTAAAAAAAAAAATCCATCCTAAATAGTTTCGATAAAATCAAACTATTTTATAGTTTCTATTGAAAGTAACTAAACATGAAAAACTCAACCTAAATAGTTTCGATAGAAAGTTAGTTTCTATTGAAACTAGTAAAGTAGATAGCTTTTACAAATTCTATAATCCTTTCAATTGTTTTAATGGCTTCCAAGATCTATTTCTAGGTCTAGATGGACCATTTAAGGCATGTCATTTTTCATAATGCATGTACTCAGAATCAGCTTTCTAATGACTATGGATTTGATACAATTTGAAATTTTTAGGTATATTTTTTTACATTAATTGAATAGAGGTTCAATATAAAAAATAAACGACTATATTGGACACTTGTGGAAAAATAGTCAATAAGAGAATGAAAATTTTGAAAAATAAATACGATCTCTGTATTTGAGTTCTCTTTCAATTGATATTATTTTTTAATTGGGTAAATATATAATAAGTTAAATGTCTCAAAAGCCATGTATGTCCAAATTACTGTTAGGTCAACTTTAAAATCTGATAAAATATGTAATATCAATGATAAAGATGATAAAGATATCAGACCACCTCCATGGTTTTAGTATGGATGTTAACAAACTAAATTCAAAAAAATTACATTAATATCTATTGTAGAAAAAAAGTTATGTGTGTCAAAAATTGTGTCACTTTTTAAACATCAGGTTTTTGATAACATACCAATTTTTGTAGGAGAAAAATAATTCAATCAAATCAATTAAAAAAATATATTTAGAATCTGCACAAAACATCCTAACTCTAATTTACTTCATTTTCAAATTCCTAACCGTTAAACAATAATTTGCATCTAAATGTGAAAGTTTTCTTGAAAATTCACAATTTAGTGTTAGTTTAGGAAAAAATGTGTAACCCATTATTGTGGATCTACCTAGATAAAAATTTGAAATTCTTGGAACCTTAGCTAGATTATGTCAGAAAACTTTGCTAATCTATGGAGTTTGTGGAAATATACCTTTCCGAATGTTGACTAATTAGATCAAGAATAATGTTTTTGAAAATTATAACTCTATTTATAAAGAAAAGGTGGATTTTAATGCAGAAGGTGTTAAGGATTAACCTCAAATATAAATAAAAGTTACATACAAATTTAACCAATATCAAAAAATAATAAATTCTACATAAGTGAACAAAAGATAAAAGGATTTAACGTGGTTCACCCAATCCCTAGGTTACATCTACCAACAACACGTCCAATATTATTATTATCTAGTTTTAACAATATGCAATCCTTTACAACTCAATACCATCACAAGAAGCTACAATATCATCATACATCATGAAATCCCTAACCCTAAGTATTTTTATATAGGCTTTTGCCTCCTACAAAGTTAGGGCTAAAATAATTCATCCAATAGAAAAAATAACAGTCAACACCTTTTACAATAGTAGAGTTATTCTTGGGCTACCCCAAGATCTTGGAAGGGGAACTAACCCCAAATCCCTATAGAAATAATATTGGGGGGGGGGGAATGCATTGAATAAACCCTTGATTTTGATTACACTTTACATCACAATAGGAGGAAATAATCACTGGGAAGAAATGGAAGTATGCTATCAAAGAAAAGAGGAACAATGTAATATGGGACTATCCCCTACCTAGTTGGATCAAATGAATTTTGATGGAGCTGGTAGGGGTAATCTAAGCCCAACTTGATCTGGTGCAATATTAAGGGATGAAGAAGGTAATTTTATTAAATCCATGGCTATTCCATTAGGATCCCAAATGAATGATGATAGAAGCGATGAGTCTTCATAATGGGTTGGAAATAGATTTAAAACCTAAAGGAATATGGTTTCAAGGTGATTACCTTAATATTCTTAGTTGTATATCAAAAGATGTTTTGCCTTAATGGAAACTATAAAATATGATAAAGGGAGTTAAATCCATTCTAAGAAATTTTGAGAAAGTCTATATTTCTCATTTATATAGAGAGAAAACAAAGTTGTTGACTCACTTGCTAACGTGGTGGTGATAAAGGAAACCTCCTTTATTTGGAGCCATGAGGACTTAATTAATCATGAATATAAGGTTATTATTAACTATGAATAGACATTTAACAAAATTGACAATATTTTATGTAATCTTGTATAGGATAGATAATTTTTGGGAAATGAGGAGAAATTATTATAAGTTAAGCTCGAGCTGGAATAGTGCATAGATTATTAATTCACACTATTTTATGGGTCTTATTGTTGTATTATCGTCTCATTGAGGATTCATCTTTCTTCTTTTTAACTATGAAGTTCTCTAAGTGTTTGTCTCGAAAACATGTGAGAATGTGTTGTAAAGTGAGGAATAGGGAACCCAATAATTGTGACAAGTGGAAAAAAGAAAAAGAGGTGGATGATAAATTTGTTGAGGGAGGGCTCACATCATATATGGAATTATGAAAACATGTAAAACTTGATTTGACCTATGGGGAAGGAAATTGAAGCTTGATATAATAGTTATGGGCAAAATTACTTGGCTAAGTAGTCAAGGTAAGCATTTCTTCTGGGACCTCAACTACTCTAGATTGGCTATTAGTAAATTCCCTAAGAAATATAATGGTAGTCTTATCAAAGGGGAGGGGGTATTCTTTTGAATTCTTCTATTAATTTCTTTTGGCACCAGTTGCTCACCATGATTATAGAGTATATTAGTCTAGATGGGAGGTATGATAGGGCCCATACTTGCCATTTTTTCTTACTCAATCATTTCCATTAAAAGAAAAAGGTGTGTTTCTATGTTATTTACTATTTAAAAATGATTTTGAGCTTAAATTTCCTAATGTATAACCTTAATAAACCAATAATGCATGAGGGTTTGATTAGACTGATTCATTCCTATGTCAAAAAAATTGTCCTAGATCCAATCCTGAAGAAAATAACTGAAAAAAGTATAAAACATTTGGAGTCAATGGATGAAAAGGGGAAGGGTAAAAGAATATTATGAGATATTGGTGTTGACATAACTCGTGTCAAGATAAAGAAGAAATCAAAGGTGAAAGTGGATTTCTTATTAGATAATGAGAAGGACCATGATAAAGAAGGGGAGGAAGAGGAGAATGCAGGGAAATGAAATGCAAAAATGGAAGCAGGCACTTCTGAGGAGGAATAAGAAAATTTTAAATTAGTGGAAAGGTTGTTTAGAGGTGGTCTAGAGGGAGATAAGTACCCTAATTTCCATTGTTAAAAGGAAAATAGAGTTTTATTGTTAGAATAATAATAATGAGAAAGATGATGAACCAAGGGAATCTATAAGACTGACCAACTATGATGAGTCTATCAACCATGATGTTTTTATTTTTGTTCCTAATGTTAAGACCAAGGGTTTTGAGTGCCAATCTAAGAAAATTGATAAAGACTTATTGGAGAAGAAGAAAATGAGCAATGTAAGAATCCCTATGGTCCAAATTTTAGATCAAGAGGAGATCATGTGTGAAACTTACAAAATATGACACTAAAGACTTTATCATTGGCCATCTCTTTGGGCTCTTGGAGATTGCAAAATTTATCTCTCCATATTCTCTTAGATTGGAGAAATGGTTGTTCCACTCTATTAAAGTTTTGAATCTCAAATGCAAGGTCTTAGAGGGGAAAATTGAGTAATTGGAGATTAAGAGTGGACAAAAGTATAAAATGAAAGAGGTGGAGGGGAATTAGAAGGCCATAGAAGATCTAACAAGCAAGCTTGTCAAGATGGAGAAGAGTACAAAGGATGTGCTTGCAAAGTGCAAAAGTTTACTTGACTTTTTGTTTGATTGCTTGAAAAGGGTTCTGAATATCATGGATAAGGGTAAGGAAATTTACCTGGTGCTAGATCTAGAGGATTCAAAAAAGGATGATGAAGAGGTTGGACCTAGAAAAGGATACACTCCAATGCAAAAAAGAAGCATAAGAAGGAATGCTAGATTGATGAAAGTGATATAAAGATCATGTAGTAGATTAAAGGGATTCAAAAGGAGTTGAAAGAAATAGGTCAAAGATTTGGCCTAAGATATTTTTACTTTTGTTGGTCTTTTTGTTAGTTTATGGTGAATGATTAGGGAAGTATTGTACATACTCCATAAATTATTTGAAATTTTTTTTTGGGCCGTGGCCAAAGTATTGCTGACATATGGCTAACATGCTATAACCCTAAAGTGGCATAAAATTACTTGTATAAAAGGGGTTATGGTTATGCATTTTTTATGTTGAGTGAAGAAAAGATTGGTTCTTGTGGTGGTATTGAGCTGTAAGGGATTACATATTGTAATTAGGTTGTAATCACTAGATTATAATAATATTAGACTTGCTACTTGGTGGATGTAGCCCAGGGATTGGGTGAATCATCTTAAATCTTGGTGTCTTGTGTTCTTTTCTATGTGATCTATTATTTTCTGATATTGATTATATTTACATGTAATTGTTATTTCTATCTGAGGTTTAATCCTAACAAGTGGTATCAGAGTGAGGTTTTTTCCTCAATTATCCTCTATAGCAAAGTCTCATGGTTGAGTGGGAGTGATGGTAGATAAGGGTAAGATGAGGGTTGACAAGTTTAATGGGTAGAACTTTCAGTTATGGAAAATAAAAATGGAGGACTATCTTTATCAAAAGGATTTATGCAAGTTGTTGGAAGGCAAAACCAAGAATCAGAGATCTATGTCAAATGACAACTAGGATCTTTTGGATAGAAAGGAACTTGGAGGAATTCAATTATGTCTGGCACCATCGGTGGTATTTAATATTAAAAAAGTGAAGACAACAGAAGAGTTGATGCAAACTTTAGTGAAATTGTATGAAAAGCCCTCCGCTTCAAATAAGGTATTTCTCATGAAGTATTTATTTAATATGAAAATGGTAGAAGGTGGATCTATTATAGATCATTCAAATGAGTTTAATAATATTACTAGTCAGTTATCTTCTGTGGGTATCAATTTTGATGAAGAAATTAGGGCTCTCTTGATTTTATGTTCATTGGTTGAAGGCAAGAATAGCTTGGTAATGGTTGTGAGTAATTATGTTTCTAGATCTAGTACGCTAAAATATGATGATGTGATTAGTGTTATTTTGAGTGAGGAAACTTGTAGGAAATCATTAGGTGAATCTACATCAGGAAGTGCCTTGAATACAGAAAGTAGAGGTAGAACAACTAAGAGAGGAAGTAATTTTGGAAATCATTGAAAATCAAGAAGAAAGTCAAAAGGGTGTAGGTCTCATTCGAGAGGACTGAATGACTACTAGTACTATGGGAAACTAGGGCATAAAAAGAAAGATTGTTGGACTCAAAAGAAAAATGGAGGAGATAAACCAGATGGAGATAAGGAGGTAAATGTGCTAAGTAAAAAATTTGAAGAGGATGCTTTTCTTATATCTTTAGAAACTATTGATGATTCATGGGTTTTAGATTTCGGTGCTTCTTTTCATGCTACACCTGATAGAGGTTATTTCATTGATTATGTCGAAGGGGATTTTGGGCTTGTTTATTTGGGGAATAATGAACTTTGTCAGATTGTTGGAAAGGGAAAAATTAAGATTAAATTGTAGAATTGGAATCATTGGCTACTACATGAGGTAAGACATGTTCCAAGGCTGAGTAGGAATTTAATTTTTGTAGGGAACCACATTGATGAGGGTTGTGTAATTAATTTTAATGATAAAAATTGGAAAGTTTCAAAAGGTTCCCTTATAGTAGAAAGAGGTGTGAAAGTAGGCACCTTATATCTTTGTAAAGATCATATTGTTCCTTCTACTTTGATTATTTCAAAGAAAAATGAATGTTTAGGAATAGTTGTTGTAGTTGAGTAGGGATAACAAATAGCTATTGTAGATTTTGATACAGTGTTGTGGCACAACAGACTTGAGCACATGAGTGAGAAAGGTATAAAAGTAATTCATTTACATAAAATTTTACCAGGTCTAAAATGTGTTAATATGGATTTATGTGAAAGTTGTGTGCATGGAAAACAAAAGAGAGTGAGTTTTGTGAAGACTAGGAAGGAAAATAAAAGGGAGCAATTAGAGCTTGTGCATATAGATGTATGGAGAATGGCTTAGGTATCTTCCCTTCATGGATCTCATTATTATGTTACATTTATTGATAATGCAACTAGAAAAGTATGGGTTTATTTTCTTAGATAAAAATCTAATGTATTTCAAAATTTTAAGAAATGGAAATGCTTGCTTGAAAATGAGACTAGTAAGAAATTAAAATGTCTTAGATTTGATAATGGTGGTGAGTATTATAGTCATGAATTTGAATATTATTTCTCCACTAATGGTATTCATAAACATAAAACTATTCCAAAGATTCCATAGGAAAATGGAGTGGTTGAATGCATGAATAGGACTATAATGGAGCATGCAAGGAGTATAAGGTTACATGTTGGGTTTCCCTTACACATGTGGGCAAAGGCTATTAATACTATTATATATTTGATTAATAGACGTCCCTCTACTCCTTTGGGTTGTGGTATTCCAGAGGAAGCATGGACTGGTAAGAAAGTGAATTATTCTTTTCACAAGACTTTCAGTTGTGAAGCTTTTGCTCATATAGATTTTGAAAATAGAACCAAGGTAGAAGCTATGTCAAAAAAATGTGTATTTGTTGCATATGGAATTAACAAAATTTGGTTATAGGGTTTGAGATTTTGAAAATTGTAAAATTGTAAGAAGTAGGGATGTCATATTCAATGAGAAAGTGTTGTACAAAGATCTGTTGCAGCAACATGAGAAGAAAGAAGATGATTATGTAGTGTTGGATGATACTCCAAAAGATGATGTTCCAACAATTCCTCATGTTGTGCAACAATTGCAACAACAAATACCACACAACCCTATGACTATTAGATGGTCAACAAGGCTAAGTAGACCTCTAAAAAGATTTTCTCCCTCTTTGTATTCTACTTAACTAATAGATGTTAGCAAACCTAAATTTTATGAAAAAGCTTTGAAGGTGGATACTAAGATTCAATGGGAGTCATCCATGAAAGATGAAATGGACTCTTTGCTGAAAAATAAGATTTGAGATTTATACAAATTACCTACATGTAAAAGGGCTTTACAGAATAAATGGGTTTATGGGTTAAAAAAAAGGGACAGAGGTAAGAAAATATTTAAAGCCAAGTCAGTTGTAAAAGGATTTGCACAAAAAAAGGGTATTGATTTTAATGAGATATTCTCTCTTGTTGTTAAAATGACTTCTATCTGTACTAATTTAAGTATTGTGGCTATTGAATATTTTCATTTAGAGCAACTTGATGTTAAAACAACCTTCCTTCATGGTGATCTAGATGAAGATATATATAGATGGCTTAGCCATAGGGATTTGAGGTCAAAGGTAAGGAGAACTTAGTGTGTATATTGAAGAAAAGTTTATATGGCTTGAAGCAACCACCTCGGCAATGACATCTAAAATTTGATAGTTTTATGCATGAGCATGGATATAGTAAGTGTCATTCAGATCATTGTGTTTATTTTAAGAGGTTGGATGATGAAAAATACATTATTTTATGTTTATATGTTGATGATATGCTTGTAGTTGGGTCTAACATGGATCACATTAAAGGGCTCAAACGCTAGTTAGCACATGCATTTGCTATGAAGGATTTTTGGGCAAAAAAAAAAAAAACTTGGTATGAAGATTTGTAGAGATAGGTAGGGTAAGAATTTGATGCTATGTTAGGCTAATTATGTTAAGAAGGTGTTGCAACATTTATCTATGGAGAATACTAAATTTGTCAGCACACCTTTACCTGGTCATTTGAAGTTGACTAAGGAAATGTGTCTCAAGACACAAGAAGAGGAGGATAAGATTTCCAAGGTACCCTATGCTTTAGTTGTAGGAAGCTTGATGTATGTTATGGTATGTACAAGGCTAGATATTTTACATGTAGTGGGAGTCATTAGCAGGTATATGACTCATCCAAGAATTGAGCATTGGAATGTAGTCAAATAGATTCTCAAATATTTGATAGGAACATCTAGTAAGTGTTTACACTTTGGAGGCTCTACTAATAATTTACAGGGCTATGTTGACTCAAATTTGGTAGGGGATATTGATACTAGGTAGAGTACTACAGGTTATGTATTTATTGTTGGTGGGGCAACGGTGAGCTGGGTTTATAGGTTATAGAAGGTTAATGCTTTATCCACTACAGAGGTAGAGTATGTTGCTGCTATAGAGGTAGCTAAGGAAATGATATGGCTTCAATTTTTCTTGGAAGAATTGGTACACCCTCAGAGGGATTATTATTTGTATACAGATAGTTAGAGTGTCATTCATATTGCAAAGAATTTAGCTCTGCATTCAAACACAAAACACACACAATTGTGGTACCATTTCCTTCAGTCAATTTTGGATGATGGACATTTAAAGATAAATAAGATACATATAGATGACAATCTAGTGGATATATTTACAAAGGTAGTGACAAGGGAGAAGCTGAATTTCTCTTCAACTTTGGTTGGTCTTCTAGATTGAACATGAATAAAAGAACAACAAAGTCCAGGGTGGTTTGATCTAGTGAGATCCCCATGTTGTAGTAGTATTGCTATAGGATCAGTCTCCAACTAGGAGATTGTTTTCTAGTGTGGAGTCTAATCAGTCCCCAAGTGGGAGATTGTTAGTTTGTGGTGAATGATCAGGGAATTACTATACAAACTCCATAAATTCTTTGAATATTTTTTTTCGGATGTAGTGTATGTATGGCCAACATATGGCTGACATGTTGTAACCCTAAAGTGACATAAAATTAATTGTATAAAAGGGATTAGGGTTAGGAATTTTTTATTATGAGTGATGTGAAAATTGGTTCTTACCATAGTATTGAGTTGTAAGGGATTACAGATTGTAATTAGGTTCTAATCACTGGATTGTACTAATATTGGACTTGCTATTTGGTGGACATAGCCCAAGGATTGGGTGAACCACATTAAATCTTGGTGTCTTGTGTTCTTTTCTATGTGATCTATTATTTTTTGATATTGGTTATATTTGCATGTAATTTTTATTTCTATCTGACGCTTAATCCTAACACTTTTTCTTCTTTTTGTCTATGTTGCTTTAGCTAGGAAGTAGGCTATTTTTTGGCCATCTAGTTTTTAGTGTTGGTTTTTGCCAAGTTTGGCAGGTTGTGGTTTTGGGTGTGTCTACTAGTTAGAATACTCTTCTATTTCAAGAATTAATGTTGATCTCATTATGGTTTTGAGATATGAGTGAGAACACAATTTGGTGATGTTTTGACACTCGACAAACACTAGCAACACTCAGAAAACTCTGGCACTTGTTTGAGATTAAAGCTTGGTCTATACTAATCACTTCATGTAGTTTGATCTCGGTTAGCACTGTGTGGCTCAATCAATACTGAAAAACTTGGTAGCTATTGAATCACTCAATTTACATTGCATGACTCGGTCAACACTGGATTCACTTTGTTAACACTATGATCTTGGTAGATATTGTAGACCTTGCTTAACACTACAGATCTTGTTTAGGACTATGATCTTCTACACTTCAACTGGATAGCTCGGTAGCAACTGTTACACTCAGTTTACACTGTACATTTTCTTTGTAGCTTGGTAAACACTATGAACTTGGAAAACACTATAAGCTATCTCTAGCACTTGGTAGAGACTATATTCTAACTACTTGGCTCAGGAATGACTAAAATACTTGGTTAACACTATTGAGTGAATGTTAATCTTAGCAAAAGCTATAGATCTTGGTAGTAATGTAACCATTTGACTAAGTGTTGAGTCACTAACAGACAAATTGACCTTAATGTTTGTTGGTCTAATTTTTTACATATTAATTTTTCTTAGAATCATGGTGAAAAAATTAGATATGAGTTCTTTTGTTAGTTCCTAGGGTTTTAGGTTTTGGTCTCGTATTTTGATATCTTTTCAAAATCTATATAAAACCCTAGGTCATGCCTTTTAAATTTTATCCTGGTGTGAAAGTTTTAGAAAAGAGGGATAAACAAATATTCTTTTCCCACCTATTTTAAGGTTGTTGTTGAGTCCTTTTGAAATAGGTTTTATCCCACTGTCAGATCTTATTTGAATCTATGGTTGTCGTATACTCGCTATAGCAAGATGCTTGAATGTTATGCCTAGAGAGGTAGTGACCATCAAATAACTATGTTGTGATACTAAAAAATAAAGTCTAGTGTTGAGAAACGTGTTAACATGAAGACATTATGACCACGTGTTATGTCCCAGGCTTGTCAATTTTAAAAAAGAAACACACATGGAAAAACTCATAAAAGGTGTCACCAGAGTTCAAGTTTCTCTGGAAATTCGCTAAGTCACTATCAAAAAATCCATGCAACTTGCTAGTGCTGACATAGCGAGTGCCTACATTTTGCAAAAAGAAGTGCTCTTTTAAAGGTTGATGTGACTGCAAAAATTTCCATGCAGACTTATAAATATGCACGACTACCTTTTCTGACACTAGTATTAATTGGTAAGTTTTCAATCAATGTGTTTTTGTTCTCTGTCACCAGAATTGATAATCTATCAAAGGTCGCTATATCGCTAGTCAGAATAACACCAATTTTTTGGTAGCAACATAGTGAGGGCCCGGTCATTCCAAAAGACGACATTTTTTTATAATAAAAAATGATTTTGAGGATCCCAAGGAAAATATTGTGCAAGCTTTGCTTTTATTTTTGTGCAAGTTCTATCACTCATAGTTTTATTTCTTGGCATCAATTTTGATGGTTACCGGGAGGTTGCTATATCGCTAGCTAGATAGTTGGTAATTTCATCGATAGTGATATAGCAATTGGTTGAAAGGTTGTGATGTAACACAAAATTCTCAAAGGTGGGCCCCAAACGACTGACTTAATAAAGTTGAGTTGTGTAGATGAAATGAAACAGTGGCATCTTACTAAGCATCTATAAGCCAAAAATTATGGACTCATCGAAACTCACTATATCACTAGCTGGATAGTTAGTAATTTTTTTGGTAGTGATGTAGAGACCCACCTAAAAGTAATGAACGTAGCAACACCAAGAATGTGTGGCATCATTAAGAGATTAAATAATATATATGTGTGCTAACATGTTAAGCCAACTCAGCGACAATAGTACCTAGACCCACTTCCCATGTATAAAACATATAAAGAATCCTAATCATGAGATCAACCATGGATCAATGATACTCATTAACTCGCTATGAAAAGATGTGTGCAGATTATGTATAGCGAGTTAGCAAATGAGGGACCCACCATTGTTCTCTTAAAAGTGGTTTCAAATATTTGCCACACGATCAAAGAAAAATCAGTGGTTATCGCTAGCTTGCTATAGAAAGGTGCTCGAAAGTTATGTATAGTGAGGTAGCGAGTTGATGACACATGTCCTCAATCATCCATGGGCCCAGTTTGAAATGACAAAATTAAAGGAAAGGTATAGATAGAGGGATTTTATTTGTTTGACTAATAGCGTACTAAGAAGAAAAGTGAGTCAACCTAGTTTTCATTCCTGGATCGTAGGATTTCTCAAGGATTAACGGTGCAAATCTAAAAGGAAGTGCGATGCCACTCTATTTTTCTATTCTGCGCATTTATGATGAATCAAAGCTTTGCATGTGGGAGAAATCGAGTATAATATAGGAGATTTCATTAGTTCCAATCTCATGCAAAAAAAGATTTCACATTTTCTAAGCACAAGAGCCTGTTGATCATATTGTGTTTAGCCTGGTACGAACGTGAACTAACTCCATATCTATTCGAGAGCAATTGTAGAGGTTCAAAGAAGAATAGGTTTGGAAAATCAAGTAAGTATGCATATTGCAAGCTTTATAGCATTCCAGTTCCTTTCGTTACTATCAAGATGCCTCCTAAGAAAGAATTTTCTGGGCAAGTTAATTATATGGATAGGAATGTTCACGATTTGTTAGAATTACTCCTAGAATCCACTACAGAGTCTGCAAAAGATAAAAGGTTAATTTCCTTAAACCCTAGGCTTAATATTTCTAATGGCCTATATGACAAGGGGAACTAGGTTAGAGATACAACTACTCAAACTGGTCTTGTTTTGTTTAAAAAGTGGTTTTCAGAAAAGAATTTGTTTGCCCCACATGCTAATGTGTGGAATTTTGATTTGGGAAAGCTAGCAATTCCAAGTGTTTTCATGGATTATGATTTTATTGAAGCCATTTCAAAGAATTATGACCAAGTCATTAGGGTGGTGAGAAGAAATGATGGCGTGCCTCTGATCTCAATTAGTCTTGAAGAAATTAGAGAGGTTTTTCATCTAGAACCATTGTCAGATTACCATGTGCCAATCAATTTACCAGAATTAGAGAATGAGGATGTAATTAGGGGAGGTGCACTAAGGGAACACATTGGTACAATAAGAAATCTACCAGTAATTATTGCAGCCTCTAGAGTACCTTTTGAGAAGAGTCTTTTCACTTCCCAAACTGTGGAGATATACAAAACTCTGTGCCATGTTTTTGGTAAAGATGAGAAGGATTTCATGCTCATTGGACTTATGTATATGATGGTTCAAATTGCTTCTTTTGGTGTAGATGTTTTCTTTGATCTGCTTCCTTTTTGGCTAAAGAAATTCATACTTGTTTAGTTTGAATTGTGAGGGGAAAAAGTGGAGAAAACTTTTGGCCACTATTCTTTATTAATGCATATGTTCTTGTTCAAGAGGGTGAAATATTTTGGTAATGAGATGGAATTGAATAAAGAGGAGAATGGGGAAGCACTGCCAGTTTAGTTGTAGAGTGCAAATATGACCCGTGATGCAAATAATGCTAGTTTTGTCAGATTTGATAGGTTTTTGCTTCTAAATTGAGATGCCTCATATTGAGTGACAATCCCAAAATCCCAAAGGTACTAATCAGTCTCATCAGGCCTATGGATAACCCCCATAATTTGAAAGTTTCACATAATTGGGGAGATATCATCACTTACTCTGTTTCTACTATTTTCAGAATCTATGGTTTTAAAGGGAGTCCTCATGTCTTGCCTTACCAAGTACCTTTCATGGTAGGAATGGCTGAAGTTTTGTGGCAACTAGGAGGAGTAGAAGAAATGTTTTTGTTGAAAATGCAACTAGGGTCAATTTTCCCTACCTACATAGTGGCCCATTAGTTTGTGATTACCAAAGGGGGTTGGTTCTTTTTGCATAAAATTTTGGATCAATATATGAGGGCTGTCTCCCATCCCCATTTTTGTGATTCTAGGGAATTTTTCAATTAGAACTTGAGGCATAGAATTAAGATGGGATAGGTCAAACATGATTCATATTATCTAGAGGACATTATAAGGAATGAATTCTCATTGTAGGAGTAGGAAACTAGAAAAGAAAAATGGAGAGTTTACTCTCGGGTCCTAGAATTCATTAATTGTTTTGATAAAAAATATAGTCCTTTAGATAATGCTAATATAGAGGCTGACAGAATAAATAAGCTCATGACTAAATTCCCTGAAATAATGGAAACTATGAATGAGAAGAAGCATTTTTTAATCAATTCTTATCCTAATAAGGCTAAAAAAGTCATGAGGAGGTTGGCTTTCATGCCTAATATAGGAGCTGGTCAAATAATTGTACAAAAGAAGCCTAGTTACACTATAATTCAAAATAAAAGGGCTCTTGTAGATAAGGACAAGTAAATAATGGAATCCACCAGTACAACCGAAGAGGAGAGATCTGATGAGCCTAGTCCCAAGAGGTAGAAGGTATTGAAAGAAGAGAGGCCTCAGGTTGAGGAATATTCACCCACTCAATCCCCTTTGAGGAATTGAAAAGAACAACTCACTAGTGAGCAAATTGAGAAGATGGGATCACAGGGAGGCATTTTTATTACTCAAGCAGAATTGGATGAAGGTAACCCTCCAGAACCTCCCCTCCCAAGTTTGGACCTGAAAATAGCTAATTATAGAGGTAGGGAATTGGACCCTATGTTAGAATAAGAAAATCATCAATTTTTGGATGATGATAGCTTTGTGAAATCTAGGGCTTTTCAGTAGTTTGCATGGAGGGAAAACATGAATATTTTTGAGGAGAAATGTAAAAGGTTGAGAACAGAGTATCTAGAAATGGACGAAGCTTCCATCTAGAACCAAATAAAAGAAGAAATGATAAAATAATTTAAGAATATAAGCCCTGAGGATGGAAGGCAAATGGTGAAGGAATCTAACATTTTATTGTTACCAAATTGGGATATTGCTGATGCCTTAGCCTTCAATTCTATATCAAATAAACTAACTTTGCAAGATCAAAATAAAGGGAACTTTCAATGTACTGCATTCATTAAGGATCAAGTTGCATTGGTCAGTTGGTCATTGAGAAGAGGATCTAGAGCCACAACATCACAACTAAATGAGTTTGGATTGATGGGAAGCATAATTGTGAGAGGAGTTATTGATACCTCACATGTGCAGGCAACACACTAGAATATGAATTCTTCCAAGTTTCTTTTGGCCACTGGTAAGAAGGAGGAACAGTCTATGTTTGAGTTACAAAATAAATATGAAACAATTCTTGAGGCTTATAATAAGGAGGTAAAAAGAAGAATTGAGCTTGAAGACAAGCGAATGGGGAAGTCCACTAAGCCAAGAACAACATACCCCCATCCTCCAATGGAACCTTTTAAATCAACTCCCCTTGTAGAAATACCAGATAGACCTAAAAGGCCAGAATATTACACAACTGAGGATTTTGACGAAGAAAAAAGCAAGCTATGGGCCTTACATGTAAAATTAAATATGCAATATGAGGATAAGCTTAGAAAGGCTCTAATTTATTTAGTAGATAAAATTGAATAACCCTTGTTCTATGATTAGTTGGCAAAAGTACTAAGTATACGGGAGGAACTGAAAACCCATGATAAAACCCTCAAGTCTATTGTTAATAAGTGTGGAAAAAGGGAGAAAGAAATCACCCTTTTACATTATTTAGCCATAAGGTTTTCTCATGACCATATTAAAAAAATGTATGATGTTGCTAATGACCTGTCAGATTTTGATAACAGGAGAGTTGCTCTGCAACTAAAAATTGTTTCTTATTTGAGCAAGTACAAGAATAAAAAATTTGATTTGTTTCCTTGTGCCTAGGATTGAAAGAATAAATTGAAAAATAAGGATGCATGGAGTAAAGAATTAGATTATCTTTTCAGCATAAGGATAAATAAAGTTGTAAACAAAAAGGGGCATGCCTGGTGGGCCGCCATGACAGAGGAATTGGATAAAGTCCAGTTATTTTTTAATTCTTTGAGACAAGAGTTTGTTAGTCTTGAAAATGAGGCTAGCTATATATCAAAGAAGCAAGATGATATCCTGCAATTCAGCTAGCCTGATGATGCACAATTTAACACCTCGATAGCAGATATTCCTTCTAATGAGCAATTAGAAGAAGGTGGTTTAGATGATGATGAGGAAAAAAAGGGTGAGGTGCAGATCATTGACACATCAACACCAGATCTTAAAAAAGAAGAAGGTGAAAAGGTAATATTGCCTGCTCAAGGTGAAAGCAGTGAAAACCTGTAAGAAAAAACTGATTTGGAGGCACCATAGAATAACCCTTCATTGGCTAGTTTGGTAGCCACGTATTCTGAAGATCTAAAATAGAAAGGGACAAATCAAAAGTTGATGATTTGCAACAGTAAAAAAAACAAGCCTACCCAAATAATATTTGATGCACTTGGCATTTTGTTGTGCTCATTTTTATGGTGTTTTGTTTCTTAGAAACTTGTCAAATCACAATTTCCCTTTTCTTGTTGCAACTCATGTTATATAAATGAGTTTTCAAGGCATTGTAAGGGTCTGAAACTTGTAAAAAAATTTCTTTCTTTCAAGAAAAGTACATTCAGTTGGTCCAATATTATGTAGTTTTTTTGAGTTTGCTTCCAGTTGTACTCTCTGATAACAGAAGGGAATGACAAAAATAGCAATCTATTCTGGGCTTTCAATTGCTTTCTATTCGTCATTGTATTAGTCATCTAAAATGATAATATAAAGGGGTATTTACAGTATATTTTTGTCATCTATTTCTATCTCCATTTTATCGATTTGTCTACTTTGAAGTCATTTAAATAAGGTTTAACTTGACAGAATGCAATCTAGATGGGTTGTATAAAGATATCATTGTTGCTTTTAATTCAAGGAATTATAGAAATGCTTCAATGAATAAGTAGGGTTTATGAGTTTATAGAAAGGATACTTCATAAGAATGGAAATGGGTGATTATAATTGATTAATTCATTTACAAGTTATTTGAATTAGATCTCCCACCAATAGTTAATTTTTTGTCCAATGGATAAGGCACTAGTCACATAAGTCAGAAGTGAAAAAGGGTGAATTCTGTTGCTGCATATCAAATCATTTAAGTAAAATCGAAATCATTTTCCATTCCATTTAGTTTAAAGTTACAAATGTTGGTTACCACTCGTTTGCATATAGTTTTTTGAGTCTTAGATAGCCACTAATTCCAAGAATACTTGTAAACTATAGGAGATTTATAACCAGATCTACTTAGAGGGGATGCATTTAGATTTGGTAAGTTTTAGAGAAAATTGATAAACTGTGTATGTGCCTAAGGGTAAAAGATGAGAATCAGAATGAAACTAAGATAATTTCATACCATGGTTTGCATTAGATTTATCCATAGGTATACCTACCTTGGTTTAGCATAACCTAAAGAGTAGAAAACCATTTTTGGTTTTGTTGAAGTTTTTTTGGGGAATTACACTTAGTGTTGTCATAAATAGTGAATTATTAGAGATCTGTGTCCCCTTGGGTAGAGTTGCAGATTTTTCATGCTGAAGTTCCCGTGGATTTGAAATTTGTATACATTTTTCCTGAAACTATCGCTAAAGGATTTATCATTTGTTCTGTTCTTTTTCCCATTCTGATAGAGTGGGTGGCAACTCAAAAGGTTTTAACCAGTGTCAAGATTAAGAAATTTGTTTTCTCAAAACCATGGAAAATAAGAAAAATACACGGGCGAATGTGAGGAAAAACTCGAGAATCAAATTACAAACTGATCTCCCTCCTAGAGGAAGATAGAATTGGGTTGTGAAGGGAAACCAGATGCAGAAAGGAAGCTATTCATAGGAGCAACTAGTAGGGAAAGATAACATTCACCATTCTGCTATTGAAAAGGTGCCTTTCTCCAAAGGTCTGAGATCTCATCCAATTTTGTCTGATGATGATTTTTATAATACCCCTAAAATGATATGTTAGGAAAAGGCTGTGCAACCACATGTATTTAGTCTAGAGGATAGGTCTAGTAACAATCTTTTGTAGCATAGTACAAACCCTTTCATGTCAGATTATTCCCCTGAAAAGGTCAGACCTAGATACTTAGAACCTAGAAGTTTTAATGATGAGAAAACATCTGGGTTTGAGTTCATTATCCTTGATCCTAATGAGAAGGAAATTTTGAAAGCATAGCTTGCTGAACAAGAAGCTATTAATAGGAGATTTCAAAAGGAAAGGGAAGAAGTGATTACGAAGAACTATAAAGAAAAACAAGAATTACCAAGGTAAATTGCTGCTCTAAAGAAGAAAATGTAGATAGCAGCTAGTGTGTGGCAACCTGAGATTGTAGGAAAAGTTGAACAACTTAAGAGGTAAGAGTAGAATTTGCTAGAAACTCAAAAAATGAATTTAGAGGGACTTGTAATATAGCATATTAATAACTATACTAATCTAGAAGTTGATAACAATAGAGTAAAGAATGTGGAACCTATTGTAGGTGCTAAGGACAAAGGAAAATACAAGGAAGTTGGTATTAGGATCAATGAACTAGTACAAGTTATCCAAATTCATGATACTATGTCACCTTCAGATATTGATCTAGAAAAGAAAAGAAAAGAGAGAGATGCTATAGCTAAGAAATTGGAGATTGCAAAAAATGAGGCTGCTATAGCTGAGATGAATAATAAGGTCAAGTTCCTAGAAATTGCTAAGAAGCAATCTGCAGTTATCCCTAGGGGTGATGTAGATGGTGGATATTATAAGGCAAATCAGGATACCACTTAGGTATCTCTTCCTTTTTATCTTCTTTTTCACAAAAGGTAGATTTGAATAAGTCTCTTGGTGATGCTAGTACTAGCAATTCTAATGATAATGTCAAAAGAAATGTTCCCTACCATCCTAGGATTGATTTACAGAGAAGACCTATCCATTTAGAAGGCTATAGGCAAATATGTTTTGATGGAATTCTTGGTTTCCCTAATCTTATTCCACAAGAGATTAGAAAAATATTCTCTAAATTTGCTGGAAATAATTCTATTACTTGTGAGGATCACTTAAGAAGCTTTCTAGATATGATGAGTGACTATGAGGTTGAAGCAGAAGATGTTATAATGAAGTTGTTTGTTTAGTCACTTACTGAAGATGCTAGGGAATGGTTTAAAAGACTTCCTGAATTTTCTATTATGGATTGGAAGGATATTGAATATTGTTTCAAGGAACAATATGGTGACAAGTTAAATCAGAGTTACATTTTGACTGAATTTAATAACATCAAGAGATTGCTAAATGAATCTGTTACTGAGTTCAACAATAGGTTCCAAGAAAGGATGTATAAGCTAATGCAAGCCTTGCGAGTTAATGAAAAGGTATGCCTGATCATTTATTTAAATTATTTTGATGGAAAACTAGCATATCAGCTTAGGGACAAGGAGCCTAGGACTTTAAGGGAAGCCTTTAGGGTTGCTTTTAACATTGAAAATAATTTGATAATTTTAGGAAGATTAGAAAGTAAACGGGGTGACCCTAGATTGTTTGGTAATAAGGGAAATAGGAGAGAGGACCATAAAGTTGTAGGTGGGAAGAAACATGAGCCTAGTGAGATAACTCAAGTTCTTAATGCCATAAAGAGTTTAAATCTTCCTCAAGTAAAGAATGATAGGAATCCCAGTGACAATAGGATCCCTTATCAATCTAACTTCAATAAATAGAATAGATTGCATAATTTCCCCTACAATACTACTTGGAAGGATGGTTAGCCTAGTGTTCCCCCTCCCAAGAACAACATAAATAAAATGACCCCTGCTCATTTATAAATTTTTTTTGTAAGTTTGGTAAATGACCCTGAGTCTATTGTTGAGCCTATTTGGTGTTTTGCATGTCAATTACCTCATTCTCCTGAATCCTATGTAGTAGCACTATCATGTCCAGGGAATAAGAATATAGTGGAAAAATGTCAGGAACATGAGGAAACCAATGATGATGTAGGATGTAACATGTTTGATTCATATTTTTTGACAATGAAGGTTGTGACAAAAATGTAAATGATCAGAGATGTTTTCATAGTGTCATTCAATAGCAAGTATTTTCTGATGAAAGTGATGTTGAGGATAATGTGTGTAACATGATAGGTTCAAATGAAGAAGTGACCCTGAGAAAATCCTCTAGAGAAGAAATTGACCAAATTATTGCTAATATGGTTCAAGGAGATGAGGGGAATAAGGTAGCTAGTATTTTCATAAAGGGGACGGACCATAAGAAAGGGGAAATTGTAAAACCTAAAGAGTCCCCTGCTATGAAGGTTAAATTTTTAAATAAAAAATGGGAACCAAGGAAAGGGGGCAACCTTGAGGATATAGAGTGCTCAAATAATATCCCCAAGAAAAGAGATTTGAAGATATCACATAATGTCACTAAGCAAGATAAGAGTCATCATAATCCCTTGAACACTTTGGGTAAGCATGATGAGAAAGGGAATTTGAATAATGATAACCTTTCTGATTCTTCTATAGATATGTTTGTTGTTTTGTCTCAGATTAATATTAAGGTTCCTCTGTCTAAGTTATTGAGAATCCCAGATCATCGAGATAGAGCCATAGCATGGTTGGGGAATACTGATGTAAAGGTAAGTCAAGAATGTAATGAAAATCATGTTCCTAAAGAAGTGAAAAAGAAAAAGGTGAAGGAATAGGACACTCAAGTGGTTGTGTCTCAGATTCCTCAGATGTTTTTGAATAACTCTGTCAATGAATGTTTGGGAAATGTTGAGCCATTTTTCTTAAGCATCTTAGTGAATGGTAAGACATTAAAGAATTGTGTGATTGATTCTGGTGCCTCTAGTACTAGTATGCCTTTTGAGATAATGAAAGAATTAGGTTTGAAGGTACACACTACTCAGGGAAGATGTTGTGCTATGGATAAAAGGGAGGTTACAGTCATAGGCACTATTAGTGCCCTGCCCTATAGATTGACAGCCTATCCAAATAAAGAACTCACTATGAGTGTATTGGTTGTTGACATACCACCTCAATATGGTATTTTATTATCTAGAAAATGGAGTGCTGCCATGGGAGAAAGTTTACAATGTGACCTATCATTTGCTACTTTTAATATTGATGGAAATTTTGTAAAGATCAATAGAGAGCCAAAAAGCATGTATACAATAGTAGAGGAAGTTGAGGATGATATGAAAATTTTTGTGGATATAGATGTCAATGCATTCAGAGATGAGATCCTAACTCTGAACAAAAGCAAGAAAAAATCTCAGATAGAAATGGAAGTTGATACAAAGATAGATAAAGGTGACTTATGGGCCATGTTCTTTGACAATGCTTATTGCAAAGATGGAGCAGGTGTAGGTATTTTATTAATTTCTCCTGCTGGGGTAACTTAAAATTTTTCTTTCACATTGAATTTCCCCTATACTAATAACATAGTAGAATATGAGGCTTTTTTGTTAGGACTTAGACTAGCTCAATAGCATGGGATAAATTGTTAACATGTTATAGGAGATTATTAGTTAATTGTATCCCAGGTGAGAAATGTTTATGTATCAAAGAATAAAAGGTTAAAATAGTATAGAAATGTAGTATGGGATATGATTGAGTGCTTTGATGCATTTGGGATAATTTGGAAGGACAGATCTAACAATAAGATGGCAGATTTGCTAGCAAATATAGCAATAAAACCTGATGATATTACATTTTCTAGTCTATCTAAAATTCAAACTCAGATTACGCCTTCTATTCCTGACAATGTCCAAAATTGGCAAGTATTTGAAGATGACAAGGACATTTTGAGATTTTTGAACTATTAAAGTATGTTGTTAGGACAAGAAATTGATTATGTAGCCTATGTGGAGAATATAAATGGAAAAGATACTATTTTTGGGCAGGAAGTTTGCAATTGAAGACAAATAAAATCCCAAAGGGTCTAGTTGTTTTAGAAATTATTTTTGACAACCAAGATAGGTCACAAATGGACACTAGTGGATATAATGCCAAGGATTTAGAGGAGATGAACTTGGGAACTCAGGAAACACCTAAAAAGGTATATATTGGCAAGAAATTATCTCCTAAAATTAGGAAAGATCTAATAGACCTGCTGAAGAGCTATAGATGTGTGTTTGCATGGTCATATGATGATCTAAAGGCCTATAGGGAAGATCTCTTTCAACATGAAATCCCTTTGAAAGTAGATGCTAAGCCTTTTAGACAGAAAAAAAGGCCAATAAATCCAACCTTGGCTCCCAAAATGCAAGAAGAATTGATCAAGTTAAGAGATGTTGGGATTATAAAGCCTATTAGACATTCTCCTTGGGTATCCGATCTAGTACCAGTAAGAAAGAAGAATGGAGATATAAGGTTATGTGTTGATTTTAGGAATCTCAACATATCTTCATTAAAACATAATTATGGTTTACCCAATATGGAAGACCCAATATGGAAGCCATGTTGCAAAGGGTCACTAGTTTAGAGCTTATGTCAATGATGGATGGATTTTCAGGTTACAATCAAGTGGTTGTTAAAGAATCAAAATAGTTTAAAACTAATTTCACTACTCCACGGGGTACCTATGTTTATGTCAGAATGCCATTTGGGCTTACCAATGCTAGGGAAACTTTTCAATGAGCAATGGATGTGGTTTTAGCTGATATCATTAATAAATTCTTGGTTGTATATCAAGATGATTTAACTGCTTATTCTAAGGATGAAAAATGATCATTGCATGCATTTAGAAAAGGTGTTTATCAAAGCCCTCAAGTATGGTGTCTCTTTAAATCCCAAAAAGTATCAGTTTCGTGTCATTGAAGGAAATTTGTTAGGACATTTAATTGGCAATCATGGAGTAAGGATTGACCCTAAAAGGGTAGAAGCAATAGACAAGATTCAGAAGCCTAAAAGTGTTAAAGGAATTCAATCATTTTTTGGGCAAATTAATTTTCTTAAAAGGTTTGTGACTAACTTTGCAGAGATTAGTAGGCCTATATCAAGAATGTTGAAGAAAGGATCTGAGATAAAATGGGTGGTGAACCTAGTATTGCATTTCAAAAAATTAAGCAAGCTATTAAAGATGCCCATGTTCTCAGAGCTCTAGATTATGACAAACCAATGCATATATTTTATTTTGCCTCATTTCATATTGTTCTTGCAATACTATTATAGAAAAATGAGGAGGGTTACGAGCAACCAATTGCATTCTTTAGCAAGTCATTGCAAGCAGCTGAGCTAAAATATGATATTAATGGAAAATAGGCATATGCATTGGTCAAAGGAGTGAAAGCTTTTAGGTGTTACTTGATGGGAGCTACAACTATTGCTTTTGTCCCTACTGCTGCTGTGAAGGACATCTTTTCACAACAAGAGGTATCTAGCAAGAGGTGTAGGTGGATCAATAGAATGCAAGAATTCAATATTGACATCCAGATTACTAAATTGGTTAGAGGTCAAGGTTTAGCCAAGTTGATGATAGAAGAAAATCTAGAGACAAACCAAATTAATCAATTGGATGATAATTGCAAAGAAGACATCTATGATATGGACATCTCTGATTGGTACAAAGATGTAATCTATTATTTGCAAACTATGAAATCTCCATCAGAGTTAACTAATAATCAAAAGAGATCCCTTAAGTTGCATGCTATAAGATATGTTATAGTCCAAGGATAGTTGTGGTAGAGAATCATGTAAGGAGTCCTCTTAAAATGTGTGGATGAAACTGAGTCTAGAAGAATTTTGAAAGATATGCATGAAGGTGTATGTGGTGGTCACTATATGGCTAAAACTACTGCTCATAAGATCTTGAGGGCTAGGTTTTGGTGGCCAACACTTTTTAAAGATGCTCATAACTTTTTGAAATTATGTGATACTTGTCAAAGATTCAGTGAGAAGTTGAAGTCTTTTGGAAATCTACCCTTAAGACCTGTTGAGGTGCAAGCACCCTTCCAACAATGGGGAAATGATTTTATAGGTGAAATCACAAACAAGTCCAGTGGAGGTCATTCTTGGATCTTGGTGGCTACTAATTACTTCACCAAGTGGGTTGAGGAAATTTCTACTAGGAATACAACAAGCAAGGTGGTGATCAACTTCATTTTAAATAATACTATAACCAAATTTGGTTGTCCACAAAAGATAATAACTGATAATGCTATGTGTTTTAGATCTAATGAGTACAAAGAATTCTACATGAAATATGGCATTATAGAATATACATCCTCACCTTATCATCGTCAAGGGAATGTCTAGGTAGAATCACGTAATAAGAGTATATTAAAAATTATCAAGAGGATCTTAGGAGAAAACAAGAAGGCTTGAGACTCAAAGGTGCCATTAGCTCTGTGGCCTGATAGGGTTACTACGAAAAAGGCCATTGGATATGTCCCATTTGATTTGGTTTATGGTATACAAGCAAGACTCCTTCAGAACAACTTAAAAGAAATGTACAAGTTTATTCAACTTTATGAAGATGATATCATTGATGAGATGCAACTCAGAATGGATGATATATTGCAACTAGAGGAAACAGGAGAGAATCTGTTGTTCAAAATGTCAGGTTGTAATCACAAATGAAGCATTTGTATGACAAAAAAGCCAGTGATAGGAAATTTGAAATAGGTGACATGGTACTGATGTGGAATGCTAGATTGGAAGATAAAGGAAAGCATGGTAAATTTGACTCAATCTGGCTTGGTCCATATAACATTCATGATAGAAATGGAGAAGATTCATATTTTCTGAAGGATTTAACTGGAGGTATTCTTGAATTGCCAGTTCATGGACAATTCTTGAAGAGATACATTTCTTAAAAGTATCTATTTTTGATGAATATTACTTTTAGGGTTCTTGGTTTTCTTGTACATTATGTATATTTTGTAACCTGGTGCAAAAGTTTTTAAAAAAAAGGGATAAGTGATGGGGACACAACCCAGCACGAAATGCACACAATAGGAAAGGGGAAATTTTATTTACTATGTAAATATGCTATTACATGCAGTACAGAGAAAATGGACTTCAAAACATGCCCTATGGGCTTACAATAGCATAAATCAGGAGATAATTTCTTCTCCTAGTTCCTTCTCTCAAAATCCACTCCGAACTGCCTTTTACAATGCCAAAAAAATTCTTAAATAGACTCTGAAGTGTTAAGGATTAGGAATACATTCTAGAAAGTTCTAGTTTGCATCCACCGACCAAATAGAAGGCTCCAAAAGTCACATTAGAAGTCAGCATGAAATTAGAAGAGTCCAGAATTGGTCATTTAATGCCCCTAACTTGACTTTGAAGCATTCTTAGGAGGTCTCGAGAAACTAAAAAATTGCAATAACTTTCAAACCGTGGTGACTTTTGACCTGATTCTTTTTCTAGAATGCTCTAAATTACAATTACAATCATTTGACCTATTTACACCTTCTATTTTACTAAAATGATGGCTCAATTACATACTCCTATTTTATTGGTATTTACACGTATCCTAAGGTGCTCAAATACTCTAACCTAGAACACTAATAGTAGAACTAAGAGAGTTGGAACCTTTATTTGACCCAAATGGGTATTCAAAAATGAAAACACATGAAACAAAAACTAAGTCTTAGTACATTTTTTTGGGTGACACAGGATTGCCTTTATACCTCTGGATGCTTCTGCATCAGACACCCAGGGTAGATTGAAAAGTGACCCTGTCACTTTATGGATGGTAGAGGAAATTCCAAATGGAAAACCTTAGCTGTTGATATCCAGGTTGAGTCTTTGATCAGTCAGCCTTTCCACTTAACCAAATACTCTTCATACTGCCTATTTCTGGTACTCCTACCCACATGATGATCTAGAATGTCTTCTATTTCCTCCTTCTTAGAAGTAGAAATTGGACATGGCTCTAACATCAGCTCCTCATCGCCACCATCATCATGATACTTTGCTAAGTCTGCAATGTTGAAGATAGGAGAAATGTGAATTCCATCTGGTAACTCCACCCCATATGCATTTCTTGAGTCATGTTTCTTCAAAATTTTGCAGGGGCCAAATTTCTTTATCTTTAGCTTGTTGTAAGTACCTAATAGAAATCTCTCTTTTCTTAAGTGTACCATGACTAGATCCCCTACTTGGAACTCCTTATGTCTTCTCCTTTGATCAGCCCTAGGTTTATACTCTTGATTCATCTTGATAATGTGTGCCTGGACCTCTTCATGTATGCTCTTGATATGTTTAGCAAACTCTTCTACTTCAGCACTTGTCCTTTCCCCTTGCTCCATCTTCATCAATTTTGGTGCAGTCCTTGGGCTACTTCCATATACAATTTAAAATGGTGATTTTTCAGTACTCCTATTTACAGAGTTATTGTAAGAAAATTTCACTTGTGGTAGAATCAAATCCCATCCCTTGGGCTTATCCCCAACTAAACATCTTAGCAAATTGTCCAAACTTCTATTTACCACTTAAGTTTGACCATCAGCCTACGAGTGATGTGTGGAATTGAATTTCAAGTCTATTCTCAACTTCTTCCACAATGTCCTCCAGAAATACCCCTCAAATTTAGTATCTCTATCAGAAACTATACTCCTTGGGAGACCATGTAGTTTGACTACCTCTCTGAAAAACAACTCTGCAATATGGACAGCATCATGAGTTTTGTGGCAAGGAATAAAATGTACCATTTTGGAGAACCTATCAACCACCACAAATATTGAGTCATTATCCCTTTGTGTCCTCGGCAATCCAAGAACAAAATCCATACTTATGTCCTCCCATGGCTTTGATGGAATAGGAAATGGCTGATATAATCTAGTATTGTGACTAAATCCCTTGGGCACTTGAAAAACCTGACAACTTTGTACAAATTTCTTCACATCCTGTGATATCTGAGGCCAAAAATAATGTTCTCTAAGAATGGAAATGCTCTTGTCTTGACCAAAATGTCTTGCCATCCCTCCACTCTACTTCTCCTTAATCAGATTTTCCCTCATGTAACTCCTTGGAATGCATAATTGACTGCCCTTGAACAACATACTATCCTGAATCAAATAGTCTAGCCACTTGGTTCTATCTACAGCAATAGGCTCTTTACAAGCTTTCCATGCTTCAACAAAATTAGGATCCTTAGGGTACAAATTCTTGAGTTCATCAAACCCAACTACTTCAACCTGCATTACTGTAAGCAAAAACTGCCTCTTGCTTAATGCATCTGCAACCCTATTAGATTTTCCACTTCTATGCTTTAACACAAATGTATAGCTCTACAAGAACTCTACCCACTTCATATGCCTCTGGTTCAATTTACCTTGGCTATTTAGGTACTGTAATGCCTGGTGATCAATATATAAAACAAATTCCTTTGGAAATAAATAATGTCTCCATTTCTTTAAGGCTTGAACTACTGCATAGAACTCTTGATCATAAACATAATACTTCTTCTTCGCATCATTCAATTTTTCACTAAAATATGCAATAGGCTTACCTTCTTGGCTCAATACAGCTCCAATAGCACTGCCAATAGCATCACAATCCACCTGGAACACCTTTCTAAAATCTGGAAGTGCCAACATAGGTTGTTCTCTCACCTTCTTCTTCAGGAATTCAAAACTTCTTGCAGCTACTGCAATCCACTTGAACTCTTTTTTATCCCCTCTTATTGTGTTAGTCAGGGGTGCACATATGCCACTGAAATTCTTAATGAATTTCCTATAGAAACTAACTAGTCCATGAAATGATCTCACCTCAATAGCAGACCTTGGAGTAGGCCATTCCAAGATGGCTTTTACCTTCTTTGGGTCCATTTTAAGACCTTCAGGTGATATAACAAACCCCAAGTAGACTAACTCCCTTTTTGCAAAGATAGACTTCTTCAAATTAATTAACAGTTTTTCTTCCCTTAATCTTTCAAGGACACTACGAATATGCAATAAATGTTTTTCCAAAGTCTTGCTGAAAATTAAAATATCATCCAAATAGACAATAAATTTTTTTCCCAAGAACTTCTTAAGTACCTCATTCATAAGCCGCATGAAGGTGCTTGGTGCATTTGTCAATCCAAAGGGCATGACTAACCACTCATAAAGACCCTCCTTGGTCTTGAAGGCAATTTTCCACTCATCTCCTTCTCGTATTTGTATCTAATGATAGCCACTCTTGAGATCTATCTTTGTGAAGTACTAAGCTCCACTCAAATAGTCCATAAGATCATCTATCCTTGGCAAAGGAAACTTATACTTCATGGTTATCCTATTTATAGCTCGAGAGTCTATACATATTCTCCACTCTCCATACTTCTTTGGTGCTAGTACTGTAGGTACTGCACATGGACTCAGGCTCTCTCAAATCAAATCCTTCTTCAATAGCTCTTAAAATTTTCTGTTTAGCTCCTCAATTTCAGTAGGAGTCATCCTGTGAGCAGCCTTGTTAGGCAAACTAGCTCCTGGGATTAAATCTATCTGATGACTGATTTGCCTTACCGGTGGCAATCCTTTTGGAACATTATCAGAGATGACATCTCCAAACTCACCTAATAAATCTAAAACTTCAAATGGTATTTCACTACTACCTTCGTTATCTTTTCTAGGAATCAAAGCATAACACATATGTTGATGTTTCATGCCATCTAAAAACTTCCTTCCATCAACAAGACAAATCCTAGCACTGCTACATACTTTTTTGCCTTCCTTCTTCATGGGCTTCATTTTGTGGGAAACTCCATCCTTTGTTAGAGAGTATGTGTTTGCATGACCATCATGTACTGCATGCTTATCAAACTGCCACAGTCTACCCAAAAATAGATGGAAAACATCCATTGGAATAATATCACAGAGAATTTCATCATGGTAATTTCCAATTTTGAACTTCACTAAACATTGTTCACTTACCAAGACCTTATGACCATCCTTCACCCAAGTGATCTGATAGGGCTGCGGGTTGTTTCTCCCTCTTGAGCTTTAGCTTAGAGAGCATCTCCTCTGATACCAAGTTATCAATGCTACCACCATCAATGATCACATCACAACATTTATCCTCACACTTGCACCTGGTACGAAATAAACTCCTCCTTTGTCCTAGTTAAATCTCACCACTTAGTAGGACCCTTTCATTTACTAAAGTCTCTCCTCTTTCTGCATCCTCTAAATGTGATGATTATGCATCCTCATCCACATGAGTAACCCTAGCTTGGCCTTTAGTTCTTCTATCTGTCCTTTCTTGAAGTTGAGAGCATTCAAAGGCATGATGACCTTCTTCATTGCAATGGAAATAGGTACCATGGAAGCCTCCTCTTCCTTGTCCACATCCTCTACCTCTTCCTCTCTAATTTCCAAAGTCTTGATAATGGGAGCGGTTGAAACCCTCATTCCTCTGGTTCCTGCTAGTACCCACATCTTCATTTTTCTTTTGGGTCACATTTCAACCTCTACATGACATACCACTACCCCTTCCTCCTTGACCACACCCTCTTTGTCTCCCTTCAAACTTTTTATTTAGCTTTTCTTCAACTCGTAGTGCAAACTGGTATGCTTCTTCAACGTTGGTCATTCTTACCAGACTTAATTCCTCTTGGATGCTAGGTCGCAACCCACTAATATAATGAGCAACCTTCTCCTTATTTGCTTCTGCATGCCCAACTCTAATCATAAGTCGATAAAACTCCTCCGTATATTCCTAGACTGATCTTCTTTTTTTCTTTAACCCATGCAACTTCTTAAACAGATTAAGCTCATAGTCAACAGGAATTAACTGCTTCTTCAATTTGTCCACCATATGATCCCACCTTGTGATCTTACCCTTTCCTCTTCTATTTCTTTCCAATTGAACCTCTTGCCACCACATTTTGGCATGGCCTTTCAATTTGGTTTTTGTAAACTAAACCCTATTTGGATCCCTGATATCCTCATATTCAAAGTACTCTTCCAGTTCATTGATCCAGTTGATCAACTCATCTGGTTTCAAATTTGCTGAAAATACACCCACATCAATTGTAGGTCTTTTCCCAATATTATTAATGGCCCTAAATCCTTTCCTCTACTTGATTTAGAACTTCCTTGTCAACTTCCCCTTCTGGTCCAATTTTTTCTTCATTGTCGTCCTCACTTTCATCACCTCCAGCAACATTTTCTCCCCTACGGAGCTCCTCCTACAATTCTTGGACTTGCCTTTGGAGGGGTCTAACCTCCTCAGGATTAATAGCTATGGCCCTTCCACTACACTCTCTTCATATAGGCATATTCTTAATTCAAACCCACAATGACATAGTCCTGGTGCAAACTACCTCATAGTCGGCACTTTGTCTACACACTCAGGAAAACCCGCTTTGATACCACTTGATGGGGACACAACCCAGCATAGAATGGACACAATAGGAAAGGGGAAATTTTATGTACTATGTAAATATTCTATTACATGTAGTACAAAGAAAATGGACTTCCAAACATTCCCTATGGGCTTACAATTGTATAAATTAGGAGATAATTTCTTCTCCCAGTTCCTTCTCTCAAACTCCACTCCGAATTGTCTTTTACAATGCCAGAAATGTTCTTAAATAGACCCCGAAGGGTTAAGGATTAGGAATACATTCTAGAAAGTGCTAGTTGGCATCCACCAACCAAATAGAAGGCTCCAGAAGTTGCATTAGAAGTTGGCACGAAATTTGAAGAGTCCAAAAATGGTAACCAAACTTTCGGGAGGCATAACTTTTGAATCGTAGCTCCAATTGATGAATCGTTTACATTTTCAGAAAGCTCTCGAAGCACTCTATAGTCCTATGGAAAAGCTTCACTCATCCCCCATTTTTTGGCCCTATAAAAGATCATTTAATGCCCCTAACCTGACTTTGAAGCATTCTTAGGAGGTCTCCAAAAATTGAAAAACTACAATAACTTTCAAATCGTGGTGACTTTTGACCTGATTCTTTTTCTGGAATGCTCTAAGTTAAAATTACAATCATTTGACCAATTTACACCTTCTAGTTTACTAAAATGATGGCTCAATTACATACTCCTATTTTTTTGGCATTTACACATATCCCAAAGTGCTCAAATACTCTAACCTAGAACACTAATAGTGGAACTGAGAGAGTTGGATCCTTTATTTGACCCAAATGGGTATCCAGAAATGAAAACACATGAAACAAAAACTAAGTCTAAGTACATTTTTTTGGGTGACACAGGATTTCCCTTATACCTCTAGATGCTCCTACATCAATAAGTGAATATTCTTTTCTTGCCTATTTTAAGGTCATTGTTGAGTCCTTTTGAAAGAGGTTTTATCCCACCATCGAATCTTATTTGAATCTATGGTTGTCACATACTCGCTATTGCAAGATGCTCGAATGTTATGCCTAGCGAGGTAGCGACCATCAGATAACTATGTTGTGGTACTAAAAAATGAAGTCTAGCACCGAGAAATGTGTTAACATGAAGACATTATGACCACGTGTTATGTCCTAGGCTTGTCAGTTTTAAAAAAGAAATGCACGTGGAAAAACTCATAAATGGTGTCAACAGAGTTCAAGTTTCTCCAGTAATTCGCTAAGTCACTATCAAAAAATCTATGCAACTTGCTGGTGGCGACATAGCAAGTGCCTAGAATTTGCAAAAGGCAGTGTTCTTTTAAAGGTTGATGTGACCATAGAATTTCCCATCCAGACTTATAAATATGCATGACTACCTTTTCTGATAGTAGTATTAATTGGTAAGTTTTCAATCAATGTGTATTTGTTCTCCATCACCAAAATTGAGAATCCATCGAAGGTTGCTATATTGCTAGTCGGAATAACACCAATTTTCAAGTAGTGACATAGCAAGGGCCCGGTCATTGCAAAATAAGGCATTCTTTTATAATAAAAAATGATTTTGAGGATCTCGAGGAAAATATTGTGCAAGCTTTTATTTTATTTTTGTGTAAGTTGTGTCACTCATAGTTTTATTTCCTGACATTAGTGTTGATGGTTACTAGGAGGTCGCTATATCGCTAACCAAATAGTTGGTAATTTTGTCGGTAGTGATGTAGCGACTGGTCAAAAGGTTGTGATGTAATAGAAAATTCTCAAAGGTGGGCCCCGAACAGGTGACTTGATAAAGCTAAGTTGTGTAGATCAAATGACACTGTGGCATCCTACTGAGCATCTATAAGTTGGAAATTCTAAATTCGTCAGAACTCACTATATCACTAGCTGGATAGTTAGTAATTTTTCCAGTAGCGATGTAGTGACCCACTTGAAAGTAATGAATGTGGCAAGGCCAAGAATGTGTGATGTCATTAAGATATTAAATAATATATATGTGTGCCAGCATGTTAAGCCAGCTTAGAAACAACAGTACCTGGACCCACTCCCCATGTATAAAACATATAAAGAATCATAATCATTAGATCAACCATGGATCAATGATACTCGTTAACTCACTATGAAAGGATGTGCATAGATTATGTGTAGAAAGTTAACGAACGAGGGACCCACCATTGTTCTCTTAAAATTGGTTTCAAATATCTACCACACGATCAAAGAAAAATCACTGGTTATCACTAGCTCGCTATAGAAAGGTGCTTGAAAGTTATGTAGAGCAAGGTAGTGAGTTGATGACACATTTCCTCAGTCATCGATGGGCCCAATTTGAAATGCCAACATTGAAGGAAAGGTACAAATGGAGGCAGTTTATTGGTTTGAGTCAGTTTAAAGAGAAAAGTGAGTTAGCCTAGTTTTCATTCCTGGATCATAGGATTTTTCAAGGATCAACGGTGCAAATTTAAAAGGAAGTGCGATGCCACTCTATTTTTCTATTCTGCACATTTATGATGAATGAAATATTTGCATGTGCGAAAAGCATAGTATAATATAGGAGATTTCATTATTTCCAGTCCCACACAAACAAAGACTTCACATTTTCTAATCACAAGAGCCTGTTGATCATATTGTGTTTGGCCTAGTACGAACGTGAACTAACTTTGCATCTATTCAAGATAAATTGCAAAGGTCAAGAGAAGAACAAGTTTGGAAAATCAAGTACTCATATTACAACCTCTATATCATTCCACTTCCTTTCATTACTATCAAGATGCCTCCTCAGAAATCATTTTATGGGCAAGTTAATTATATGGATAGGAATGTTCACGATGATTTGTTAGAATTACTCCTAGAATCCACTATAGAGCCTATACAAGTTAAAAGGTTAATTTCCTTAAACCCTAGGCTTAACATTTTTGATGGCCTATATGACAAGGGGAACTTGGTTAGGGATGCAAAAACTACTCAAACTAGTCTTGTTTTCTTTAAAAGTGGTTTTTAGAAAAGAATTTGTTTGCCCCACATGCTAATGTGTGGAATTTTTATTTGGGAAAGCTAGTAGTTCCAAGTGTTTTCGTGGATTATGATTTTCTTGAAGCTATTTCCAAGAATTATGACCAAGCTATTAGGGTGGTGAGAAGAAATGATGGCGTGCCTTTGATCTCAATTAGTCCTAAAGAAATTAGAGAGGTTTTTCATCTAGAACCATTGTTAGATTACCATGTGCCAATCAATTTACAAGAATTAGAGAATAAATAAAAAGTAAAGAAGGATGTAATTAGGGGAGGTGCACTGAGGGCACACATTGGTACAATAGGAACTCTGCTAGTAATTACTGCAGCCTCTAGAGAACCTTTCAAGAAGAGTCTTTTCACTTCCTGAGCTGTGGAGATATACAGAACCCCGTGCCATTTTTTTTGTGAAGATGAGCAGGATTTCATGCACATTAGCCTTATGCATATAATGGTTCAAATTTCTTCTTTTTCTGTAGATGTTATCTTTTATTTTTCTTCCTTTTTGGCTAAAGAAATTGATACTGGTTTAGTTGGAATTGCGAGGGGCAAGGTGGAGAAAACTTTTGGCCACTATTCTCTATTAATGCATATGTTCTTTTTCAAGGGGTTGACATATTTTGGTAATGAGATGGAATTGAGTAGAGAGGAGAATGGAGAAGCACTTCCAGTCTAGTTGTGGAGCGCAGATATGACCTAGGATCCAAATCATGCTAGTTTTGTCAGATTTGATAGGTATTTTGCTTCTAAATTGAGATGCCCCATATTGAGTGACAATCCCAGAATCCATAAGGTACTAATGAGTCTCATCAAGCCTATGCATAACCCCCATAATTTGAAATTTTCACATAATTGGGGAGATATCATCCCTTTCTCTGTTTCTACTATTTTTAGAATCTATGGTTTGAAAGGGATTCCTCATGTCTTGCCTTACCAAGTACCTTTCAAGGTAGGAATGGCTAAAGTTTTGTGGCAACTAGGAGGAGTAGAAGAAATGTTTTTGTTGAAAAGGCAACTAGGGTCAATTTTCCCTACCTGCATAGTGGCCCATCAGTTTGTGATTACCAAAGGGGGTTGGCTCTTTTTGCATAAAATTTTGGATTAGTATATGATGCCTGTCTCCCATCCCCATTTTTGTGATTCTGAGGGATTTTTTAATCAGACCTTGAGGCATAGAATTAAGTTGGGATAGGTCAAACCTGATTCATATTATCCAGAGGACATTATAAGGAATGAATTCTCATTGCAGGAGTAGGAAACTAAAAAAGAAAAATAGAGAGTTTACTCCAGGGTCCTAGAATTCAATCATTGTTTTGATTAGAAATATAGTCCTTTAGATAATGGTAATACAGAGGCTGACAAAATAAAAAAGCTCATGAGTAACTTCCCTAAAATAATGGAAACTATGAATGAGAAGAAACAATTTTTTATTGATTCTTATCCTAATAAAGCTAGAGAAGTCATGAGGAGGTTGGCTTTCACTCCTAATATAGGAGCTAGTCAAATAATTGTACAAAAGAAGCTTGGTTACACTATAATTCAAAATAAAAGGGCTCGTATCGATAAGGGCAAGAAAATAATGGGATCCACTAGTACAAGCCAAGAGGAGAGACTTGATGAGCCTAGTCCCAAGAGGCAGAAGTTAATGAAAGAAGAGAGGCCTCAAGTTGAGGAATATTCACCCACTCAATCCCCTTTGAGAATTGGAGAAGAACAACTCACTGGTGAGCAGATTGAGCAGATGGGATCACAGGGAGGCATTTTTATTAGTCAAGTAGAATTAGATGAAGGTAACCCTCTTGAACCTCCCATCCCAAGAGCTAACTATAGAGGCAGGGAATTGGACCATGTGTTAGAATATTCAAGTCATCAATTTTTGGTTGATGACAGCTTTGTGAAATCTAGGGACTTTTAGCAGTTTGCATGGAGGAAAAACATGAATATTTTTGAGGAGAAATGTAAAAGGTTGAAATCAAATCTTCCAAAAATGGATGAAGCTTCCATCCAAAACCAAAAAAAAGAAGAAATGATAAAAGAATTTCAGAATATAAGCCTTGAGGATGGAAGGCAAATGGTGAAGGCATCTAACATTTTATTGTGACCAAATTGGGATATTGCTGATGCCTTAGTCTTTAGTTTTGTTTCAACTAAACTAACTTTGAAAGATCAAAATAAAGGGGACTTTCAAGGTACTACATTCATTAAGGATCAAGCTACATTGGTTAGTTGGTCATTGAGAAGAGGATCTAGAGCCACATCATCACAACCAGATGAGTCTGGATTGATGGGAAGCATAATTGTGAGAAGAGTTGTTGACACCTTACATGTGTAGGTAGCACACTAGAATGTGGATTCTTCCAAGTTTCTTTTTGCCACTACTAAGAAGGAGGAATAGGCTATGTTTGAGTTATAGAATAAATATGAAACAATTCTTTAGTCTTATAATAAGGAGGTAAAAAGGAGAATTGAGTTTGCAAACAAGCTAATGGGGAAGTCCACTAATCCAAGAATAACATACCCCCATCCTCTAGTGGAACCTTTTAAATCCACTTCCCTTGTAGAATTACCAGACATACCTCAAAGGCTAGAATATTACAAAGCTAAGGATTTTGAGGAAGAGAAAAGCAAGCTATGGGCCTTACATGTAGAGTTAAATATGCAATATGAGGATAAGCTTAGAAAGGCTCTAATGTATTTAGTAGATAAAATTGAATGGCCCTTGTTCTATGATCAGTTGGCAAAAGTAATAAGTATATGGGAGGAACTGAAAACCCATGATGAAACCCTCAAGACTATTGTTAATAAGTGTGGAGAAAGGGAGAAAGAAATTGTCCTTTTATGTTATTCAGTTATAAGGTCTTCTCATGACCATATTGAAAAAATGTATGATGTTGCTAATGACCTGTCAGATTTTGATAATAGGAGAGTTGCTCTGCAACTAAAAATTGTTTCTTATTTGAGCAAGTACAAGAATCAAAAATTTGATTTGTTTCCTTGTGCCTTGAATCAAAAGAATAAATTGAAAAATAAGGATGCATGGAGTAAAGAATTAGATGATCTTTTCTGCATAAGGATAAATAAAGTTGTAAATGAAAAGGGGCATGCCTAGTGGGCCACCATGATAGAGGAATTGGTTAAAGTCCAATTTTTTTTTATTCTTTGAGACAAGAGTTTGTTAGTCTTGAAAATGAGGCTAACTATATATTAAAGAAGTAAGATGATATCCTACAATTCAGCTAGTCTGATGATGCACAGTTTAACACCTAGATAGCAAATATTCCTTTTGATGAGCAGTTAGAAGAAGGCAGTTCAGATGATGATGAGGAAAAAAAGGGTGAGGTGCAGATCATTGACACATCAGCACTAGATCTAAAAAAAGAAGAAGGTGAAAAGGTAATACTGCTTGCTCAAGGTGAAAGTAGTGAAAACCCACAGGAAAAAACTGATTTGGAGGCACCACAGAATAACCCTTCATTGGCTAGTTTTGTAGCCACGTATTCTAAAGATCTAGAATAGCGAGGGACAAATAAAAAGTTGATGATTTGCAACAGTAACGAAAATGGGCCTACTCAAATAATATTTGATGTGCTTGGGATTCAGTTGTGCTCATTTTTATGGTGTTTTGTTTCTTGGACACTTGTCAAATCACAATTTCCCTTTTCTTGTTGCAACTCATGTTATATAAATGAGTTTTCAAGGCATTGTGAGGGTCTGAAACTTGTAAAATTTTTGCTTTCTTTCAAGAAAAGTACATTCAGTCAGTCTAATAGTATGTAGTTGTTTTGAGTTTACTTCTAGTTGTACTCTCTGATAACATATTGGAATGACAGAAATAGAAATGTATTATGGAATTTCAATTGACTTCTATTGATCATTGTATTAGTCATCTGAAAGGATAATATAAAGGGGCATTTACACTATAATTGTGTCATCAATTTTTGTCTGCATTTTATGGATTTTTGTACTTTGAAGTCATTTAAATAAGGTTTAACTTGGCTGTATGCAATCTAGATGGATTGTATATTGATATCACTATTGCTTTTAATTCAAGGAATTATAGAAATGGTTCAATGAATCAATAGGGTTTATGAGTTTATAGAAAGGATAATTCATAAGAATGGAAATGAGTGATTACAATTGATTAATTCATTTACAAGTTATTTGAATTAGATCTGTCGCCGATAGTTAATTTTCTACCCAATGTATAAGGCACTGGTCACATAAGTCAGAAGTGAGCAAGGGTGAATTCTACTACTGCTTATCAAATCATTTAAAAAAAAATCAAAATCATTTTTCATTCCATTTTGTTAAAAGTTACAAATGCTAGTTACCACTCGTTTGCATATAGTTTTATGAGTCTTTGGTGTCTACTAATTCCAAGAATACTTGTAAACTATAGGAGATTTATAACTAGATCTTCTTGTAGGGGATGCATATAGATTTGATAAGTTTTAGGGAAAATTGATAAACTGTGAATGTGCCTAAGGGTAAAAGATGAGAATAAGAATGAAACTAAGATAATTTCATACCACAGTTTGCATTAGAATCATCCCTAGGTAAACCTACCTTGGTTTGGCAGAGCCTAAAGAGTAGAAAACCATTTTTGGTTTTGTTGAAGTTGGGTCAAAGTGGTTTATTCATGTAATTGCTACTAGGAATTGGTTAATCCTTAGATTGTGTGAGTAATTTCACTGTGATATTGAGTATTTTGTTTCTCAATAGTTTTGAACATCAACAATGTCAACAATCTCCCCCTTTGGCATTAGATGCAAAAACATTTATAACTCAGTTTTGACTATTTGTTGTTGTAGCTCGGTAGATTACTCTATTTTTGTGAGTTTAAATCTTTCTTTTGTAACTATTATCTATACATATAGTTACTCCCCCATAAATATATCTCTCTTATTTACAAATAATCCTCTTTTTCTTCTTTATTGATACTACTCTTTTTCTCCCTTTAAGAAAATAACCTACTTCTTCCCAATTTTTACATAAATCCCAATGGTGTATAATATCTATAAGTTAATACCAAAATATTACAAGAACTTAGAATGTACCTTCAAAATTAGTATCGTAGTCTTGTCCCAATTCTCTTGCAATACCTTACTTGCATGCAAGGCTATCTATACTTTTGCTGACA
This sequence comes from Cupressus sempervirens, assembly GCA_028749045.1. Lineage (NCBI taxonomy): Eukaryota > Viridiplantae > Streptophyta > Pinopsida > Cupressales > Cupressaceae > Cupressus > Cupressus sempervirens. The sequence goes on from CM053786.1 coordinate 198,549,952, forward strand.
GTTCCATCATGTGGTTAGCTATGGAGAAGTTGTTATCATGGATGAGAGTTTTTGCATGTGCGATGTGTTTTTGCAGTGCATCCATATTTGGAAGAATCATGCCCCATATTTCTGCAAGTGTAACCCTAATTCTGGCTTCTTCCTTTAACAATTCTACCTATAGATTTGTCAAATTTCTAATCTTTGTCAAATGTACAAAACTATAACTCAGGTTAAGTGACTGTCAGTGTGTACTTGGATTCATATATTTATCTATCTTGGATGATTTATCCTTGATTTCCTTTGTGAAGATAGATGTGTCACATAATTTGACAAACAATAAAACAACATTATTTACAGATGTTTCTAGTGAAAAAGGAATAGTAGATAACTCTACTTGATTTATTGCAATTTTCTATGCTACTTGTTCTAACACTTTATTCTCAAAAAAAATTTCAGCTCTTAGCAAATTTTTCTCTTGTCCATTCAATTGATCATTGCACTTGAGGACAATTTTAGCTAACTGATCCAAAATAGGTTGTTTCTCACCAAACTCAATACTCAAAGCATCAATACATATGCTCTTGATGTCCTCAAGGACTTGATTTTTCTTCTTTCTCTCTTCTGTAAGCTTCTATTGCTTAGCCCTTTTGTTCAAAATTTCTCCTAGGTTATCCATTTGATCAGGAGCCAAATTAGAGATATCTCAATTTGGAATAACAATATCCTCATCTAGATCAACTTCTTCCTATTTTCCCTTTTCTACATAAATTATTGATGAAATGATTTCTTTTCCTTTATTGAGAACTTTAGTGCTTGGTTGAGACTAATTCTCAATTGTCATTGCATTGGTTAAGGATACACTTAGTATTGATACAATTGTAAAAATAGAAGAAAATGTAGAATACCTTGATGTAGCTTGATCAAGACTAATGTTGAAGGAACTTGTTGCTTAGCAAATGAAGTGCTAAGCACTTTAGTTAATGAAATACTTGGCAGTATAGATCAAAAGATTTTTTGGGTGCTTGGTGATCCAGTGGTAAACACATCCAATTTGGTAGAAGCCTTTTCTAAACCTAATTGAACTAAAGTTTTTCTCAGAGAGTGAGGAAATGAAGTCATAATTTCTGCTATAATCTTCTCTAGATATGTTTCCTCAATACTCTCTATTTTTGCAAGGCTTCCTCTAATGGCTTCCTATTCTTCCTCCTCATCATCATGATTGACATCATCAATCTCATCATCTCTAATTTATACTTTTTCTTCTTCGTCATCTTCTTCATCATCTTTTTCATCAACTAGTACAAAAATGTCACTAGGTTTGTGCAGCTAATGGATATTTTTCCACGTGGCAGTAGCTGACTTCACCACAAATTCAATGACTTTCATCAATATCAAACATGTGTTGAACATGGGTGTAACCTTCTTCTCAATCTTTTTTAGTGCTTAGTTCATCTCTTTGTCACTGAGACTCACTAAGCTATATCAAGGTTTGTTCATTGATGTCCTTAGCTCAATTTTCATTGTATTTTCCCTTTGAGGTTTAACTGATTTCAAAAGTGCATCAAGAACTTGTTGTGTAAACTCATTAGATGAGTACTCTAACTTACCCAAATTTTCCAGGAGAATGTCTTCAATCTTCTTTTTCTCCTCATGATTCATGGTTTCATATTTGAATGACTTAAAAATTGTCATGCCAAATCCTTCTGCCAGTCTTGTCCATCTTTTCTTGAAGTGTGGGGGAAAACTTCTGAAAGATGATCTATTCAGCTTCATCTTCTTCTCCCAACTTTGATTTCTTCTTAGATTTGGTTGTCCTTCTGGTAAATATAGCAATCAAAGCTTTAGTAGGTTTGTTTATAATAACCCCCCCTTCTTCTTCAGAGGCTCTTCTTTTTTCAATTAAGTTTCCTCTACTTCATCCTCTTCATATTCAACTTCTACATCATTTTCTTTACACTTTATCAGCATGAGAGGAGAACTTGATGATTTGATATTTTTGATTATATTCTCTATTCTCTTCCTTCATGTGTTTACTACTTGAGGTAGCTTGATCTCAAGCTCAATTCTTGTCTTGGCCTCATCAAATATTCTAAAATAGTTGGTTTTAGGATCCATAGGCTCATTCAATAGAGCTTTGATAATATCCTTAGTGTCATCAATGTTAACCTCATGTTCCAAAGGCTTAACCCGTGCCACTCTAGGTCTGACTACTTGAATATAAACTTTGTCATAGTCAACCATCAAGCAAATATCTTTCTCATAGTCTTCTACAAGCTTCCTGGGTATTCTAAATCTGTTTCATATGTTTTCTTTGAATGTTTCAAAATAATTATCCATGATGTCAGAATTCTCACTCATTTCTTCTATGTATTCATTGATTTGGTATAATACTAGAACATGCTTTCTCCATACCACAGATCCTTTGGAAGGGAAAAAATTTTGAACAAAGAAAAATACATCTGTCAAAAGATAACTGAAATTACATGGGTTGTTATTTGACACTCGAATTCTTTCCACGTTCTTGTTGAATTGGTTTAACAATAGCTCAACAAGGTCAAAAGACAAATTATTCTTTACCACCTTGTATGCCAGATGAACAACTTCACATGACATGATTTTCAACTAACTTGAGCTGTACATTTTGTGAGAAATCACATGGATGCCAAACATCAATTCCATGTCCATCATTCCACTTAGATTCATGCCTTTTCCATCCCACTTGGCAAGAGTTTTCTTTGCCAATTCAACCCAACCTAGGGTTTTGGTGGTCTTTTCTTTATTCAACATTCACAATCCAATTATTCTGTGAATCATTTTCTTCATTAACTGAATGGGGAGATCCAACCAAAATTTTCCATTATGAAAACATCTTAGAATAAATTTGATCCATTTAACTTGAAAATCCCTTGATATGTGTGAAATATGTGTCAAACCCTTGGTTTCCAAATTTTGATGTCTAGTTTTAATACACCATCCACACATAATTCTTTCAATGCCTCATTTATCTCTAGGGTTTCGAGTTCCTAAATAGAATAGTGCTAAAATGAATAGATATCATCGACAAGAATTAACTTATGTGGAATTTTAGTTTTTGCACTAGCTAGGTCGACTACCTCTGCAATCACCAGACTCAATTTGAATGTAGGTACCCTACAATCAACTCCACAAACCAGTATATCATAACCTTTCTTAACCTTGTTGTTTCAAGATGTCATTGCTCAGTAGGGTTTATGAAAATGGGAGAAATCTTCAACAAAAAATGGTCAAATCACTCGGGGGCTCTGAATTCACTCTTCACAAATAGCTATGGAAATTCATAGTGAAATGAATCAATGAATTTTCTCCATTTAAAAAATTGCAGTGTTCATGATTGCCATTAATGCTTGATACTCATACTTGCTCGGTGATAGGCTATCCTCCACTCAGCTTAGTTTTTAATGAAGCCAAGACATCTTCATCTTGGAAAGGTCTCCAACAATTTGATGTTTGCATCCATCACTCTAGTGTATGTCGACCTCACTTAGTAAGGTCTTGGAACTCAAACTTCCTCAGTAAGGTCTCCTGCTTTCCTTTATGCTCGATGATACTTTTGTATCTTGAGTTTTGATTGGATATTTATGCTTTTTGGTTAAAACTAATGTTTGATGTCTACTTCTGATTATCAATTCTAGTAATCCCCATAGGAAACTACGTTGAAATGATTGAGTCACCAAACTCATTTACTTTGGTGTGACTTTGGGTTGCATTCTCTAGAGATTTCCACACCGATTGTTTCCACATTTCTTTTCTGATATTATTAGTTCTTTCTTTATTTTCATCTTCAACTCTGCCTCTATTCATATAGCTTTTGGAAAAATTTCCAATCTTTGTACAAACAAAACATCTCTTTGTAGTGTCTCTTTTCCTTATATGATATTTCACACAATTTGCTCCAATGTGTCCATATTCACCATATTAGTGACATCAATACCATGTGGTGTAATCCCAATCTAATATATTTCCTTTACAATGTACTCAGGTGGGTTCAACTTCTTGGTTTTGCATTATGAAGATCTATGTTCTTGTTTATTGAAGCTATAGCATTTTTCTTTCAAATTTAGACTTTTCTTCTCATTTACTTACTCTATGTCCATGCTTATTGCAATTGTAGAACTTTCCATTAAATTTTGGTTTACCATTGCTCCAACATTTATTTGATGTATGACCTACCTTACCACAATGATTGCAAGTAGGTCTTTTATTCTTTTGAGCTCCTTGCTGAGATGATTCTCCTACATCTATATATTGTAATCTAGCTTTGCTTTTGTGTCTATACTAATTTTTTTCATTCAACTGATTCATGATCTTTTGAGATTTCATCATCCTTTCATTGTTTTTCTTTTCAATGCTGAGATCATGTTGCATTCTTTCATTCACACTAGTGATTTGATCAATAAAATCTCCTTACTGAAGGGATAGTTGATTGATTTCATTTTCCTTTTGTTTTATCTCTTCTTTGGATTTTTCTTTTTCTTCCATGACTTCACACATCTTGACTGATTGAATTTTTTGTTCTCTTATTAGCTTTTGACTTCATCTTGAAGATTGTAATTTTTCTCTAATAGGTCTTTGATTGCTACATCAGCTTCATCAAAATTTCTTTCTAGACAAAAGTCTTCAATTCTTTCTTCAATGTAGAGATTATCATCAATCTGTGTTGCAAGTTCCTTCCATCTTTTTAATGATTGAGAGAGATGATCCTTTTCTTTTCTAAGAATTCCAATGACCAATTCTAGATCCAACTTTTCATTCTTAATATCTTTTTCCATCCTATATACCTTCATTGCCTTTGATCTTTTCTCAAGCTATCAAACTTCTAAATTTAGAACCAAAATCTTTGATACCAATTGTTGGAAATATAACATTGGCTAGGTTACCGAGAGGGGAGGGGTGAATTGGTAACCAATAAAACTTAAAACTCAATCCATCAATTAATCCTTGAAATATTATTTTGATCTAGATACTTGTATGAATGCAATAAGAAATTGATAACACTTTGACACAAGATATGGCGACCTAGAAACCTTCCAAATACTAAGAAAATTGGGGTGGGGATGACACCCACAAGATTTAGTACTGTAGTATAAATTTGGCCTATTAAGGTTTATAATTAATTACTTCTGATGATCTGCCCTATTAGGAGCAATAGAGATTGTTAGGTCCACCTCGTCAAAGGATATACAAACATACAATGAAGTATGCACTCAGCTAGGAGATTTAGAAAAGGATCATCAAGTCCACCCTATTAAAGGATTTGACTAATGCACCTCTTAGGATGAATTAGTGGCTGATATCTAATCTGCAACTTTTATTTGATGGTTGAAACTCTAGATTCGTTGGATTGTAATGATCACCTTAATGTGATAGATAAATTTCTATTGTCCCTTATACTACTTGTAGCCTTTTTCAATTCACACTTGTACACTTCATATATCCTCTCAAAATTACATCCTTGGATATGATATAACAAGTTACATATATATCAATCCAAATAACTACTTACTGGAGTCGGCTATAATACTAATTTAATCATAATTCCCAAAGTTGGCCCAACTATTGTAACTTGGGTTCTAAAGACAAACTTGGTGATGTTCTAACACTTAGAAAATACTATCAACACTTTGCAAACTTTGGCACTTGGTTGATGTTGAAAATTGGTCCATATTGACCACTTCAAGTAGATCAAACTCGATCAACACTATGTGACTCGATGAATGCTAAAAAACTTGGTAGATGTTGAATCACTCAATTGACATTGCATGACTCAGTCAACACTATATTCTCTTTTCTTACACTGTGAGCTCGGTAGATACTATAGACCTTGGTTAACACTACAGAGCTTAGTTAACACTATGATCTTCTTTACTTCTACTAGATAGCTTGGTAGCCACTGCTATGCTCATTTTTCATTCTACATTTTCTTTGAAGCTTGATAAACACTATAAACTTGGAAAGCATTGTAAACTATCTTAGATGCTTGGTAGACACTGCATTCTGACTACTTAAATCAAGACTGGTTGAAACACTTGGTTAACACTACTGAATGAATGATAAGCTCAGTAGAAATTGTAGAGCTTGGTAGCAATGTAACCATTTGATTAAGTGTTGATTAACTAATAGAGAAATAGACCTTAATGTCAACAATCTAGGGGTTATTCCCCTATCTAAAGCTCACTAAATAGAATTTAGTGATGCATCAACCGAGCATTTGAATATTAGTCAAGGTTGATATAGTATTGTAAAGAGATGATCCCATATGAATTAGTAAATTAGGTACATGGAAAGTCCACTAAATGTTGTCTTTGACATTAAGATGTCAAATATAGAGATTTTTTTGTCAATATCAAGATCAATATCAAGAAATTTTTTAATGAGTGAGATGTCAAAGAAGAATCAGTTAAAGGAAAAAGAGGGAGAGTTTTCTGACAGAGGGATAAATTGCAATAAGAGAAATTAAAGTATCATTCTAGAGGGAGCTCACACTAATAGAGGGAGTTCTCATGGATGAGAATTAGAATCAAACTAAGGATATTATCCTTACTTCTATTCTGATCTAAAATTTTATTGTATTATGACATGTGTTTCCATCAATACCAAAGAGGGATATTGTTGAAAATAATCATAAAATTTGTATATTGTCTTTGATGTTACACAAAATTTCAAGCCTTCCTGAGAAAGTGTTTTTTGAGCTCACTTGGGTGATGAAGTCATTTTCCAGTGTTTATCGAGAATTCTAGTGCAAGTGAAGTTCAAAACTAGTTTATTCCAAGCTCACTTCACAGTCGAAGAAAAGTATGAAAATAATGAGTGTTAACTGAGCTCACTCGATTACTAATGAAAAGTTTACAGAATGATACTATCTACTAAGTTCACGCAGTAACCAAAGAAGACTTAAAAGGAATGACTGTTAACTAAGCTCACTCAACTACCAAAGGATGTCTAAAGAAAGTTTTCTGAGTTAGTGTTGACCGAGCTGGGTTGGCTAACAAACAATTTTCTCAAGATAGTATATTGAGTTTGATGAATTTATTTTTTAATTCTAACCAATTTAAGGGATGAATTCTTATTATTTGTAAGCGTATTCAAGCTGACTTGAAAATTTAATTGATATAAGTATAAGGTCAAGTTGATGATTGAAATAAGAATGCAAAAGATAAAGAGAGGAAGTGAATTGGAAGGATAAATAGAATATCCTCGTTGATCAAGCTACAAATATTAATCTAACCAAGGAGGATCAAATATTCAAGCTAGAAAAGAGATTTGAAATCAATAATTCAATTGCATCAGCAATTAGGTCAAGTCATTTTTACTCTCTAACCATTGTAGTAGTGATTCTAAATCTCTTAACATAATTCGCTTAACAGTTATTTGTATATCCTATAATAAGATGGCATTTCTAGATTGAAGTATCTAAAGACCTCTAACAAGGCCACTCCTAATAAGGTGAACTAAATCCTTTAACAAGCTCACACCTAATAGTGTGTTTAATAACCTTTAATAGGGTTGAGTCCTAATATTGCTCACTTTGAAAGAGTGGAAAATGGTAACAAGTTACAATTGGTGGTTTTTCCCAAATTGGATTTCCAAATTAAATCCTGGTGTCTCATGTGTTCATGTTATTTTCTTTATGTTTTTGTAATTAAGTTAATCAAGGTTAACTACATTTAGTATCATAAGATATGCATATTCAGTGCAAACTGAGTTATTATGTCAACTAAGTGATTCAGAGCTAACTGAGTTACAATGGGTATTTATTAGAGTTTGGATTTTTTTTGTACTGGCATCTTAAGGGACTGAGTTTTTTTTTGTGGTAACATATTCACCCCTGTCCTCTCAATTACTCTTCTTACATTTCCAACAAATCTACCCTTTTCTCTCTAGAATCTACCATCTCTACCTCTTTCTCTTTTTTTAGACTTCCTTGTCAATATCTCCTCATCCTTCAAGGAATGCTAATATTCTTCTTCCACACTTTACAATTTCACAAAACTTATCTCATCTTGAATTCTAGATCTCAATCCATTTAGATATCTTGCAACTTTCTCAATCTCATCATCCATATGTCTAGATTTGATATCCAATCTATAGACTTCCTTAGTATAATCCTTCACAGTTGTTGGTAAACAGATTTATCCTTCAAGAAGAAATACAAATAATTAGTCAAAATGCCCAATTAAAGGCACAATTGCTACCAATTTTTGGATGATTTATCATTGGATTGATAACCCTCCTCTCAACTATGACGTACATCTCCTTCATAGAAATATTTGCAATGAATTAAATAACAGAGTGTATCTTTAACCTAAAGATAGAAAAGGATTTTTGACTTTCATTCATAAACATGAAATGAATGTGTTTGTAAAACTTGGAAACTTAAATAGAATTGAAAGTAGGTGGGACGAAACAAGAATTCCATGTTTAACCTTTCAATATAGAATGAGAGGAAATAATATACTATTCTATATTGCCATGAATGAAAATGCAAGACTATATCTAAAACATGAAAAGAATTACCATATGATTCATTCCAATCCAAGAATTAGATCTTCAGACCACAAGATCTTAAAAACATAACCTATCTCTATTATAAACACACTATAGAAAACCATAAGATTAACCTGTCCCTACAACTACAAATTGAAATACACAATATCAAACTAAAACTCATTCTTTGTTACAATTAAAATTCTAAAAATATGCTCTTCCCTTGTAGCCTTAGGACTACTAAAAATAAGAACCCCTTCTCTTTGAAAATATTTTGAATAAATAATCCTTCATAGTTTAGTTCTTGGAATTACTAATTCTTGAAAATAATATATATTAATAAATATCACATCTTTCTATTTTTCCGCAATGACTTTCATCCCTTTTATAAAGTTTCTCCACCTATTTTTTATATTTTCTTCCTTCCTTGTGGACTTAATAACTTTATAAATCTTAGAATTTTATAATATCATGAATTTATAAACTATGAATTTTTATAGTTAGATTAGAGACATGGAATTTTTGATGTATCTATAATAGACTTTATGTTAACCAAACTCAATGTTTTTCGTGATAGAAAAATTGGGTCTCCATGTGGGTGGCATAACTTTTTATTCCACCATTGGATTGAGCTCAATTTCAGATATGTCTTTCCAAATGTACTTTTCTTCATTCCAACAAGAGAGATTGACAAAATCTTGATGGAGGAAAAAGATATAATCTTCTAAATATAGGTCTATATGAGTCATTTTTCAATTTGAATTGAACTTTGAACTGAATCAACCAACATGTGATTTGAAGTTGAACTTTGGATCTGCACTTTCAATCCATCAAATCTGTATTTTGATCTTTGAACTTTGAGGTTATAGTTCAAATTCAACCTAGTCCTAGAACATTGCTTCTTTGCAAATCAAACCTTACAAAGGCATCATTAGTAACAACAACCACCAATAAAGTAAACAATTTCTCCATAGGACCATTTGTAAAAGTTTAAAAGCTTAGGTGTTTAAAGCATGCTTACAGTTGGCTCTTATTGGGGATATGGGATGCAAGTGACATGAAGAATATAAAAGCCTCTAGTAGGAGACCAATCCTTATCCATTGGAAAAATAGAGTTCTCACAAAACATAGAATAGGGGACTTCTTGGAGAGAGGGCCTTTGTAGAACAATGAGTTACATTGACATGATGCAACCCAACTCAAACTCCATTTAGAAAACTCTTCATCCTGGCATCTCAAACTGCTCAAGTGTAGGAACCTCATCAATCCATCATCACATCCAAAAAGCCATATCTCATCATAGATTTCAAATTTTCCTGGGGTATTTAGCATGAGATTCTTATGGCCACTTCCCACTAGTGATTGGAAAAGATTAAACTCAGGCATTCATAAATAGGATATTGTGCCATTTACATGATGAACATCTAAAAGACCCCAATCTTTGGAAGAATGATTAGCATATGAAACATATTCAAAGCCAAAATTCATAAAACCATCTCCGTTGTTCTTGACTGCAACTAAATCTATAAACATTTTATTCAATAAAGATGCATCAAATGGATTAGTACCTAGAAGTCTTTATTTTCATAATCCTCCTACTTAATTACTAATGAGAACTTTTCAATGACCTCTACATCAATTAAATCACCACTCGAGTAGGCCAATGATGATTGGGGCTGCAATATCTCAACAATCTCATCATCATTGAGATATATATCTATTTTGGATTGTTCTTTCCCTTTTAGATTCATGGAATTGGAAGAGATTTTAGCAAGGCACAAATTTCTTTTACTTTCAGAAAAAATAAATTCATGAAAGGAAATATATTTTACAATAGTTTTCTTTGAAACACCACATCCACCCTCATGCCAAGTAGAGTGGAAAACCTTATAGCTAGATTGTACATGAGGTTGAAAGTGTTCATTTTCAAATATGCTAGAAAATCATAATGTTTAGATATTTTAAATTTAGGAAAAAGAATGATACTAGAAAAAACATTTTTAGTTACACCAGCTTTCCTTGTCAATGCTTGATCTCCATATCATTGCAACATTTCGATTTGACTATCATGGTGCTGAAAATTTATTTCACAATTTTCTTTTTTGATCAGATCTTTAGAATGAGAATATCCTTTTAAATTTAAATTTCATTTTGTTAGTCTCAGAATGGTTTTGACATTTGAGTTCCAACACACTTGACCACTTTCTACATTGAAGCCAAGTACACTATGTATGCCAAGCCATAGCATGTGTTGAGTCAGAATTCCAATAGGTGTCGAGTGATCTTTAAGTGTCAAGCAATCTTTAGGTGCCAAGTGACTTCAAGTGTCGAGCATGATACAAGTGCCGAGTAATATATAGATGCCGAGTCATAGATGGTGACGAGCAATCTTTAGGTGTCGAGTGAAGATCAAGTGCCGAGTTACTTCAGGTGCTGAGCATTATACAAGTGTTAAAGTAAAACAGAATGCACATATGAGTTTGAGAAGGCACAAACTTAGATGTAAACCATTTTTATGGCCGACATACGATGAATCTTGAAGAAGCTAAGTGATAAGATCGAATCTTTTGTACTTCCTATGTAATCTGCATGTAGCCAATAAGGAAAATGGAGAAGGCATGAAACCAATAATAAAAGTACAAGGAATGAGTGGGAAATAAAAATTCAATATGGATCATAGATCCATACCTAACCTTAAGTCTTCAAAAGACTTTATAAGGAAGATGAAATCTAATTGTGCATTAAAAAAAAAATTGGAAAAAGAAGTGTATGGGGAAACTATAGTGAAATTCAGAGTGAAGAGTGAAAAGAATTAGAGGAAGAGAGGAGCAATTAGATATTCATTTGATCAGAAGAAAGTAAGGGATACAAACAGATATCAGATCTCAGAGGATCAAGATCAGAGAGAGTAGATCAAGTGCCTGAATTCAACAATCAAGGATTGTAAGCTATCAACTTTATTATAACTAATACTCTCTAGCAATTGTATTAGAAAGGAAATCCTATGTTGATAGGTTAGCTTAACAGCTAGGTTGTAAATCCTTTAAAGAGGTGATTAAATCCTTTAACAGGGTGATACTTAATGAAAAGTGTTTGTAAATCCTTTAACCAGGTCACTATTGATACAGTGTAAAGCCTTTAATAGGGAAAGCCTTTAATAGGGCAAACCATTAGAAGTGGTCAAAACAATTATTGCTATAGTGATTTTGTGGGTATCATCCCCACCCCAGTTTTACCTTCTTATTCCTAGAGGGTTTCTGGGTTACCAAAATCTAGTGTTATGTGTTGTTGATGCATGTGTTTACTTCATGTTTATCTCATATGTTTACATGCATGCAATTTACTTTCAGTTAAAAGTTTTAATGGATAAACTGTAATACTTCTAATTGACCCCCCCGCCCCCCCTCTCAGAAGTATTCTTCCCATTTGAATATTCGAACATATTTTTCATCAAAACCAAGTGTATTTTCAAAGTAAAAATGTTCTATATTAGGTTGATAATAATCTACTAGAAATTCAAGAACATCCTTATTCACTCTTTCAATCAAATCAAAATTTTGATATTCTGAGAATTCATGACACATATCATCTTCAAAACTAAATAATATTTGTATTTTAGTCTTCTCGAGATCTTGGAATGCATTGGGCTATAGAAATTCTTCATTATTCATGCAATCAAATTGAAAATATTCATAATCATCTTGTAAGCGATTTTCTATTTTACCATTATTACTGCTACACTGTTCTTGGTCTTTTTGATTTGTCATACCTTCCTAAACAACATTAGTGGCTGAAAATGCATTAGAGGCACCAAAGGCAAAATATTCAAATTCTTAAAATCGAGAGTCCATTGGTAAACTTTTATTTAACTTATCATCACCAAGTTTTTTGTCAACAGGAGGCACACAAAGACAAGTCATTATATATGTTGATTGAGAGATGTGATTGTTACCTTTCGCTCACCCGCTAAAGGTTTAAATTTTAAATGCTCAGCTCGTCCAACGGCTAGCCACAGAAATATTATTTTTTATGCCAAGATCGGACCTTATGATGTATTTCGTAGCCCGCAGGATCTTCTCCGTCAGATTTCAGCAAGATCGACAGTCGGTGCGATCTTGTCATTAGAGATACACAAGAAATAGCATCAGCGACATCATGCCCAATTGACGCATGTCTGGTGGGTTCGGCGAGCGGGCTACAACGGAGGGCGGGTTGGGAAAGTTTTTTGGCATCGCAGGCGCTATGTCGCTATCGCATGCCGGCCAAAAAATCTCCATAGCGACATAGCGCCCGACATAAATGCTCACGGCGGCGGGCGACACGTTTCCATGGGCTGAAAGTTTCAAAAACACAGCGAGGCACTATGGTGCCAATGGAAAACCAATGCATTTTCTGATGGCGACATAGTGCCCAAACAGAAAATCCACCGTGGCAAGAAGCGACCAGGCACGTTGGGTCCCAGCAAGTAATTCGCATGAGCAGTCAGGAGCCCAGCGCCACGATGGCAAATCAGATGTAGCCACGTATTCATCTGTGGGGTCAAGGAAATACGGACCCTCCAAGTTGGTGCTTTGTCAGACCAGGGAGGTGTTTCATTGGGCCAATAAAGAGCTACCACGTCCCCCAAGTCAGAGTTCAGTCAGCATCACCAGTACATGGAAAGGTAAGATCTCCCCCGTCAGATCAGGGCCGACCGACGGCAGGCGCCATCGCGCTATAGAAGAGCTGCGCGAGTCTTATGTTAACGACATTGCGCCTAAAGGACACGTGTCCTCGTGGGTCCAGGGATGTCAGTGAGGACTAGTCAGACTGTTGATACGTTGCCAGTTCTTATTCATCGATACGCTGAGGGGAATGATCTTCCTTGCACACCATCAGATCGATTCAGATCAACGGATGGTGCCATCTCGCTATGGCAGAGATGCACGGGTTTTAACATGGCGACATAGCGACCATCCGCCACGTGTCGGCGAGAGTCAGGTCTTACCAATCAACGTCAGGAGAATGAATCAAATGATGACACACGTTTAGTAGGCCCAGTAGTTTCGAGAGGAATGGCGAGTCTTCACGATCGTCGGATCTGTGGAGATCTACGACTGGCGCTGTCTCACTATCGAGAATAGCTCGGTAGATAACATTGGCAACTTGGCGCCCTTGCGCCACGTGTCCTGGCGGGACCACATTCCATGCCGTCAGATGCAATCAGATTCAGGGTGACTGACACACCAATAAGCTGACGCCACGTTTCGGTAGGCCCGACGAATCATAAAAGAAGGAGGGTCGCGGGAGGTCAGGTTTTGCGACTGTCAGATTAGAATAGATCAACGACAATGCCATGTCACCTTGGTGAAGCTGCAAGATTTTTAGTATAGCGACATGGCACCCTGTTGCCATGTGTCGGTGGGGTCAAGTCTCGCCAGGATGGATCACTGAGCTATTGCCATATGTCATTTGGATGAAGATCGGTTGCCAAGGTGGCGCCAAATGTGATGGGCCCGGAATAGGAACAGTGCAGGGCAGTACGAGGCGATTCTGGTCGTCAGATGGAGACAGATTTGCGGTGGGCGCCATTGTGCTATGAAGAACTGCTCGAGAGATAGTGTTAGCGACAATGCGCCTAGATGACACGTGTCCTATTGGCCTGGTCAAGGTTGACGGTCGGCTGGCAGATAATATAACCATCGCAGTTAGTGATAACTGTCTGAAGGGTGGCACAGTAGTTCGATGACGGAAGGTCAACCACGGGAGGACTTCCTTAGGTGGCAAAATAAAGAAATATAGTTGGCCCGCGTGGCCTAGTTGACGCGTAAGGAGCCTGGTTGAACTTTTGAGTAGGCTGATTCATGAATCAAAAAATGAAGATGATCGATGTTATCTTGCAATTTGATCTTCGCTATCATTTTTGACCTACCAGGAATGAATACCAGGCATAGGGAAACACTCCACCGTCCCAGTCGATCCATCTACTGTGTCAGTATCATTCATTGGCACCGCTCTGTCTACTCGAGGCGTTCTTTCAGTCAAATATCTAATTTGGTACTTCAGAATCATGCTCGAGTGTGATCTTTGATCGGATATTTTGGGGTTCGATGCCAGTAGGTAGGAAGTAAATGTAACGCAGAAATCTTCAAGTTAGGCCTGATCTATAAAGGCAATTTGTGATTTGTTCCCAGGGGACTCTTCCTGATTTTCTCTACTACTGCTTGTAGACTTGCAGTGCAAAATCCCTGTGTCTCTAAGCTACATAGCATCCTGTGTCATTCTTTTCAGTGGTCAATGTGTATGTGCTTCATTTTGCCTCTCATTGATGCATTATTGAGATTAGTGGTCCACATACTGTATCTATCTTTGGCCTATTGAATAATATACAAGTGAAATCTTCTTATCCTGGTGTAATTCAGTTGGTTTCCTGATCTGTATGTGATTGTTGATCGATATAAGTCTGGACGTGTATGAATTTTGGATGTTACCCTAGTTCTATAGTGCATATATGGGCAGGAATGAGTCTGAACACTCTGTTTTGGTGCATCACCGCCTTAGATTAGACTAGGTAGATTTGCCTTAGTGCTCTCTTTCTCCCTTTTTCTTCTGAGAATAGATAGGTGCGCCATGACAGTAAGAGGAAGCCGGCCTTCTCTGGAGACTCAACCTTGCAGTTCAAGTCCCACAGCTTGGAGGTTGTTTCCATGTTTCACTAGGTTGTCTTCGCGCATAGGCCTTGGACAAGGGTGCAAACCTAAGTGACAACAGTGATCATCATTACTCTCAAGGTGCAAATGACCTTCTAACATATTAAAATAATTATTCTCATCTGATTGGGTTTCTTGAAAATCTTCATCATCATACTCAACATGTAAATGATACACTCCAGTCACATTGTAGGGACTACTTTCAATCACATGAGGCATTAGAAAATTTTCATCACTCACAACTTTCAAATTTTGATGTAAAGAGATGGGGAGAATTGGTTTTTCTATTTCAACAATGGGATTTTTTTGTTTATGTTTTTTCTTTGGGTAATATTGCTTCTCATAAAGGAAAAATTATGTTTCTACATCTCATGTGCACTTTATTCCACTTAAGATCATATCATCCTCCAAGATCATGGCCTCCATTTGTGCATCTTGTAAGGTTTGCACCTTTATCCACTTAAGAAACAATTTAATTTCAGTTTACATGGGAGAAATAAAAATGCATAGCTATTTATTCTCATTTGGGTGACAAGTTTGAGATATTTTATGAACACTTCTATTAAATCTATACACAAAATTCCTCATGGTTTCACTTTCCTTCATTTGGATTTGAAACAATTTTAATAAAAACTTGGAAACATGATCTGTGGGCCAAAATCTTTGGAGAAATTTTACCTCAAGATCATTCCAATAGGTGATACAACCACCTTATGAATTTTGGAACCAATTGACATCACTTCTAATGAGGCTCCCAGAAAGTAGTCTAATAAATATATGTTTTCCCTCCAAACGAAGAATCCCACTAGCAACCTAACTACTCTAATATGATCATTTGGGTCTTGATTTGTACTACTAAATTTTTTTGGAAGATATTCCATTGATCTTTTAGGTAGGTCTAAATATTGGGGTAAAGCAAATGACCCAATCTGAGCCCCTCATGGCTAGGTTGCAACTAAATTCATTGCAAACTAGACTTCTTTCACCAAAAATCCTCGGGGAGGTACCTTAAGATATCCAAGGAGAGAAAGTCATGGAACTTCTCTTTCTTTCGTTGTAGAGTTGCCAAATATTTGTTGGTAAACAGATTTGTCTTTCAGTAAGAAATACAAATAATGACTCAAAATGTTTGACTGAAGGCACAATTTCTACCAACTATTGGATGACTTATCATTGGATTGATAACCCTCCTCTAAGTTTTGAGGTACAAATCCTTCATAAAAATATTTTCAATGAATTAATTAATAGAGCGTATCTTTAACCTGAAGATACAAAAGGCTTTTTGACATTCATTCATAAACATTCAATGAATGTGACTATAAAACTTGATAACTTAAATAGAATTGAAAGTAAGAAGGAATACACAAGACTTGCTTGTTTAAAATTTCAATATTAGAGAGGAGAATGAGAGTAAATAATATTCTATTCTATAAGTCATGAATGCAATGCAAGACTAAATCTAGAACATGAAAGAAATTACCATATGATTCATTCCAATCCAAGAATTATATCTTCAAGCCACAAAATTTGATAAACATAACCTATCTTTATTATAAACACATAACAACAAACCATAAGATTAACCTATCCCTTCAACTACAAATTGAAATACCGAATATCAAACTTAAACTCATTTTCTATTACAATCAACATTCTGAAAACATGCTCTACCTGTGTAGCCTTAGGACTACTGTAAAGAAGAATCCCTTCTCTTTGAAAATATTTGAAATAAATAATCCTTCATAATTTAGTTCTTGGCATAACTCATTCTTGAAAATATTATCAATTAATTCCTCTCCCTACATCTTTCTATTTTTCCTTGATGACTTTCCTCCTTTTTATAGAGTTTCTCCACCTCCTTTTTTATTTTCTTCCTTCCTCATGGACTTAATAACTTTATAAATATTTGAATTTTATAATATCATCAAGTTATAATTTGTGAATTTTTATAATTAGGTTGGAGAGGTGGCATTTTTAATGTAATTATAGTAGATTTTATGCCAACTAAAATCCATGTTTCTCCTATCAAAAAATTTGGGTCTCCATGTAGGTGGCATAACATTTTATTTCAAAGTTGGATCGAGCTCATTTTTGAACATGTCTTTCCAAACCTAGTTGTCTACATTTTGATAAGATCTATGGGAGAAATATTGATGGAGTCAAATGATATAATCATCTGAGTGTGGGTCTATATGACTGTCATTTTACAATTTGAACTAAACTTTGAATTGAATCAACCAACATGTGCTTTGAAGCTGAACTTTGGATCCACACTTTTAATCCATTGAATTTTTATTTTGAACTTTGAACTTTGAACTTTTGAACTTTGAGGTTCAACTTCAACTTCAACCCTATCCTAGAACATTGCTTCTTCAGAGATCAAACTTTACAAAGGCATTATGAGTAACAAAACCAACAAGAAAGTGAACAATTTCTCCACAAGACCATTTTGCAAAGTTTACAATCATAGGTCTTGAAAGCATGCTTAAAATTGTCATGTCCTTTTGTCTCAAAATTTTCATCTTTCTCAATAAGCTAACTTGGTAATCAATAGGAAGGAACTTCTTCATACTATTCACCATTTTTAGCCAAGTCTTGGTAGTCTCTTTCTCTCTTCTTTGTCTATCAATTTGCAAATTCTCCCACTATAGTGAGGCATGACCTTTTAAACTAGTGATCACAATATTTACCTTCCCATTATTAGTAGTTGCTTAAAACTCAAAGAACTTCTCCATATCATAGATCCAATCCAACACAACCTTAGTGTTCAAATTTCCATCATAGGGAACATCTTCCACAACAAGCTTTTAATGTGCCGTAGGCAATACTCTCAATAATCTTTCCTCATCTTGGTCTTCTTCAGGATTTGGATTATGGTTTCTTGTTGTTGATTCATGATCACTCACATCATCAAGCACACTCCTCTCCTTTGGGTCATCTCTACAACATCTTTTCTAGTTGTAACTTCTCTCAACATGCCCATAATAGTAGTGTCATCATCCTCTACCTCAAACCACATTTACAAACAAGTTACTGCAAGATTGTAACCCTCCACAAGTTATAGGTCAAATCTATAGCTAGGCCACCCTACAACCAAATTCAACTTAGGATTCTACATGATCCAATCTCCACAAGGATGAACCTCAAGCTTTGATACCACCTAATGCAAGAAGGGATCTGAATATTTAGGATATTTTAAAACTTTATCACTTCTTCCTCATATATTTTTCCTTAGAGAATTGTATCATCTACAATTTTTTGGTGACTTATGTTTTCAGGATTATCATTAATTTTAATGCCCTCAATTTTTCCTTCATAACATTTTTTTTAATGGAAGTACCTGAATCTTCTTCCATTATGGTGAAAAGGAAAGGAGTTATTGGGTCTCCTTGCTTGAAATCATTAAATATACTAAATAATCTTTCAAGATTTCCATTAATTAAAATTTACAATTTATGTGTAGATATGCAACTGTGAATCAAATTAATCCAACTTTTTGAGAAACCAAAAGCTTCCAAACATTTACATAAAAATTTCCGGTTGACTTTGTCATATTCCTTTTTTTGAATATTCAATTAAATCATTATTCATGATTTTTTCTTAGGTTGAGATGTATGAATTATGTATTTTTCAATAATAATTCTTTCCACAATAGATCTATTTAGGACACACCCTTTTTTCTCTTCCAAAATTAATTTTGGGAGTGGAGTTTTTAGTATGCTAGCTAAAGCCTTTGATGAAATTTAATAGATCAAGTATTGTAGAGAATAATAGGTCCAAAATCATTTATAGTTGAATAACCTAATTTTGGGGGGGATTAATGTTTAAAATGTATTATTGATTCCACTCGTAATATTTGTAAATTTCTTTTCGCATCTAATGCTTCATGTAGTTCTTCTCCTATAATATTCTTCAAATGCATCTATAGCCTTCCAAATACATTTTGAAGCCTTGTCAAGATGCATTTCAAAGACAATCATTTTGACTTCTTCTAAATATAAAGCTTTATTTTAAAAAGTTTAATCCTTACCACTAATGAGAGTGGAGATAGATGCAAACATTTCATTCTTGGCTAATAGGTTTGAATGGTCCAATTCTTGTGAAATTTCTTTAGGGTTTTATAACTTAACACCTAGTCTATTATTGATCTTTTAGAATCTATTTATTTTTCTTCTTTTTTTAATGAAAGAATTAGTATTTCTATCTCTTTCTGACAACCAAATATCTTGAGATTTTAGTTTCCACAAAGAATTCTCTTTAGTTAATACTTCATCTAGAATAGACATTAATTCTCTCTTTTTAACATAAGTCACATTATTCATTTCTTTTTTTATAAATTCATGATTTAAGGCTTTCATCTCTTGTTCTATTCATTTTTTCTCATAAAAATATATTATGTAAGTGTTCTTTAATCCATTTACCAAATTCATTTGTACACTCTTCAACTTGAATATAAATTTATATATCTTAGACACTTCTACATATATGTCATTTCACCGTAATTCAATTACATCTAAAATGTCTTTATGCTAAAGCCACATGTTTTTTAACCTAAAGGGATTCCTAGGAGGTTTAGTGGGTTATAACAATTTAAATCTTACTAGATAATGTGGAGACCATGAATGGTTCATAATTTTATCTTCTAATGTGTAATTAAAATTAGAAATGTTGCATTTGAATAAGAATTTATCTAATCTCTTAGATACCATGTTAATGTACTTCCTTCTATTGGTCCTAGTGTATATTTTATTTCTAGTGTTAATGTGGATGAGATTTTTATAAGTGACCCATTAGAAAAAGTCTTTTTGTGATTAATTTATGTGAGTACTTCCACCCTTCTTTGCATTGGTATTTAAAATTGCATTGAAACATCCTCCAATGGTATAAGTCTCTCAAAGATTAGAAGAGAAAAAATTACTGATCTGATTCCATACCATTAACTTGAATTGTCTATAGGGCCCTATATATTACAAAGTATAAAATTAAGGTTTTTGTTGATTCTTTTGACTTTATCATTTATCCAATATGTCCTTTTAACAAGGCATTCAATTATAATCTTCCCAAGATTGCAAATTATAGCTAAACCTTAAGAATTTCCTTAAGGTTCTATTAACAAGGATTATTGTATTCTTAATTTTTGCAAAAACTTATCTACTTTTGAACTGTCCATTTTAATATTTGAATAACAATAAGGTCAAAAGAAGAAAAAATTATACTTTTTTTAAGGAGCATTTTCTTGTCAGGGGTATTAAAATTCCTAACATTATAGGTTAGACACTCAGTGACCCATGGGAAGAAACTTCCCCATCCCTGTATAGAATATGCCACTAAGCTTGGTCTCATTTTTTTCAAAACCATCAATTGTTGTCAATTCTATAAGGGGTTTCTTGCCCCTTTTCTTCTTTTCTTTCTAGTTTATTTTTTAATATTAAGATCATTTACATATCAGGTGCTTCTTTTGAGAAATCACACTAGAAACAAAAATTGGAAGATCAAGAGTCACAACTTACAATCCACTTCTTATAAATGAGATGAATACAACCAATAGAAGATCAAGAGTCACAACTTAGAATTCAACCAAGATGTCCCTCTTGGGATTTGAACCAAGGTGTCCACAATGAGAGCTCATCACTTCAACCAGCTAAAATAAACCCTTTGGACTTCTAGGCTATTTTTTGGATATATAAACCATCCATAATTCCTTCTATGCCAAGTTTCCCAAAAGTTAAGTAAAGGTTTAAATTGCTTACCCTAAATGGTAATTCTTGTTCTATCTCCTTGCTATGAAATTCTCTTAAAAGTTCATAAAAGTGATTTACTTTGTTTATTCCATAAGAGTAATTATCTATTTTTGATTGAATATCTTCATCATTTTGATAATGGTCTAGAAACTAATCAAGCATTAAACTCTCTCAAATACTAATTTCTTCATTAGAAATTTTAATGTTATTTGGAATCATTGGGTTGTCAAATTTAGAATTTGATTATTCTTTATTCTAATTTAAGCCTAATAAAATAGAACCATTAGCTTCAATCCTTTATATTCACATTGAAGAATCAATTCAGTGTGTTATTATAATAAATTGTCTAGTTCTAGGACAATCTTAATCTTTGAGGTTAATCTATTTTTATTTGATTGAAATCTATACTATGTTCATAGTTGTTGACATGCCTCTTCATGACCATATGAGATTTACTTCATAAAATTACTATGTGTTAAAATATTAGATTCCACCTACTTAATAAAGTTGTATATATTATGAATGTTATGTAGGCTATTGTCTAAACCACCTACCTTTGTAGGGTTTAATGTTATTTCTATTAATCCCTAAGTCATGTTGTTTATTAGTCTCAAACACTTAGTAATTCACAAGGCAAGATTATTCGATCATCACTATGGACAAGTCATCCTATATAGGTTGAGTGAAAGAATAAAGACTTGTAAATATTCCAGGTCAAGTTCCAAGAAGTAGTTACTCCCGAGCATGCTAATGGTCACCAAGTACTCACATGATTGCCAAGAAAATCATATATCAATTATGGATGTTGAGTTAGTGAGAGTTTAGTAGAAGATGAGTATTATATAGATTGAGATATTCATTTCATGTCGAACTAATGAAGGCTGCAGGTCAACATGAAGAAACAATTTATGTCAAGTACCAATATGTTGTATTTTTTGAGTAATCAATTTTTACCTTCACATTGGAGGGTCTATATGTAACCAAATCTTTGTGTTGATATGTTGTGAGTTACTTTACATGTGTTAGAGTAATAAAGTATTTTATTATTAATCAAACCATATTAATTTAATTATTAAGTCACTTATTGTCTGTAGTTTACTTAAGCTAAACTTTGGGTATATAACAATTAATTCTTTTATTAATTATTATCATGTAACCTAGGTTTTACGTGTTAGAGTTTTGATCTCCTTTATAAGAACGATTTCTCTTTATAATTATTCATTCACTTTTGATAATAGCAATCTCTCATTTTGCTCATCAAGAATGTCTCATTTGTGGATCAAGGAATTTCAACCTCTATAGCTTTTTCTTCTATCTTTCTATGATAGGTGTGTGCATGCAGGTGATTCTTGAGAGTTGTAGCGCTGATCTTTCATCAACTTTAACATGGTATCAGAGTGCTAGATCTTCATGCCCCTATTCTGTTTGTGAGAGATTTGGCTTGATTTTCATATCTATGATTTTTCTTTCAAAGGGTTTCAAAATTAAGAAGTGTTTTCTATTCGAGCTCAGAGGACCTATTTCTTAGAGAATTTTGAGCTAAAACAAACATCATTGTTGCACTCGAAGCATCCAAAACTTCCCATTTTAATATAAAATATGTCAAGTTTGGATGTTGTTGAAAATTGAGTAAAAATATTTTTACACCCAGGCCTTATGACAGGGGCATGCAAAATGAGGCAATATTTTTTTATATATTAAAAATATATGTCAAATTCTTTTTGATTTTTTTTTATCAAAAAATTTGTGGGCATTATTTTTACATATGGTGGAGTCACGCTATAGAAAAGCTTTTATCAACGCCTGTACACCTCGGTCTTCGTATGCTCTCTACTAGCCTTGGCACCGAGCTCACACATTTTGAGGGAAGGCATATTTTTTTGGATTCTATGGTCTTCTTTGGTGGGATTTTTTGAAATTCACATAGTTTTTGCATGTCTCTATGCCTTCAATGTGCCCTATTTTTTAGTTTAATGCATAATTTTTTGTGGACCGCTAGCTCAGCAACTTCTTTGGTCAAAGCGCCTTGTTTTTGGCACCAAGTACTTACTTTTTTCTCAAACCCACTCCATGTTCGATTATTTCTAGTTTTGAGGAGTTCAAGGTGGTTTGGAGATGTTCTTTGCCCAGTCTAGTTTTGGCATGCCACCTTTTTCTCATCTCACATTTTTTATTGTACATACGCACCTTCCAAATTTGTGTTGTGTAGTTGCTTCCCTATGTGATTGGGGATCAAATTTGTTTGTGGATTTTTTAATCCTACCCTGTGAGTGAATTTTGGGTGTCTTCCGTTTCTTCCAAGTCAGCGGCACATAGAAACTCGCTCATCCTGCCTAGCCTTGAAACCATAAACTGCCTCTATTTAGAGACCTGCGAGTTATTTGGTGGACCATCCCTAGAATCTGTGATCTGAGCTAGAAAACCTTGGCCCCCATGCATGTAAGAGTATTTCTCATCCTTGTGAGCTGCAATGCCCATGTTTATTGTATCTTTGCCATGCAGGACTCATATCTCCTATCCAGGCAGCGTCCTCCAAGTTTCGTTCCCCTATTAGCACTGACTGCTCTTACATCCATGTGCAAAGTTGTTTATTGGTGGCAATTTTTGGTTCGCAATCAGCCTATGTTGGAAAATGGCCTCATAATGTGAAATCCTTGCACCATTTGTGCTACTCACATCATCTTCATTGACGTGCTACATTCCTCTTCAGCTTGTGTGGTGCTCGTCATTGGTTCACAACTCCCTTCTTGGATTGACATAGTTTTTGGCATGTGAAATGCCATGTCCTCTCTTGGGCCCACTTAATCATCAATACTCTTTTGCTATGGTTTGTGGTGTTATAGACTTCTTTGGCAGTTTTTCATCAATCGAAAATATTATTGCCACTATATCAGCAACTTTGGTTTCATGGAATGTTACGTTGGCAGATTTGTTTTGGGCAATTAACCAATGACATATGGTATTACAATTCACATTTATGTGAGAGGATTTTTCCATGGTTTGTATGAGACTATTATATTTTCCTTTTAAAGACATGCTTATTTTTGGCCACCAAATTTCTTACTCTACACCAGCCCTTTAATCTAGCATAGTGTTTTCGGTGATTGGATATTATTTTCTACTAGGGGTTATTTTTCAGGCACTATTTTTACCTCAACTATAGTTTGACCATCAAATTTGGGCTCATCCCTTGCTGACATCAGCACCATGTCAGTATTGCATCATCAACATGTTTTCCCTTCAAGTTGTGTTTGGATCTACCTTCACATTTTTTTCTCATATTTCAGACATATAGACTCTATTTTTTCTAAATAAAATATCACCAAAAATTTGATTCCTAGCCGATCATAGTGGTATAGATATTTTTTGTTTTGATTCTTTTTTATGTCTTTTTTCCCTTCTTATTTGAGTAGTGTTATTTGAGGACACTCATACAGATTATTGTACTCTTTGGATGTACCATATCTCGTGCCTTGGTGTACATGCAAACCAAATAATTCTAAATTTGAAGGTTACTAGTATACATGACAGAAGTATGCTTACAAATCACAAGATTGTAGATCTAAGGAAAATACTTATTGGACTATCACTTGCAACAACAAGGTGCAATGATTAATCTTATAGTAAAATATATTGTATGATATTTGAGAAGTACTCTTTCTTTCAAATTGTATACACTATGGCTAATAAATAAGCACACAATTTTTCTGGTAGCATAAGACTTTGCTACCATAATTTGACTCATTTCTAAAAATGAGATAGATACGTGGAATTTTTTTTCATTTATTTGGTTGTAGAAGAAAAAATATATTAAAGACAAAAAACTATTTGTAAAGGTTTAAGTAATTTGACGAGCAAACCCTTAACATCCTTGAAATTGGAGGCTTTTGGATTTGAAAATTCACACCAATTTTGGATTCTTCTCAATTAGCTTCATGAGAGGGTACCTACAAAACATAAATAAAATTAGTTGATAGCTCATTTCTTAAATGTACAATGTTTGATAATTCTATGGGGTTACAACTCTTTCTTTTCTATGTAGGACATCATTTCCCTCCATTAATTTTAAGATAGGGTAGAAATATACACTTGCATTTACCAGTTAAATTAAAAACTTATTCCACCCATTTTCTCTAGAGTTCCTCATTTATGGCCCCACATCCATTGAGATCTACTCCCCATAGATGTTCCTTATTTGATCATCTCAATATTAATACATAAGCATAATAACTAAGTTACATCGATCATTAAAAATATATTTAAATGAAGTCCATATCTAAGATAATAGAAATTCCATTCTTGATACATTCAATGTGTTAATTATTATAGATCTCTGATAGATAAAACAATTACAAAATAAATGCTTGCAGAGAATATCTTACTTCAATAATGCAAAATGTATTTACTTTTCTTTCGGAAATGATCACAATATTATCTTCCTTCTTCAAACTATAACTATAACAACTAAAGTGCTATATAGCTAATGAAATAATAATAACAATAGTGAGAAATGTTTATACAATATTATTTATTGACTACAAGTACATTCAATGCCATGGATTGATTGCTTTCCCTGCAGTAGAGTGCTCATATATAAATGTGATTAGAGGTCATGACTCTGAAGAGTCATGTCTCTACATGGCCCAAGGGCCACGTAGAGACATGCCTCTTTAGAGGCATGCTTGTTTACAACGATAGCAAATAACCTTAATATATATGTGCCCAATAACAACAATATAGCATGGCACGCTAATGAGCTGTCTCTCGATAATAAAGGAGCCTGATCATAATGAAGGCTATCAATAATCAATGAAACTTGATTAGAGTATTAGCAATAATCTATATAATATTAGAAGTGTGTAGGCTTGTGTGTGTGTGTGTGTGTGTGTGTGTGTGTGTGTGTGTGTGTGTGTGTGTCCATGTGATTTATGGAATTAGCTGTAATTTTTAGTATATCAAGTAATCCATGTTTTGCTTCTTCTGACACTAAACATTAACACTTCCTCTTTAGCAAGGGAGAAGTAAAACATCAATAAGTCAGAATCATCATATAATCAACACAATATGAATAGTAAATGATCTCTACTTGCACTTAAGCAATGTCTAGAGATATCCATTGTGATTAAGTTTCCATGATCTCTACTTGCACTTAAGCAATGTCTAGAAATGCCCATATAATCTCTACTTGCACTTAAGCAATGTCTAGAGATGCTCATATAATACACACACAGGTTTATTATTTACAAGATTGTCACCTTCTAAATAATTTCCTTCAAAATAAATATGTCCATGAAAGATCATCACCTTTCATTACATATATCAAATGCTACTAAGTAACCAATAGAAGCATAAACTTAAATGAAATAAATATTTTATTTCAAAAATTTATCATTACAATTAATCATACCAAGTTTTTCTCTAAAGTATTTTAGTTTCACTTTAGCAAAAGGCTTGGTAAGGATATCAATTGTTTACTCATTTGTACATATGTATTTCAATTGAATAACTCCTCGATTCACCATATCTCTAATATAATGAAATAGAATTTCAATATGTTTGGAGCGATTGTGAAATACTAGATTAGAAGAAAGCTTAATACAAATTTGATTATCACAATAAATCATAGTAGGCTTCAAATGTCTTTTGAAGAGATCTGATAGCAACTTTTGTAGCCATACTACTTCTCTAGCACCCAAGGAAGACGCAATGTACTCAACTTCGGTGGAACTCAATGCTCCTAAAGTTTGTTTCTGACTAGACCAAGAAATCATACCAGATCCAAGACTGAAACAATATCCTGAAGTACTCTTCCACTCAATAGAGTTTCCAACCCAATTAGAATCTGAATATCCAAGTAGTTCAATATTGACTTTGTCATAGTTGATTCCCATTCCAATAGTACCCTTTAGATATCTCAATATGTATTTAGCTGCATGTAAATGTATCTTCTTAGGAGTACACGTAAACTAACTCAAGGTGTGAGTTGCAAAGCATATGTCAAGATGAGTATTCACCAAATATATCAGGAATCCAATAATTTGTCTGTAGTAAGTAGGATCTATAGCCTCAGATTTGTTCATATCATCTTTTAATTTGTGTAGATTTATTTCCATAGGAGTAGTAACCAATTTACATTCCATCATTCCAAATTTTGTTAAGATATTAATTGTATATTTTTCTTGATTTAGTATAATACAGTTGTCTTGTTGCCAAATTTCTAATCCAAAATAGTAGTGAAGTAACCCTAAGTCTTTCATTTCTTCATGAGATGTTCTTCACCTATAATTAGCAAATCATCAACATATAATACAAGAATAATCATATCATCACCTTTAGTTTTGAAGTATAGATTTAGGTCAACTTCAATTTTGGCATATCCTAATTTCAATAGGTGATTATCTATTCTTTCATACCAGGCTCTAGGAGCTTGTTTGAGTCCATAAAGTGCTTTCTTTAATTTACAAACATGAGTCTTGTTGTCATAAGTATTGAACCCTTCTGGTTGTTCAATGTAAACTTCTTCTTCAATTTTACCATTGACAAATGCTATTTTGACATCCATCTGATGTACTTTCCATCTTTTAGATGCTGCGATTGCTAGGATTGTTCTGACTGAAGTGTACCTAGCAACAAGGGCAAAGGTTTCTTCATAATCAATACCTTCTTTCTGAGAGAAACTTTGGGCTACAAATCTTGCTTTGTATTTTTCAATACTATCATTTGAAGCATGTTTAATCTTGAATAACCATTTGGAAGGGACATCTGATTCGTTCTTAGGTCTTGGTACAACATCCCATATGTTATTCTTCAATATAGAGTTATATTCCTCAATCATTGCTTCCTTCCATGATTGATGTGAAAGTGCTCCTTCAACATTAGTAGGTTCAGATTTTATGAGTTCAGATAGTAATGCAACATAACAAGATTGATTTCTGGTCCTTTTGCTTTCTTGAATTACTTCATCTGGTTCAACTTGATTTTCTTCTAACATTTTTCTAGCCCAAAGAGGTCTCTTTTTATTGTTATTTTTGATTTTTTCAGGTTCTATATGATTAGTCATGGAAGAGAAGTCAAAATCATCCCCCCCTCTCAATTTTTGTAGGTTGATCTTCTTCAGAAATAGATTCATCACTATTACTAGAAATTTTAAAGGTCATGACTTCTTCAAATATTACATCTCTGCTAATTTCAATTGTCCTTTGCCCAGGAACGTAGATCCTATATCCTTTTGTAGTTTCACTATATCCAAAGAATATTCCCTTTTTCTTGGAAGGTTCCAATTTTATTCTTTTCTCTTTTGGTATGTGAGTATAGACTGGACATTCAAATATTCTCAAGTGGCTTAAATCTACTTTAATTCCTGTAAATACTTCTTTTGGGGTGGTATTTTCTAATATGGAGTGAGGGAATTGATTTTGTATGTCGACTAAAATATTAGATGCTTCAGCCCAAAATGAGTAATGAAGATTTTGATCATGTAACATGGCTCTGGTTGATTCAAAAATACATCTATTTTTATTTTCAACTATTCCATTATGTTGAGGATTATAATGTACAAAAAATTCCCTCTTAATCCTAATGGAAATACACAAGTTTTTAAAGATATCAGATATGTATTCACCTCCATTGTTAGGGTTTTAATCTTGTAACCTAATTGATTTTCAACTAAGGCTTTAAACTCTTTAAACTTGGATAAGACCTCAGATGACTCCTTTTGTTTCAAAAAATAGATCCAGGTTCTCCTAGAATAATCATCAATAAAATTTATATAGTAAAGACACCCATTACAAGAGGGGATTTACATAGGACCACAAAGATCTAAATGAATCAATTCAAGAATGGATTTAGATTTATGATCACTTTTGGGGAAGGAATCTTTAGTATTTTTACCTAATGCACGCCCTTTATAAATACTTGAATGATCTATTTTCAGATTAGGTAGACCTTTTACAATTTCCCCTATAGATGATAAGGCTCGAAAGTTAAGATGACCTAGTCTACTATGCCAGATTTCAAAGGAATTTGACTTATCATTACTAAGGGTTAAGTTTAAATTAGGATTTTGGTTATTACAAAGCTTATAAAGACTTCCATCTCTGACTCCAATAGAGATGGCTTTCTTAATAGTTGAGCTCTTAGGCCATGATAGAACTCTATATTCTTGAAATGCAATTTTGTACCATTGATCAACAAGTCCAGAGATTGAGACAAGCTTTCTTTTGATCCTTGGTACATATAAGACATTCTTGAGTTGAAGTGTGATTCTAGAATTTAGTTGTATAGAAAAAGAACCAATTCCTTTAATAGGGTGAGAGGAATTATCTCCAATGGTTACTTATTTTGATTCATGTTTTGAAAAGGTTTCAAACTTATCCTTAAATCTAGTGATGTGACGAGAAGCTCCACTATCTATGATTCAAGTATTGTGATTAGTGTTTAATTCCCTTGAGAGGAATACAAGGAATGCATAATTTTCTTTATTCACTTTCTCAACATTTTCTTCTTTAACTTCTGCTAAAGCTGCTTGAATTTTTTGCTTTTCTAGACATACATAATAATAGTGACCAAGCTTATCGCATTTAAAATGTCTAACTTTGGACCAGTCATGTTGTTTGTGAGATTTGTCATTTTTTAAAAAATCCTTCTTGTTATTCTTAAACTCTCTTTTCTTATTTGATTTGGTGTATAGTGCTTGAACATCTCCCTCTTGATTTCAACTTAGTCCTCTAGAAGCTAGTCTAGACTCCTCTTGAGTGCATTCATTCTTTAGTTGATCAAATTTTAGAAGTTTGGGTTGTGAACTTAAACCTTGAATGAAGGTTTCCCATGATAAAGGAAGACCTCTAAGAGAAATCATGCTTAGTTCCTTATCATCCACTTGGTTTTTCATAGTTACAAGTTGATCTTTTAATTCAGTAATTCTTAAGAAAGATGAGGTTATGGATTCTCCAGTTTTCATCTTTATATAAAGTAGATCTTGTTTTAAAGTTAATAATCTACTTGTATTGTTGATTTCAAATGTATTTTGAATGGAGGAGAACATTTCAAATTTAGTTTGAAGATTAGCTATAGATGGAAGTATATGATCCTTTACTAAATCTATAATGATCTTCATTGTTTTATTATTATGCCTTTTCCATGTTACTTTCTTAGATTCACTTTCAGGCATGGGTAAATTTGATTCAATGTATTTTTCTAATTCCATTTCTCTTAGCACTATTAATAATCTAATTTTTCAAGATAAGAAGTTTGATGCTCCATCTAGCCTATCTTCTATTCTTATGTGATTCACCATTTTTAATGCTTTGATTTTAAAAGCTTTTTCTTTAACTTTTGAAATTTAGATTAGAATGAATACTTTGCAAAAGTTTTCCTATTAGTATAGCTTTGATAGAATGTTAATTATTGTGGATATTTGATAGATAAAACAATTACAAAATAAATCCTTGTAGAGAATATCTTACTTGAATAATGCAGAATGTATTTACTTTTCTTTTGACAACAATCACAGTATTATCTTTCTTCTTCAAACTGTAACTATAGCAATTGAAGTGTTGTATAACTGATGAAATAACAATAACAATAGTGAGCAATGTTTATAGAATATTATTTATTGACTACAGGTACTTTGAATGCCATGGATTGATTGTTTTCCTTGTGGCAGAGTGCTCATATATATATATATATGTGAGTAGAGGTCATGACTCTGAAGAGTCATGTCTCTACGTGGCCCAAGGGCCACATTGAGACATGCCTCTTCGGAGGCATATTTTTTAACAAAGATAACAAACTACCTTAATATATATGTGCCAGATAAGAACAATATAACATGGCATGATAATGACTTGTCTCCTAATAATAATGAAGGTTGTCAACAATCAATGAAACCTGATCACAATATTGTCTATAATCCATTTAATATTACAAGGACATAGGCATATATATTTACACACACACACACAACTATATCCATGTGATTTATGGAATCAACAGTAATTTTTAGTATATCAAGTAATCCATGTTTTTCTTCTTCTAATGCTAAACATTAACATGATGAACATAAGTTACATATATCATAAAAATATATTTGAATAAAGTGAACATCTAAGATAATAAAACTTAATTTCTTGATACATTCAATGAACAAGATTGAACAAGATGATTATGGCATTACAAAGAAGGTAAAACAAATGTATTAATGAAACCAACCTTGCAACATAACTTGATGAGATTAAAACAAAGTCAACATGTACAAGTACCCTGCTAGTTTTAATTTAGAGCATTTGCCTCTAGAGTAAATTTCTTGATATTATGAATGTTTTCTTTGTAATTTGGAAGGGTAGTAACACTGTTGTGATATTTATTTAAGAACTTTTCTTTTCTCACTAATGATGGCAAAGATATATGCACTAAACAATTGATAAGGATTAATATCTACACACAATTGTATGACAAATTCTTTGGAATATTCAATAGTTGTTAAAAAATTACAAGAAAGTGATACAAAATGATGGCCTTTGAATGCAAATACCTAACTGAAATTTTTTTTTTTTAATCAAGTAGCTTCGGTTCAGCCAATAGTGTTGATCATATGAGAATATAATCATGTATATATACATGTTGATATAATTTGAATATTGATATGTATGTATGCATGAATATAATTTGCATTGTTATTGTGATTGTAGCATTCAGAACTTACCGTGGATATAATAGTTATGTTTATATCTAAGAATGAACTTAGCAAATGATCATATTTATTCTGATCATCATCGATCGCTTTAGACTTTGTTAATTCTTGTAATCATTAGATTTGTTATGGATATGTGCAGGATCATGGTCAACCAAACTATGCTCTTAAGTGCCAATAAAAATCCAAAAAATTAGGGTTATGTCAACTTGACGTGCAAATTTTTACTTGTTATTAAATTTATATTAGAAAGTTGAGAGAAAAGAATCTCTAGAAAATTAAATCTAGTTTCTAAACTACTAGGACTTATCTCAAAAAAATAAAAATTGATTGGTCAAAATTTTGAATTTTAATGCAATATTAGAAATTTTTTAGAAAAAAAAGAAGAAGTAGACATATGTCTGACCACCTTAATCAAAATCAAATGATAATATTTTTAAAAATTATTCTAGATATAAGTAGTAGACTCATGCCTAAATGTGACACATATTTTTTGGGTATTTTTATTCTAAATAAATATTAATTAATTAATTTTTGACTTTAGTATTTTTGGAATAAAAATACTCTCATGTCTGATCACCTTAACTATATCAAAACTCTACAAAATTCAATTTTTCATTTTTTTCCCCTTATAGTAGAACAAACATAGAATGTGATGCATCTTTTGGATTTAAAAAATGTTGTACCATTTGAAAGTTATAGTTGTTCTTCAAGTAGTGTGATAGTCAACACTTTATATTTAACTCCATTAGAAAATAAGTAATAATTACTTACTAAACTCATAATTTAACAAACCTTACATTTATGAAAAGATAAGAACATTCTTAAGAAACCCTTTTTATTTCATCAAATTTTGGTAAGAAAAAGTTGTCAACTACATGTTTGAAGTAAAAATCACATAAAAATGAGCCAAAAGCACATTTTAAAGATGTTTTTAAAGTTGACCATATAGGTTTGGTATCAAAATATATAGTAGACCTTACAAAGATATTAAATGTTTTCATTTAGTATCAAGGTGGGTGGAAAAAAAGTTGGAATATATTTTGAAATGGTTTGAGATATTTTAGAACTACAGATTTTTTAGATTGCCACTTTTTGGCACACCATGATCTTGCACATACCCTTATGACTAAATCAAATGGGTGTGACCATACCAGTGATCATGTGCTTCGGTGAATGGTCATGTCTTTATTTGGAGACATACCCATTCACCCAAACACCTAACCACCTTTGTATATAAATGTATGCCGCCAAATATTGCAAGCATTGAAATTGATTAATACGAGCAGATTAGAGGTAGCACAGACATTGAATTGAAGGAACTGTTATATCATATTTGCATTAAATTAATATATATTGTGTAGCACATTGGCTCCTTCATTTGCAATTATTGTGCCTGAAATAAAAGATACATACTTCAGCATTAGAAGGAAAATCTATAAGTAAACTTTACATGGTGTCAGAGCTTGGCTAAGGAAAGATCACACTAATGTTTATTGAATCAGATTTTTACTTTAGATAAAAAATCCTCTCTCCCTACAAAAATGAAAAATACAATGAGATTTGAACATCACCTTTGAAGTGCTAACAGCTTTGAATCCTAGAAGTTTTGATTAAAGATCTTGTTAAAAGAAAACAAACTGGAATGATTTGTAAGAGAGGACAAAGAGGAACCTATAGATGATCCTAAGAAATTAGAATGGATCAAGAAAAATGAAAAGGCTATGAAGATAATTGTAGATGTTTTTTGAGACCACATAGTACTTATTGTGGCAAAACATACCATATCATGAATATCATATGTTTCAAGCTCTTGAAAATATATTTATAATCAATAGTAGAGGCAGAAAACTTGCTCTTAAAAGGTAGATGAATAGTGTAAGCATGAATAAAGGAGAGACTATAAATGTTTTCTTTATGAAAATCACATACTTGAGGGATCAATTATTTGCACTTGGTTATGAGATTGAAAATCAAGAATTGTCCTTAATAGCATTAGGACTTCCAAACTCCTAGGAATCATTTGTACAATGTATAAGTGCTATGTCTAAAATCCCTAAACTGGATCATTTAAGATTAGATTGTCTTCAAGAAGAATCAAGATTAATGATTAAGGGAAAAAAAAAAACCTTAGATGAAGATGTTCAAATTCTTAATACAAATGATCATAAGAAGGGAAAGAAGAAACACAAATAAAGGAAAAGAAATTTTCATCAGAAAGGACAATCCAAATAGAAAAAAGACTTGTCCAAAATCCAATGCTTTAGATGTGATCTATATGGACATTATGCAATAAATTATCCCAATAGATCTAAACCTAAGGAATCTTTTGCAAAATTTGAGAAGTCAAATGAAGGTAATGAATATGAGAAATGTGCCTTCTATTTAGCATTATCTAGCCAAATATCAACCAAAAGGAATGCATGGATAGTTGACAATGGGTCTTCTAGACACATTGCTGGATATCAGGATAACCTAGAAAGTATGCAAATAGAAATAGATGAAGAAGTTACAATTGGTGATGACTCTGCACACTCCATAAAAGGAATTGGGACCTACACCATAAAATTGAAATTTGGAAATTCTATTCAACTTTCTAGAGTTGTTTATGTACCAGGTATTAAGAGGAATTTAATATCTATATCAATACTTGAAGATGATGGTTTTATAATTGCATTAATGGGAGGTAAAGTACTAGCATGGCCTAAAAATTCAACCATTAAAAGGGCTCTAACAATAGGAGTAAGACAAGGACTTTAAAATGAGCTATGTGCTAAGAAAAACCTTGCACCTGTACATCAGACCATAGATTCAAATGAAATATGACATAGAAGAATAGGTCATATTAACTTACATTCCCTAACATTGTAGAAGGTAGTAACTAGAATTCATAAGTTAAACCATATTCACAATGAATCATGTAAAGGTTGTGCCTTAGGGAAAAACACTAAAAATCAATTTCCTCATAGTTTGAGCAAAACTAAAGAAGTGTTGGAACTAGTACATTTTGATCTATATAGGCCTGTGTCTATACCTTCTATAGGAGGATTCTTATACTATTTGATATTTTTTGATGATTTTTCAAGGAACACATAGATCTACTTCCTTAAATGCAAAGAATATGAAGAGATTCTCTCTAAGTTTAAAGAAATCAAAACTATGATTGAGAACTCCTCTGGTAAGAACATTAAAGTTATAGGAATAGATAATGGGAAGGAGTATACTTCTAAAAAATTTAAAAGAGTTTTACAAAATCACGAGGATTAAGAGGGAGTTCACAGTTCCTTACAATCCTCAACAAAATGAGGTTGCTGAAAGGAAAAACATAACTATTCTAGAAGTTGCTCGTGCTATAAATTTTGATCAAAATTTGAGTATGTCCTTCTACCATGAAGCACCTAACACAGTAGCTTATATTTAGAATAGATGTCCTCACTCATATTTGGACAATAAGACTCTTGCCAAAAAAAATTTGGAAAGAAACTGACATCAAGAACTTAAGGATATTTGGATGTCATGTGTATGTTCATGTACCTAATGAGAAGAGTGTTGAGAATAGATTGAGGAAGATTGTTAAAGAAGGAGACTGTGGAGAATAGATTAATATGATCAATATGTTTCAATCACTGTTTTGTCACTGATGTCAAACTTGCTAATTTTTTGTAAGACAACTTCTTATATGATTCAAGTATTATCACTTATTTTATTGATGAAGAGGATTTGATCAAAAGATGTAACAATAGCACCTAGAGGAAAGGTTGAGTTATGATATGGAAAAGAGTACAAGAATTAGTTAAGATAGTGATAACATGATGTATGGATAATCTACATAAGCTTACAAAGATTGATTACACTAAGAAAGTATAGAAGAATAATTTAAACAAAGTTGTTTTGCCAAGCTTGACCGAGTGGATAGTAGGTGTTGAGAAAAGTCAGTGCAAGCTGAGCAGAAAATTAGTTGGAGTTGAGTAAAAATGTCTATTCTAGTGTATGCCGAGCACAATAGTGGATGTTGAGTAAAGTTTAGTTGATGTTGAGCACTAGTAAACTTTAGTTCATGTTGAGTGATTTTACAAAAGATGTCAAGCAACGCAATATGTGTCAAGCATCAAATGCAAGTTAATGTCAAGTTATTGCATTATTTGAAAGATCGTGAATTCAATGGATCTAAGCTAGCAAGTTTTTTTTCTTGCATTGTGTGAACCAAGTAGAAGATAAGATTGATGAGTTGGTGGCATAGAATTCAAAGTAAACCATTTGGAGGTGAATTCAAAGAGAATTTAAGGAGAAGTTTCTAGAAGTGATATGGAATTAGGGGTAGATTCATTTAATCCTACCTAATCTTTCCTAACTCCAAATTGGATGATGGAGAATGAGCAGAAAAATATCTTAGTTTCTTATTTATAGGAATGGTTGGTCAGAAGAAAGGGTTTACATGTGTGAGAACCTAAGGAAGAGAAGGAGTCAAGGGTTTTCTTCATCAAGTGACCTAAGAGAAGAGTCTACATTGGCATGTTAAGCAAGAAGGCTTAAGGGTTTGAATGCTCGAAGGGTGAACAAGCTATCAGAGCTTAAAAGTGTGAAAGGCAAGCATAATGGAGGACTAAAACAAATATCTGTAATTTGCAAATGGAGTTGTAAGTTGTTATCAGATCAAGCGTTACTATTACTCTTTAACAATTGTATCAGTCTAGGATAAATCCTTTCGATTAAGGTTGACCTAATAGTCATTTAGAAATTTCTAAGTGAATGATCTAAAGTCCACTACCAAGGCTCACTCCTAACAAGATGATTGAAATTCCTTAATAGGGTCACATTTAACAGTGCATATTGTAACCTTTAACAAGGTTGGCCTTTCACAAGGCATCACTTCAAAAGAGTGAAAAGAGTAGCATGCTATTGGTGGTTTTTCTCCAATTCGATTTGCACGTAAATCATTGTGTCAAATATGTTATTGAATCTATTATGTTTTATGGGTTCACTAAGCTGTAAAAAGTTTTATTTATACATCTGGACCTTGGATAACTAATTCACCCCCCTCTCAATTATTCTAAAGAATTCCAACAACTAGTATCAGATCCATCTGCTTAAGAGGACTAGTTTGAAGCTACTAGAAGCACAAAGATCAAGATGTCAAAAAGAGATGTACCCAAGTTTAATGGAGATAACTTTCAGGCATGGAAAATTTTGATGAAGCTACACCTTGAAAGACTTGGAGATCATGCATAATCTACCATTACTATTGATCATGTCGATCCCGTTGGAGCCCTAACTGTTGAAGATATGAAAAAGAAGAAAGAACACAATCAGACAATGTTGGAGATTGCCTCTGCCCTAAGCTATGCTGAATTTGATGATATCAAAGGTCTTGACACTACAAAGAAAATGTGGGATGGTTTACATGCCATCTATGGAGGAGAAACTAATATTCTAAGAGCCAAAGTTGAAAGTCTCATAGTTGTGTTTGATGATATGAGAATGGGAGAAGGTGAAAATACTACTCAATATGTTGCAAGGATAAAAGAAGTTGTTAATGCAATAAGAGGAGCTATTGAGACAATAGATGATGATATTGTACTAAATTTTTTTTAAAGAACACTATTTCCTATTTATGCTATTAGAGTTTCTACAATTCAAGAATTGAGATGTATACCAGGAAATAATCTATCACTTGAAGGTCTGGAAGGTAGGCTCACTACTTTTGAGCCATCTACCTTTGATAATTACAAACCTAAAAATATTGAATCTACTTTCAAAGCTAAGGTGTCATTGAAGGAACCTGATGAGAAGAAGAAGAAGAAAAAATAAATAAAGTATGTGTCTAGTTATAGTGATATAGATGAGGAGGATGTACAGCAAATTGAAGCACTAGTGGAAAGAATATTCCATAGAGGTAAAGGAAAGTTCAAACGTAAATTACCTATCATTTATTTCAATTGCAATGAGGTTGGTCATATTGTTGTTAGATGTCTAGAGAAGAAGAATTTTAGAGGTGGTGACAAGTACAAAAGTAGAAGAGATGATGACAATAAGGACTACAAAGTTATAGGCAAGAAGTCTTGCTACATTACTGAAGAGGAAACAAAAGATGAATCTGATGAACATGATGATGAAGTGGTGTATGTTGCAATGAAGGACAAATCTGATGAAGATGAGGCAACTGCACTTGTGACTTGTTGAACAAAAATTATAAATGGATCATTGATAGTGGGTATTCACATCATATGGTTGGAGACAAAAGTAAGTTCATTGCCCTAAATTATTATGATGGAAATAGTGTAAGATTTGGTAACGATGCACCATGTTTGATAAAAGGAAAAGGTTCTATCAAACTCATAGATAAGATTTTATGTGACAATGCTTACTATGTTGAAGAACTTAACTATAATCTTTTGAGTGTGTCACAACTGAATAATTCAGGATGTAAGGTTGAGTTTCAAAACAAGATTGCTAAGATATATGATACTAATGGAAAACTAATTGGAAAGCATGACCAGACTAGGAGTAATCTATTCTATCTTGACATAGAGGATGCTACTTGTCTACCTATAAAATTTGATGATGTGTGGCTATGGCACAAAAGGTTATGCCATGTTAATTTTGATAACTTGGTTAGTATTAGTAATATGAACAAAGTTAGAGGTTTGCCTAAGTTGAAGAAAGCTAGTAATATAATGTGCAAACAATGTTAGTTAGGCAAAATGACAAAGTCAAGTTTTAAGAGTAAAACTCATACCTCTAAAGGAATACTAGAGATTTTTCATACTAAAGTGCATGGACCAATTGATGTGCAAAGCTAAAAAGGAGATAAGTACATTATTATTTCTTGATGATTATTCTATAATGATGACAGTTATGTTTCTAAAAAAGAAATCTGATGCT
The DNA here is from genome assembly GCA_028749045.1 of Cupressus sempervirens. Taxonomy (NCBI): domain Eukaryota; kingdom Viridiplantae; phylum Streptophyta; class Pinopsida; order Cupressales; family Cupressaceae; genus Cupressus; species Cupressus sempervirens. Next base: position 198,588,459 of record CM053786.1, read on the forward strand.
TTTCGAATGTTTAAGTGGTACTTAGCAAGAGTTGAGAAGGAAACAGGCAAAAGTCTAAACTGTTTGAGATCTGACAAAGGAGGAGAATTTACATCACATTAGTTTGAGATGTTCTATAATGATAGAGGAATAAAAAGATAGACATCTGTGCCTAGAACTCCTCCACAAAATGGAATAGCTGAAAGGAGGAACAAGTCTATAATGGACTATGCTAGGACACTCATAATGGAGAAAAATGTTGCTTTGAAATACTGAAGAGAAGTTGTAATTATAGTTGTATATACTTGAACCGTGTACAAGTCAAGAAAGGTACTCATTAAATACCTTTTGAACTATGGTATGGATACTCACCCAATGTAAAATTTTCTTTTAAGGTATTTGGAAGAAAATACTATATTCTAAAAGACTTCAGGAATGGTAAACTAGATTAAAAAAAGTGAAGAAAGTATATTCTTAGGATATTCCACAAGAAGTAAAGCTTATAAGTGTTTAAATACTAACACTAACAAAGTTGTGGAAAGTGCAAATCTAAATTTTGATGAATATACAAAAGTATATAAGGCTGAATCTTTGAAAGAACCAGAAGAATATGAATCATTTGTATACTTTTATTAAGGAATTCCTACTGAAAAATATGTTGCAAATAAAGCTACAAACCAATAGCAAGTTTCAGTAACTACCGAGTCACATACTATGAATGTTGAGTTGCATTCAGGAACTGAGGTACATTCATATGTCAAGATATAGGATAAAGTTAGAGCACATTCTAATTCTAAGATTAGTGTACATGAAAGAGATGCAAAGCTACTTGACAGAGATGTACATAGTGACTCTAAAGCTGAAAGACCAAATGAAGAAACTAGAGCTAAACCAAGATTGTCCAAATATGTCAAAAGACATCATCATACTATAAAAATCATTGGAAATAAAGAAGAGGTTGAACAAATTGAGAAAAAATAAGACATGGAATCTAGTTGCTAGACCTGAAGACAAAAATGTGATTGACACCAAGTGGGTATTCAAAAACAAGCTAAATGAATATGGTGAAGTCACAAGGAACAAGAAAAGATTAGTCTACAAAGGATATGCACAAGAAGAAAGAATTGACTATGGAGAAATATTTTCTCCCGTTGCTAGATTGGAAGAAGTATGAACTCTACTTGCTTATTCTACATACAAAGGTTTCAAAGTTTATCAAATGGATGTTAAATCTATATTTCTGAATGGCATATTAGAGGAAGAGTTTTACATAGAACAGCTAGAAGGATTTATTGATGTTAACAATAAGAACATGGTATGTAGATTACACAAAGCTCTATATGGTTTAAAACAAGCACCAAGAGCATGGTATGATATACTTTATAATTATCTTGTGAAGACTAGATTGGAAAGGACTAATAATAACAACAATTTGTACATGAAGATAGAAAAAGGTAAAGATATTTTGTTATTTAAAATTTATGTTGATGATATCATATTTGAAGGTCAAGATGCTTTATGTAAGGTTTTTGCAAACGAAATGAAGTAAGAATTTGAAATGTCTATGATTGGAGAGATCAAATTCTTTGTGAGTTTGCAAGTACACTAGATGAAATATGGTATATACATCACTCAGTCCAAATATGTCAAAGAAATATTGAAATTTTTTGGATTGGAAGATTTTAAACTAGTAAGTAAACCTATGGTGATAGGACACAAATTGTCAAAGAATGGTGATTTTGCTAAGGTGAATCAATCATTATATAGGCCTATGATTGGAAAATTACAATATGTAGTACATAGTAGACCTGACATTGCATTATCTATAGGGATAGTTGCAAGGTTCTCTGCTAATCCTAGGGAGAATCATTTGATGGTTGTAAAGAGAATAATGAGATATCTGAAAGGAACAGAAGGTATGGTCTATATTATAAGAAACATGAGAAATTTGAATTAAGAGCCTATATTGATGTTGATTGGATTGGAAACATTGATAATAGAAAGAGCACGAGTGGAAGAGCATTTTTCTTAGGCAAGAGGCTAGTTACATGGACTAGCAAGAAACAAAACGATACCTCACAATCTACTGCTAAAGCTGAATATATTTATGTTGCTTTAAATTGTACAAGCATTGTATGGATCAAACAACTACTCAAAGGTATGAAGGAAGAGATCAAAAAACTAGTGACAATTTATTGTGATAACACAAGTGCTATAAACATATCAAAGAATCATGTGATGCACACAAAGACTAAGCACATTGCAATCAAGTATCATTACTTGAGAGAATTAATTCAAGATAAAGAGGTGAAGATGGAATGTGTTAACCCAAAAGAGAAAATTGCTAACATCTTCACAAAAGCATACTTAAGGATGCTCATGAGTATTAATCAAAGTGCTAGAACTACAAATCAGTCACATGCAAGGTGACAAAGGGGGAAATTGAAGAAGTTCATATATGCATATTAAGATCTCAAATCTTTAGCATTGTTGTCAAAGAGGGAGATAATTACTGATCAAGGGAAATATAAGAAAGAGGGAGATAGTTATTGATCAGGAGATATACAAGAGATTGGAGATTTAACAAAGATGAAGAAATCCTAACATCTACCTAGTAAGAGGGATATATAAGAAGAAATTTAGAGGGAGTTATAAGGATGACAAAAATGAGTTTTATAGACTATTTAGAAGATGGAAGTTGTTGATAGAGGGAGAGATTTCAATACAAGGAATTATTTTCTTTTTGGTATTTTGTTGGTCTTACTATTTTAATCTACTCAGTTTGGTTGATCATTTTGGTTTGCCATCAATGCCAAAGAGGGAGATTGTTGAGAATAGATTGAGGAAGATTGTTAAAGAAGGAGACTATAGAGAATAGATTGATATGATCAATATGTTTCAATCATTATTTTGTCACTAATATAAACCTACTAATTTCTTGTAAGACAACTACTCATATGATTTAAGTACTATCACTTATATGATTAATGAAGAGGATTTGATCAAAATATGTAACAATAGAACCTAGAGGAAAGGTTGAGTTATGACATGTAAAATACTACAAGAAATAGTTAAGATAGTGATAACATGATGTATTGATAATCTACTTGACATTAAAAAAGGTTTTTTACACTAAGCAAGTATAGAAGAGCAAGTTAAACAAAGTTTGTCTACTAAGCTTGATCGAGTAGATAGTAGGTGCCGAGCTAAGTTAGTGCAAGCCAAGCAAAAAAGCAATTGGAGCCAAGTAAGATTCTTTTCTAGTGTATGCCGAGCAAAATAGTGGATTTCGAGTAAAGTTTAGTTGATTTCAAGCACCAATAAACTTTAGTTCATGTTGAGTGATTTTATAGAGGATGTAGAGAAATGCATTATGTGTCGAGCATCAAAAGCATGTTAATTTCGAGTTGTTGTATTATTTGAAAGATTGTTAATTCGATGGATCTGAGCTGACATGTTTGTTTTCTTGGATTGTGTGAACTAAGTAGAAGATAATATTGATGAGTTGGTGGCACAAAATTCAAGGTAAACTATTTTGAGGTGAATTCAAAGAGAATTAAAGGAGAAGTTTCTAGAAGTGATATGGAATGAGGGGTAGATTCATTGAATCCTACCTAATCTGTCATAACCATAAATTGGACGATGGAGAATGAGTAACAAAAGATCTTAATTTACTATTTATGGGAATGGCTTGTCAAAAGCAAGGGTTGTCATGTGCAAGAACCTAAGGAAGAGCAAGAGTCAAGGGCAAGTGACCTAAGAGAAGAGTCTGCATTGGCATCTTAAGAAAGAAGGCTTAAGGGTGTGAATTCTTCAAGGGTGAATAGCTATCAGAGCTAAAATGTGTGAAAGCCAAGAAGAATGGAGGAGTGAAATAGAGATTTGTATTCTGCAAATAGAGTTGTAAGTTGTTATCATATCAAAACCTTTTTTTACTCTCTAATAATTATATCATTCTAGGGTAAATCCTTTGGATTAAGGTTGACCTAACAGTCATTTGTAAATCCTTTAACCAGGTGAAATTCCAAGTGAATGGTCTAAAGTCATCTAACAAGTCTCACTCTTAATAGGGTGAATGAAATCCTTTAATAGGGTCACATTTAACAATGTGTATTGTAACCTTTAATAGGGTTGGCCTTTCACAAGGCATCACTTTAGAAGAGTGAAAAGAGTAGCCTGTTACTGGTGGTTTTTCCCAAATTGGGTTTCCATGTAAATCATTGTATCAAATGTGTTGTTGAATTTGTTATGTTTCATGTTTACATTTCTGCAAATTGATTTGACAGTAACCTACAGATTTTTAAATGATTACATAATATTTTGGATGCACGCATGATGATAAATGTTTTATGGGTTCACTAAGCTATGAAAAGTTTTATTTAAACATTTGGACCTTGGATAATTGATTCATCCCCCCTCTCAGTTGTTCTAAAGAATTCCAACAAAGAGGACTAAGTTAGAACCTTCTAGAAGAAAGGGTATTCTCATTGGTTTTAGTGAAACAAAAAAGGGATACAGAGTCTACACACGGGGACAAAAACAAATAGAACCAAGCAGAGATGTCATCTGTGAGGAGGAAATTGCTTTCAGAAGAGCTAAAACCTCCAATGAACTAGATAAATTTGATGTATCTCCAGAAAAAACTCCTGCTCTTGAGATTGAGAGGGCATTCCCTGAAGAGACTTCAATTGAAACTAAAATCCTTCTTGAGACTCAAGAAGAGAGTCTTGGTCACTCTAAAAGGCCACTTTGTGAGAGAAAAATAATACAAGAAGGAGATGGATTCCCAGCCCCTTCAGGAACCTTCTCAGAAAGCAAGAGACCTAGAAAATTGACATATAATGCCTTCTTGTGTGAAAGCTCCAATCTTGAACCTTCTAGTACTTCTAAAGAACTTAACATCAAGCTTAGAAAGACACCATAATGGAAGAATACTAGTAGATGCAAAAAAATGGTGTTTGGAACATAGTTTCAAGACCTAAGGAAAAATTTGTTGTCTTCAAAATGGCTATTCAAGGTTAAGTATGCTATAGATGGTAGCATTGAAAAACATAAAACTCATTTTGTGGCTAGAGGTTTTTCTCAAAAGGAAGGGATCGACTTTGAAGAAACTTTTGCACTAGTTGCTAGGTACACCTTTGTTAGGGCTATAATAGCCATTGCAGTTGCTAAAGGTTAGAAAATCCATCAAATGGATGTAAAAACTACATTTCTTAATGGGAAAATTGACAAAGAAGTATACCTAGAGCAACCCAAAGGGTTTGTGACACATGATGTTGCCTCTTATGTATGTAAACTAAAGAAGGCTCTGTATGGACTCAAAAGGGCTCCCCGAGCTTAGTATGAAAGGATTGACAAATACCTTTTAAGTCTTGGATTTACCAAGAATGTGGCTAATCCAAATCTCTACTTTAAGGTAACTAAAGGTGATATGGTAATTCTAATTCTTTATGTTGATGATCTCTCGATTATATGGAAAGAACATCTCATCAATCAGTGTAAGAAATATTTGGTCTCTAAATTCGAAATGAAAGGCTTAGGAATTATTCATTACTTTCTTGGTTTGGAAGTACGTCATAATTATGTGAATATCTCTCTACATCAAAAGAAGTACACTATTGATATTTTGAAAAGATTTGGAATGTGGGATTATTGATCTATGTCTTCACCTATGTAAACAAACTTACACAAGATAAAGGAAGAAAGTGTTGAATCTAGTCTAGTTGATCCTACCTTATACAGATAGATAATTAGGTCTATGATCTATCTTGTAAATACTTGACCTAACACCTATTATGATGTCAATGCATTGAGTCAATTCATGTCTGAACCTGATGAGATTCATCTTGTTGCTTTGAAGTAGATTTTAAGGTATCTTCAACGTACTATTGGATATGAACTTAAATATGAGGATACCAGCTTAGAGTTACTTGGATATATGGATTCTGATTGGACTAGAAGTGTGAAAGACCAAAAAAGTACATGAGGATGTTGTTTCACCTTAGGATCAGCTATGATCTCTTGGATCTACCGAAAGCAAGCTTCTTTAGCTCAAAATTCTACCAAGGTAGAGTATATTGTAGCAGCAATGGAAGCTAGACAAGTAGTGTGGCTTCAAAAGTTTCTTTCTAACTTGTTTAGCGACCCTATGAAACTTACCACTATTCACTATGATAGCCAAAGTTGTATCAAGTTATCTATGCATCTATTATTTCATGATAGATCCAAGCATATAGAAATTCCTTACCACTATGTAAGAGACATGGTGGAAAGAAGAGCTATTCATTTAGAATATATCAATATAGGTGATCAAATGGCTGACATTCTTACCAAGGCACTTCCTAAAGTTAAGGTTGATCATTCAGAAAGAAACTTGGCTTGGTTAAAAATAGAAGTTAATGAAATTGAGTCTCAAATCTTGCAATTTTGTTCATTTAAATAAAGATTTTTAAAGTGTAAACTCTTATGTCCTATGTGTGACTCTATGACTCATAGGCCTACCCTATGTTTAGTATTAAAAGGAGATAATATTTTATATTTAAATGTTGACTCTAATAATATAAGATGACGACTTTAAATTATTAGATTACTATTATGGTGATTATCACGTTACTTGATATTCTTGAAAATCATAATAGGTAAAAGAGTGTGCTGATGGATATTGAATGTGACTTGATATCTATTGAAGATCAATATCTTTAAACTCATCATTGATATTATGTGACTTAATATCTATGGCTATGCCATGATCCTTTATTGAGGATATCATGAGACTTAATATCTATGTACACACAAAATTGCAAGAATATTATGAGACTTGATTTTCTTAAAATATTTGGAGGATATTACTTCTTATAATGAGAAGAATTCATATGCACTTTTTCTTCCCTAGCTAAGAGGGAGTGTTGAATCAAGTAGCTTTGGTTCAGACAATAGTGCTGATCATATGAGAATATACTCATGTATATATACATGTCGATATGATTTGAATATCAAAATGTATGTATGCATGAATATAATTTTTATTGTTATTGTGATTGTAGCACTTAGAACTAGTTGTGCATATAATTATTATATTTATATCTATGAATGAACCCAGCAAATGATTGCATTTATTCTTATCATCATCGATTGCTTTAGACTTTGTTAAGTCTTGTAATCATTAGTTTTGTTATGACTAAATCAAATGGGTGTGACCATACAACCAATCGGGTGCTTCGGTGAATGGTCATGTCTTCATTTGGAGACATACCCATTCACCCTTGAACACCAACCACCTTTGTATATACATGTATGTCGCCCAAATATTTCAAGCATCAAAATTCGTTAATGCAGGTAGATCAAAGCTAGTACAAGCATCAAATTGAAGGAACTATTATATCATATTTGCATTGAATTAATATATATTGTGCAACACATTGGATCCTTCATTTGTAGTTACTGTACCTAAAATAAAACATACATACTTCAGCATCAGAAGGAAAATATGTAAGTAAACTTTGCAAAAAGCATTATAGCACTCAATATTGTACATATCTATCTAAAATTAGAGTTGTGTCACTTAGAAATTACACGACAGACACAAGTGTCTAAGGTTTTAATTGGAAAATATGTCAAATATGTGTTACCTTATAAATGGAGAACTCTTTCATTTGACCCTTAATTTTTTCTTTGACATCCAACATAAATATAAAGATAAATGGTTGGCATAAGGATGCTTTCCTCTCTATGTGCTACCTTCCAACCTATTTCAATTGGAATTTGAAATGTCCTTCACATTAGTATCAATGTATGTCATGCACTTCCATAGATTCAGATCAAATAATTTCAAAGTATTACTCCTAGTGAAGGAAGCAATGTTGTATTGCAATATATAAGTAAAACTATGGCTAGTATCTAAGATTCCCTAGTGCTCTTAACATAGCTTTTGCTATTTCTCCTTGATGCAATTGTCTTGAAGGTGTAATTATGGCTTCAATTTCTAGATTGAATGATATTTTGAAAAGAAAAAATGTTTGAATTTATGGCATAAACCGTTTCACACTTTACCTAACATAAAATATACAAGAATCATGAAGTGTTTAGACCTGGTAATAATAATTGTATTCAAAATCAGATCTTCCTTAAACTACTAGATATTTCAATGAAATCATAATAGACAACTTAAATATAAACACATATATAAAACAATCATTATATAATATGATCTGTACAGATTATTAGAAGTATTTAGTGGTTTAATTTAGATGAGAACTTAGCAGTACCACAGTATTTTCTAAAGTTTGTGTTTACTCCAAAGTGGAAGAATATGTAATTTTACTTATGTTCACTAACCATGTTCTCTCATTTATCCATGTAGTTTTTGGTGTCAACTATTGTATGTTTTATCTTCTAGTCTATCAAAAGTTTTATTTGTTTGAATCTTTTGGGACTATTAGTACTTTAGACATGATTAGCAAAGCTTTTTAGGAAATAATAGTTATCATGTTTTGGATCAATTTTTTGGTGAGTTATTGATTCTTGATTAGTATTTGTGTGGAGAGTGAATCTTTTAGTATAATATGCATGTGCATTGAAAGTAGAAATATCTTTAGAATTAATAGAAAGAATGTCTTATATAAATTCATGAATTTTTAAGTATTTCATATCTATTTGATGCTTCTCTATTTTTAATATTGTTCTTGGTAAAAATTGTAACTAGGTTATTGTGGATTGGTCATCCTAGAGAAAGTTATAGATATGAAGATATCCAAATGCTTACATCTAATGATTAGGTGATCTTATAAAAGATTGTAGATCACTAGACATAAATATTTTTAATCTGATGACTAGAGAAAGGAAATACACCTAACTTTGAATATTTTGGTTATTTAAAATTTCAAGAAAAGTTGAAGGCACCAACCTTGATTCGATCACTACTCATTGTAAAATCTAAAATATATTTTCTTATGTAAAAGTTTTAACTTAAGTAGTTTGAAGGGGTTCTAGGAAATTTACAAATTGGTAAATCTAATCTTCTTATGTGATCCTATTCTACAACTCTACCAACCTAGCATGATGTATATCTCAGGACAAATTTTGGGCTGAAATTATAGTCATTTTAAGATTGTCTACAACTCGATGCCTTCTTTTCTCTATATCTGTCTTAGAGGATCTTAGAGAACCCCTTTTGGTTTTTATAGAGCTAGAATTGTTGAAGAGTTAGCCACTCTTCTCAATGTCCTAAATGCACCCTTTGTAAATCATGAACCTTGCCCAGTTCTTGACTTGACATTCCTTGGGAGGCATTCTTACAAAATCTTATGGTTTCATGAACTTCCTCTATCTTTCCCTTTTTCTTGAGTGTATTGTTCATAGCATGCCAAAACAAGGGGTCCAAACAACTTGTTTCCTTGCAAACATCAACTCATAAGAAACACAAAATTTCTCTCAAATACTCTTGTTGTTACTAGTGTTATAGACCCTACATTCTAATCCTCCAACATAATTGTTTCCTAAATTCTTCCCTTCCTTAATTCCTTCAAGAATAGGCTATCAAAAACATCCCAATACTATCCTCCTCTTGATTCGTTTGTTCCAAAAGTTCTTTATTTCATTATTTATGTGCTCTAGCATTTGCAATAAACAAGCTTCACTAAAATAAATAACACATTTCTATCTATACAAAATGTCCTCTAGATATCTAAATTGGGGTAGCTATAATTAAAAATAAATTAAAAAATTCAAGAACAAAACAATCAGAAAGATAAGAATCCAAAAGAAGAACAATTAACATAATTAAATAAACAAACAACAAAAAGATTTGAATTGAAGGTGATAGAAATAAACAAAATTAGAATCAAATCTCGAAGAAAATTTAGATCGAGGAAACCCCATCTCAATGGTCTCACCTCCATAGAGAATTTGTAGATGAAAGAATTAAAAAGACATGGAAATTTTCACAAAAGATGAAATACAACATACTAAATCTTTTAAAACTACACAAGTCTTTAAGATGGTCATCTCAAAATGTAATCATAAAACTAAGCAATCCCTAAAAATTACCGAGGTGGCCATTTGTGCCCACTTGTTTCCCATCTTGTGATTGAAGTCCATAATGAAATGCACTTTCACAAGAGAAAAATCTCCCTTCTTAAGATTAGAGTGGAAATGGTTTAGCCATTGAAGCCTACAAATCTTTCAACAACGAGAGAAACCAAAGTTCTTTTCAATATAATTCAATTCCCTCACCATTCTCATTCACATAAGCCACCATAATTCCATCCTCAACATCTGTCCATGGCCCTTTCTCTTCAACATTTAACATTTAAGATAATTTTTTCATAGAGTGGAATTTGTTTGGTAGTGTGACATCACACCAACCACCTTTTCCATATGGAAAGTTATGGTGATCCTAATCATATAGTAATTTGTTTGGTAGTGTGACACCACACCAACCACCTTTTCCATATGGAAAGTTATGGTGATCCTAATCATACGGTAACACACTAAATGATATAATTATCAACAAATTTTTTTTTGGATGAAATATACATTAAAATTCAATAAATTTTAAATGTGTGTGTATGCAGGCGCATATGTCAAATCCTCACCCAATAGAAGAACAAGCACAACCTGCAAGCCTAAAAGGAAAAAAGTTAATTTACAAACTCTTCTAAAACAAAACATGGCCCATTGATGCAACATTGTCTAGGTATGCATCTTTTGAACCATCTATTCGTCGAATCAAATGTTTTTCGTAAAAGGAAAAGTAAGAAATGACATATACTAACATTTCGGAGGTCATAAGAATTTTGTTCCAATATAATGGGTACACATTAGTTTGAACTAATTTACTAACTTGTTCTAAGTATTATTAAACTGTGGGCACCCCACTCTAGCTACCTTAAATACTCTTTCTGAGACCCTAGGGTGTAATCAATTTGCTGGCTAATCTATCATTCAGAGGATACTAAGAAGGGAGAACATCAATATTTTTTCAATATCAAACAATATTAGAGATGCTTACAAATTTCCAATATCAGAAAATTTTCTGGTCATTGTGTTTCTCACAATAAAATGCCAATCAGTTTAATTAAATAATAGAATATATTATTTCACAAACATTTATTTAGTATATATTATATAGAAAATATTTTAAATATAGATAAGTTTTGTGAAGCTCAACAATTCTCTACACATTATGAATCTAACTAAAGACTATAAGTGGTTGATAACAAATTAACATGGCTGCGCCTACAACCTGCAATACCCATGTAAATGAATTGGTTTGTTTCACAAATATTTTCTATCATAACAGACAATATAGTAAACAATTAAAGGAAATATTTTGTAATTATAAATTTTCATATTAAACCATTCTGAATTTGGAAATTGATGTGCATGTGCATTCATTCAACGTACATAGGCAGAGTTATGGAGATCAAATTTAATAGCTATGTGGACCTTACTCCCACTCTTCTAAAAATTCAATGGTTATAAGTTTGTTATATATGTACAATCAAGAAAATAATATTTATTGAACTGTATTGCTGTTAAAATTGTTTATATAATCATAGACAGAAAATTATAGTCTTTTCACAGATGATTTCTGATGTGAAAATTCATAATATTTTTACAAATTACATGTAAATATCCTTGGATCTTGTTATTTTAGACGAGACATAACAAATGAAGTCAGACATCAAACCACTACTTGCCAATCGTCTCATCACAAGTAACAAGCTTCAGACAACTTAGCTCACAAAGAGTTGTTGGTAACATCGGGAATATTCTCTCATGTCAAGCTCCTTCAATTTCTTGAATTGCCCGATTTCCTTTGGAAGTTCTTTTAAGCCCTCGCATAGTGAAATGTTTAGATACTCCAACTGTTGAAGCTTTCCAATCGATGCAGGAAGCTTTCCCAAGCATGGTAATGCCGATAATCTTAAAACTCTTAGATTGCTCATATCTCCAATATTATCTGATAAATTTTGAAGCTGATGACAATTGCTGATGGACAAGGACATAATGGAGGGTATATTGCAGATACTAGAAGGTAACTCCTCAAAATTATTGCTGCGATCGAAGTTAAAATCTTGTAGCATGGTGAACGTGGGTATATTTTCAAATCCTTCACATAAGCTTAGAGATAGCTTCTCTATATTCTGCAGTGCTCCAATGCTCTTTTTTCCAACAAGGGGTGAAAACAATCTCTCCAACTAGACACTCTTAAGTTGAGTGAGTGAAGACAGCATATCTAGACCTTTCACTACTGCCTTGTTTGTAATTGGATATCATCAGAAACTTTAGCTTTTTCATGGACCTCAGAAATGCGGGAAGAAAATGTTCTGTCAAAGTGAAGAGTAACTGTAAGGGAACCGTCTAGTCTAACTATGCTACATCATCATCTACCGGAAAGTGCGAAAAAGTAATCAATAGCATAAAAGAAGTAACAGGCCAAACTATTCATTACAAGGTAATTAATACATCATTAAATTGATGATCATAAATTCTGATACATTCATTCATATCAAATCATACATCAGTAGTTCTGCTGATCCAGTTTTCGGCATTTAAACAGATACATAAAATTACAAATTGCTGATCAACATTCAATAGTTAATAATCAGCTGAACATATTGTGACAACAATGTTGAAAGTAAGTACATCTCAAATGACGAGCTGGGCAATCAAACTGAGATGACTTTTCAATAAGCTCTCCAGTGGTTCCAGTCTCCAAAAGCTGTAGGATGTTTCCCACCTGCTTCCCAAGATGGAAGTGTGGCCCAAGCGTTTTAACCTCGCCAACCACGGAGTGAAGTACTCCCTCGGGATTCTTCCTGACATGAAGAATTCCCCGACCCTGGCACAAGAAGCTTAGCTTCTTGGAACAAGATGGATCGGATGTAACTAGTGCGACCGTGTAACATTTCTACATTGCAACCATGTGCCTAGTAGTCTAAACATGGAATGTAGCTGAGAAATAATAAATAACTACATATCTACTCATATGCAGTAAAGAAAAGAATTCCAAATAGGTGTAACCATGTGTCACATATACAGTATTTGGAAAATAAAATGGCTTGGCCAAGCACTTTCAACTCAGATTTACCTGTAGAAGAAATAAAAACAGAATGCAACCATTCTACAGTACTGGCAGATAGGGAAACTAAACATACATATATCCACCTATCTATCCCATAAATTGCTACATTACACCCGACATGAGGGGATATACTTATTAATGCTACCAATAAGTTTATATTAGCCAATCACAATACTGTTGAAAATGCTATGATTACATCTAAAAGTGTTGAATCATCCAAAATGTTGCATTATACGAATTATTCATCTATTCAATATGTAAGATTTTGAAAAAACAACATTTAAGGGATTATGAATTAGTTGGCTCATGCTGATGTACGTTGGTTGATGTTTTTACATAAAAATTCCAGTTGCTCCTAGATCAAGGATTGTCTAAACGGTAAGGATGAGAGTAATGATCTTCTAAATGTAATAATTCGAGATAACATATAGACTTCAAACGTGCATTTACCATTGTAAGATTAGTCTTCTATTCTTTTAATTTCATGGTAGCTCAGTAATAAACAGAAAAAAAAAAAAAAGTTTCAGCATATCAAAGCATAACCCAACTAAAATGGATTTTAAGGAAAACCTACAGTATTTCTATTGACATAACCTTTGGTTTTTAAATTAACTCCTCTGGCTCATCCTATTAAGACATTGCGCTATAGCTTAAACAACAATCAGTATATTAAACAGGATATCAGTGATATGTTATCATAATCACATTCTTCCATATCTTACCCGTCACAGAAAACATAAACATGAATTAAAAATCTCAGTTTCCAGTAAAATAAAAATGGAATAAAAATCTTAGTTTCCAGCAAGGTTTGTGAATGCTATTAATCATCATATTTTGTCACAGCATGAGGTTGTATCTTAAAACGTATTTGCATGAGGGTTGCATCTTAAAACGTATTCGCATGTGGGTTGCATCAAATTTTTTCAACAACTTTTGTATAACACCATCTTTAAGGGAGGATACAGCAACATTCGAAATAGAAAAATAGCATAAGGAGAGTTATATTACCAATCCAGTTAATAAGACTCCCACAGAGTATAAAATCAGAAATAAGTAATCATAATGTTTATTGAAAATTTATGCATGCTGCAGAGGAAACACCATGGAGCCATTCAACACATGCCGCCAAAAATCCCATTTAAACAAGGAATTCTTTGTTTTGCCTTTCATTCCATTCAAAGCGAAAATGCAAATAAATTGTTTCATTTCCAAACAAAAAGCAAGAAGGAAACAGATTGAGGTAGGATGGTTAATAAGGAACCTGGAAAAGAAAATGGCATCTGATGACACAATTGCTCCCTTCCATCTTTAGCCGCTCCTGCTACTTTCACTCCCCAAAATGCTGTGTGTTTTTTCTCGTTATCTCCAAAACCCTATTCTTAATGATGCCCTCCAAGAAAGCTGATGACAACTGACCTAATTGCCTTCCTTCTATCCATGCGAAAAAAAAATAAAAAATCTTCCTTTTCTTTAAACAAATATCTTTTGTTATGAAAACATTTCAACACATCTTGTTTTAACAATTGGTTTTTCGCAAGAAGCATACATATATAGTCACCTCTGTTATGATGGTAATAAAGAATGTTCCTGAAAAGAGTCTTAATGCTATCCACAATTTATTCAATTAAACATTAAATCTAACTTTTTCCGTCATTAGATTATATTGACCTATTTCAAAATCTCTTATGTAAATAAAAAATGTTATTTCCACATTCATTCTTATATATAAAAATAAATAACATGGTAATGCACAAGCAGTATTCTAACATCATATAAATCCTAAGTGAAGTGTGTGTGTGGTCGCATGGTCATCTGACACATCCCCTTCTAGGAGGCTAACCTTCTCTACCTCGACCACACTTCTGTCGTAATGATCCCTGCATCCACTTAGACACTCACAATCATATAAAGAAGTTAGTATCGATCATGATTAACAACTTAATTACATCAATATTAAGAATAACATTAATGGAATCAAAACTATAAGCATGACATCATAATTACATCAAATAGCATTATCATTGAATGATCATTTCATACATATCCTTCATAATAATCATTTAAATTTAGAAGTCTAAATCATTAACTTTAATTAAGTCTAAATTTGACCAAGTTGACATATCTACATAAGCATGAAAAGAAAAAGTTCTAGGGCGAGATGTGACATCCTTCCCCACTAGGAAAAAGGCATCGTCCCGATTTTTTTAACAACAAAATGTTATATACACATACCAAACTGTTATGTATTCAAAAATTAAACAGTTATAAAAAGATGGGGAAATGATTTGTGTAAATCATCAGCATCTTCCCAAGTGGCACTATCCACCCTGAACTGGTCCCATTGGACCTTATACTGGAGTACATCTCTATCTCGTACCTTAAGGGTACGCTACTCAATGATTCGGGTGGGCTGAACTGCCATCACCCCCGGATCTTGTACCTATAATGCATGCCAGTCAAGAATGTGAGAGATAGCAAGATGATAGGGTTTAAGTAAAGATACATGAAAAACATTATGAATGCGAGCTAAAGCAGGCGGCAAAGAAAGCCGATAAGCAACTGGGTTGATGACTTCTAGAACCTTGGACAGACCAACAAATCTTGGAGCAAGCTTTGAACTCTTGCCAAAAAAGATTGAACTCTTTCGGGGCCTAACCCTGAGAAACACCTTATCCTTGATTTGAAATTGGCGAAAAGAGCGTTTCTTGTCCGCATAACTCTTCTGTCGATCTGCTGCCTCCTTCAACCGGCTGCAGATTAGAGACACCTGTTCTTCCATATCTCTTAGCATCTCAGGACCTACAATAATCCTATCGTCAACCTTATCCCAACTGATAGGGGTCTGACATTTTCGTCCGTAGAGAGCCTCAAATGGGGCCATACCCAAAGATGATTGATAGGAGTTATTATAGGAAAACTCCACCAATGGAAGATATTCCTCCCATTTGTACTGTTGATCCATACAATACATGCGTAGTAAATCTTCCAATGTCTCATTCATCCGCTCTGTTTGACCATCATTCTCAGGGTGGTATGTTGTACTAAAATTCAAACGTGTACCTAAAGCGGCGTTCAAGGTTGTCCAAAACCTTGAAGTCATCCGGGTGTCTCTATCAAAAATAATAGTCTTAGGAATACCATGCAGTCAAAAAATCTCATGAACAAACTTCCTTGCCAATACTGGAGATCCGTCCTTCAGGCTACCAGGAATAAAATGAGCAACCTTTGTTAACTTATCAACTATGACTAAGATAACATCATGCCTCTGTCGAGTCATGGGTAAACCCTGTACAAAATCCATGTTGATAACCTGCCATTTATACTATGGAATCTCGTGCGGATACAGAAGACGTGCTACATGAGCATGCTCAGCCTTGACATGTTGGCATTCTAAACACTGGGCTACATACTCTGTCACATCGTGCTTGAGTCCTGGCCAAAAATACAAAGGCCTTAAGTTAGTCATCATCTTATTTACCCCTGGATGCCCTAAAAATGGAGTGTTATGCATTTCCTCAAGTATAATTTTCCACAATCCTTCACGATCAAGAACATAAATCCTATTTTGATATTTAAGTAGACCATCCTCATCCAAAGAATAGTCATCAAATCATGGATTAGCAGCATCCATATCCAGGACTCATTTTACCCATTCATAATGAGTATCTCCAGAAAGATATTGGAGGATATACTCCCTCATGCGTGTTCAAGATGTAGAGATAGCAGCAATGTGTCTTCTACGGCTAAGTGCATCTGCTACTCTATTTGCCTTACCCTTTATATACTTGATGCCGAAATCATATACACTGAGAAATTCGAGCCATAATCTCTATCGAGCATTGAGATTTAGTTGAGTGAGAATATACCTCAACCCCATATGATCATTCTTTAGCTCAAATGGCGTTCCCAATAAGTAGTGTCGCTACATCTGCAAGGCATGAATTATCGCAACCAACTCTAAATCGTGAGGAGCATAGTTTACTTCATGAGATTTGAGTTTCTTGGATTCGTAAGCCACAACTTTACCATTTTGTATCAGAACACCCCCAAGTCCATCCCTTGAGGCATCGGTGGTGACAAGAAAATGCCCATTCGGGTCTAGAATAATCAAAATAGGCACTGTAGTGAGTTTTTCCTTGAGTAACTGAAAGGCTTTTTCACATGCTTCAGTCCACACAAACCTCTTTCCCTTACGCTGAAGAGTTGTGATTGGTGTTGCTATGCATGAAAAACCTTCAACAAATTTCCTATAACATCCTGCAAGTCTCATAAAACTTCTAAATTCACTGACATTCTGCGGAGTTGGCCATTCAAGGATGGCTTTTATTTTTGCAGGGTCCACGGTGATGCCTTTGGCTGACAATATGTGTCCCAAATAATGAATCTCCTTTTGATAAAAGGAACACTTAGAGAGTTTCCCATAAAGTTTCTTGTCTCTTAATTGCTGTAATACTATCTGCAAGTGTTCTTCATGCTCTTCCAAATTCTTGGAGTATATTAATATGTCATCAATAAATATCTTGACAGATTTATCAAGAAAATCCCTAAAAATGCTATTCATCAGGTTCATAAAAGCATATGGTGTGTTTGTTAGTCAAAAAGGTAAGACTACAAACTCATAATGGCCATATCTTGTTTTGAATGCAGTCTTGGGTATGTCTTCCTCTCGAATTCACAGTTGGTGATACCCAAATCGCAAGTCAATATTGGAGAATATGGTTGCCCCTTTCATTTGATCAAAAAGTTCATCAATCCTGGGTAGTGGGTACCAATTCTTTATGGTCACTTTGTTCAACATACGATAATCTATGCACAACCTTAAGGTACCATCCTTCTTCTTGACAAAAATTACAGGAGCTCTCCACGGTGATACACTAGGGCGTATGAATCCTTTATCTAAGAGTTCCTGTAACTGAATGTTCAATTCATACATTTCCGTCGAAGTCATGCGGTAAGGAACCTTCGATTGGGGTTTTGCTCCTGGTATGAGATCTATAGAGAAATCAAACTCCCTTTTAGGGGGTAATTCAGGAAAATCATCTGGAAATACATCTCTAAACTCTTGTAAAATAGGGTGATCCTCTACTTGAGGTGGAGTCTCATCCAAATTTCTAATATGGGCAATGCATAACTAACACCCCTTCCTTTTGGCCTTCTTCAACTACATTGCTGAAATTTGCCTCAATTCTAATGGTCATTTAACACCATTTAATGTCACGGAATGACCTGTGTCATCAAGGCATCTAATTACCTTATTCTGACAGTCCACTAAGGCCTTATGCTCACTTAAGCAATTTATTCCTAAGATGACATCATATGAGCCCAGAGACGCTATATACAAGTTGACCTTAGTTCGTAAACTAGGAAGCTCCAACTCACTACAAGATAAGCATTGCTCTACCCTGCGTTCAGCCCTGTTACCATACTCTACAGTCCATCGCTCTACCATAAAACCAACCCTAATAGGTATCTGAGTTAATATTTTAGGATCTACAAAACATTCAGTAGCACCAGTATCTATTAAGATAAAAACAGGGTAACCGAAAAGTGTACGAATCATCTGAATGGGAGTGGCCTGATAATCTGCTTGTCGATGATCCACTGCTGCATGGATACGGTGTTGCTAAGGGAAGTCTTTCTTATCAATTCATTGTGAACACTTAGCAGCATAATGGTTTCCTTCACATATGTAGCAGCCTCCCCTAGGCATTCTTCTATCTTGACCTCCTCGGGTGTTTCCATTCCTGCCACCACCATTTCTGAAATTTTGATTGTTGTTCCAATTTTCTTTATTCCTGTCAAAATTTTTGTGTCCTTTGTCCTTCATGTTCCTGATTTGTTGTTTCTTTTCTTTTCCTTTCTCTCCATCATCTCGATACCCTTTGTTATCCTGATATGTCCTACTATCCTGAAACTTCCGCTTGTAGTTCTGGTTGAAGGATTTGTAGGATGAAGCATCCTTCAACCTCTGCTCCTGTTTAAGGACTTTACATAATGCAAAGTCCATGGTTTTAGGTTCTTGCATCTCAACCTCACTATAAATTTCAGGTTGCAAGCCCATTACAAACTTCCATGTTCTAAAGAGTTCATCGTGCTGATATTGTGGAACATATTTCACCAAATGGAAAAATTGCTCATGATATTGAGTAACATTCATGTTCCCTTGAACTAACTTATAGAACTCTGTTGTTTTCCTATTGTAATAAAGCTGAGGTAACCATCATTTATGAAACAACTGCAAGAATTCCTGCCAAGTTACCTCTCCATGTTGGAATTTCTTTTCATCCATGACATTCTCCCACCAGTTGGCTGCTTCACCCATTAACTGGTAGGTGGCCCATACTGCTCTAGATTTTCCAATGTAGTTTCACACTAGAAAGTACTTCTCCATGCTAGTAATCCAAGCCTCTATATCTTCCCCAGAAGCTCTTCCATGGAATGTGGGTGTAGTTACCTTCTTAAGATCTTTACTCAAGTTAGCAGCTATCTGAATCCTGTCAGAATTAAGGAGAGCATTTTGATGGTTAGCTTCTATTTTCTGCTCTATTTCAGACCTCCTAAGAGCTTCAGCCATCTGCTCATCCTCACGTTTCTTCCTTAACTCTTCTTCCTGCTTACTTAAGGCTTCAGAGCATTGATCCTCCTCACACTTCCTAGCCTCTTCTTCGGCTTGTCTACCTCGAGCCCCTTGCTCTAGGTTGTCCATCCGCTGACTTTGTTGTTGTAACAAAGCCCCTTGTTGGGTTAACAGTGCCATAATCTTATCCAACCTCTCATTAGGTTCTTCAGCCCGTGCACTACTGCTCGACCCACCTTTTCATTTAGATCTTGTGGCCATGGTAACATTTGAAAACACCGGTCAAAACATAGGCGCAATTAGCAT
This sequence comes from Cupressus sempervirens, assembly GCA_028749045.1. Classification (NCBI taxonomy): domain Eukaryota; kingdom Viridiplantae; phylum Streptophyta; class Pinopsida; order Cupressales; family Cupressaceae; genus Cupressus; species Cupressus sempervirens. The sequence goes on from CM053786.1 coordinate 198,608,408, forward strand.
AGTAGTCCAGGGCCTAGTTTTAAACCATGTGCTCTGATACCATATGTAAGAGAACCGTCTAGTCTAACTATACCACATCATCATCTACCAAAAAGTGCAGAAAAGTAATCAATAACATAAAAGAAGTAACAAGTCAAACTATTCATTACAACGTAATTAATACATCATTAAATTGATGATCATAAATTCTGATACATTCATTCATATCAAATCATACATCAGTAGTTCTGTTGATCCAGTTTTCAACATTTAAATAGATACATAAAATTACAAATTGCTGATCAACATTCAATAGTTAATAATCAGCTGAACATATTGTGACAACAATGTTGAAAGTAAGTACATCTCAAATGACGAGCTGGGCAATCAAACTGAGATGACTTTTCAATGAGCTCTCTAGTGGTTCCAGTTTCCAAAAGTTGTAGGACGTCTCTCACTTGCTTCCCGAGACGGAAGTGTGGCCCAGGCGCTTTAACCTCCCCAACCACAAAGTGAAGTACTCCCCTAAGATTCTTCCTGACACGAAGAATTCCCCGACCTTGGCACAAGAATCCTAGCTTCTTGGAACAAGATGGATCAGATGTAACTAGTGCAACCGGTAACATTTATACATTGCAACCATGTGCCTAGTAGTCTAAACATGGAATGTAGCTAGGAAATAATAAATAACTACATATCTACTCATATGCAGTAAAGAAAAGAATTCCAAATAGGTATAACCATGTGTCACATATACAACATTTGGAAAATAAAATGGCTTGGCCAAGCACTTTCAACCTAGATTTACCTGCAGAAGAAACAAAAACAGAATGCAACCATTCTACAGTACTAGCAGATAGGGAAACTAAACATACAGATATCCACCTATCTATCCCATAAATCGCTACATTATACCCGACATGAGGGGATATACTTATTAATGCTACCAATAAGTTTATATTAACCAATCACAATACTGCTGGAAATTCTATGATTACATCTAAAAGTGTTGAACCATCCAAAATGCTGCATTATATGAATTATTCATCTATTCAATATGTAAGATTTTGAAAAAAACAACATTTAAGGGATTATGAATTAGTTGGCTCATGCTGATGTAAGTTGGTTGATGTTTTTACATAAAAATTCCAATTGCTCCTAGATCAAGGATTGTCTAAACAGTAAGGATGAGAGTAATGATCTTCTAAATGTAATAATTTGAGATAACATGCAGACTTCAAACGTGCATTTACCATTGTAAGATTGGTTTTCTATTCTTTTAATTTCATGGTAGCTTAGTAATAAATAGAAAAAAAAAGAAGTTTCAGCATATCAAAGCATAACCTAGCTAAAATGGATTTTAAGTAAAACCTACAGTATTGTTGTTGACATAACCTTTGGTTTTTAAATTAACACCTCTGGTTCATCCTATTAAGACATTGCGTTAACGCTTAAATAAAAATCAGTATATTAAATAGGATATCAGTGATATGTTATCATAATCACATTCTTCCATATCTCACTCGTCATAGCAAACATAAACATGAATTAAAAATCTCAATTTCCAGCAAAATAAAAATGGAATAAAAATCTCAGTTTCTAGCAAGGTTTGTGAATGCTATTAATCATCATATTTTGTCATAGCATGAGGTTGTATCTTAAAATGTATTAGCATGGGGTTTCATCTTAAAACATATTCACATGTGGGTTGCATCAAATTTTTTCAACAACTTTTGTATAACACCATCTTTAAGGGAGGATACAATAGCATTCGAAATAGAAAAATTGCATAAGGAGAGTTATATTACCAATCCACTTAATAAGACTCCCACAGAGTATAAAATCAAAAATAAATAATCATAATGTTTATTCAAAATTTCTGCATGCTACAGAGGAAACACCATGGAGCCGTTCAACACATGCCGCCAAAAATCTGATTTAAACAAAGAATTCTTTGTTTTGCCTTTCATTCCATTCAAAGTGAAAATGCAAATAAATTGTTTCATTTCCAAACAAAAAGCAAGAAGGAAACATATTGAGGTAGGACGGTTAACAAGGAACTTTGAAAAGAAAATGGCATCTGATGACACAATTGCTCCCTTTCGCCTTCAGTCGCTCCTACTACTTTCACTCCCCAAAATGTTGTGTGTTTTTTCTCGTTATCTCCAAAACCCTATTCTTAATGATGCCCTCCAAGAAAGCCGATGACAACTGACCTAACTGCCTTCCTTCTGTCCATGCGAAAAAAAATAAAAATATCTTCCTTTTCTTTGAACAAATATCTTTTGTTATGAAAACATTTTAACACATCTTGTTTTAACAATTGGTTTTTTGCAAGAAGCATACATATATAGTCACCTTTGTTATGATGGTAATAAAGAATGTTCCTGAAAAGAGTCTTAATGCTATCCACAATTTATTCAATTAAACATTAAATCTAACTTTTTTCGTCATTAGATTATATTGAGCTATTTCAAAATCTCTTATGTAAATAAAAAATGTTATTTCCACATTCATTATTATATATAAAAATAAATAACATGGTAATGCACAAGCAGCATTCTAACATCGTATAAATCCTAAGTGAAGTGTGTGTGTGGTCGCATGGTCATCCGACAGATCCCCTTCCAGGAGGCTAACCTTCTCTACCTCAACCACACTTTCATCGTAATGATCCCTGCATCCACTCAGACACTCGCAATCATATCAAGAAGTCAGTATCGATCATGATTAACAACTGAATTATATCAATATTAAGAATAATATTAATGGAATCAGAACTATAATCATGACATCATAATTACATCAAATAGTATTATCATAGAATGATCATTTCATATATATCCTTCATAATAATCATTTAAATTTAGAAGTCTAAATCATTAACTTTAATTTATCTTTTAATTAAGTCTAAATTTGACCAAGTTGACATATCCACATAAGCATGAAAAGAAAAAGTTCTAGGGCGAGACGTGACAGTAACAAAAAAGCCTCTATTTCAGGAAAGTTCACATCATACCAGTCATTTTCCTCCATAGGGCCTGCAGTATTATTAATTGCAAAGAAATTCCATTTAGAAAATTGTATAGTAATGCCAACTTCTAGTAAGGTATGTGAATTCATGGACATGCCAATGTACTAACTTTGAAATCTGATGCAAACCTTATTTTTTCATAAAATTATTTTTGAAATGTAAATTATTTTCAATAGTTTGAGATAAAGAACAAAATTTAAATATTACAACGAAATATTTGTCTGTCTAGATGAAAATGGATATTTAAGAGATTTTTGGTAACTGACCACTTAGAATGGAAAGAAATTGAGAGTCAGGTGCTCTATCTCTTAGCAACTCCCATTTCTACAATGAACCCAGGCTCTTCCCTTTGATGAACAACAATTTGTGGTGGTCTATATTTTTTTGATGTCCAAAATGCAAGACCAAATCTTGCATTACATCACACTAGGAGGTCCATATAACTCTGAAGAAATTCTATGTGTGATTGATGTATTTCTTCTATTAAGTGAAAGAAAATCAGCTTAGTGTTGAGAAAGAGAGATTAAAAGAAATCCAATATATAAAAGCAAAGGCAGTTACCTTGGATGACTAGTTAAATTTAACAACTTTCTGTTTGCAAGTTCTGATAAGATGGCAAAAGCATCAGCCTTTTGCAACTTTTTGGCATAAACCCAAATGTCAAGAAGGGCATAAATGTAGATTTTTATGTCAGTGGGAAATATTCTCAAGTCTAACAGACATTCCCTAAGTTCATTTGGCAAGGAGTAAATGCTAATATGAGGCAAAGTATATAGCCCTTTTCTATGATAAACTGATCTATCTTTTCTTTTACAAATCTTGTTTACTGCCCTTTTCCAAGCCTTATGTGATTCCATTTGCATGATAGAGCTTGCAAAAACTGAAACCATCTCTAACAAAAATTTACAAAAGGGTCGAATTGTTTTTCCAATTTGAAACTTAGTGATGTGTGAGCCTTTGAAATATCCCATGCATGAGTGATTGCCCCTTGACCTAAACATAGACTTACTACCATGATGGCCTACAGTGACAACAATAAAAAACATTGATTGTGGGAAGATGAGTTCAAATCTAAAAATGAGAGGGGAAACCTTTTTGCCATAAGACAAAAGGAATGAATCTGATTCATTCATTCATTCGAAAAGAAGAGAGAGAGAGAGAGAGAGAGAGAGAGAGAGAGAGAGAGAGAGAGAGAGAGAGAGAGAGAGAGAGAGAGAGAGAGAGAGAGAGAGAGAGAGAGAGAGAGAGGTGTAGAGTAGAGCATAGAGTAGAGAAGAAATATGATTAGTAGATCAAGTTAGAGGTCAAAGAATAGAAGGAAGATTCAGGAAGAAGATAGTGTTTGCAGTAGTATGATCTTGATCTCCTTGTTCTTTATGAGTTTGTATTGTTTAGTCATGTGAACCAGTGATTTCTCCAGGCTCATTGTATGCAACCCTTAGTGTTGTAAGTTTAAGTTTGAGTTTTGTTTTATCAGTTTGAAGTTTCTATTTTTTTTTAGTTGAAGCAGAATGGTTCCAAATTTTGTAATAGTTTTTTTTTATAACCTAGTTGAATAGAAAGAAAGAAAGCAAGCAAGCATACAAATATTTGTTTTCCCCTTCTTCTATTCATCATTGCATGGTATTTTGTATTTAAGAAGTTCATATTTGAAAGATTCATCTTTCAGCTCTCTGCATGTTAATGGTGGAAAAGTTCAGGCAAGAAGTTTATTAAAAGATCACTCGATTTGTATAAGATGTGTTGTCTTTACCAAGTCCACCAAGTCTCTCTTTGTTTTCATCACCGAGTTCAGTTGGTTCTTTTTGTTCACCGAGCTCACTTGGCATCCATACTATCAAGTTCACTTGACATACTCTATGTCGAGTTTCCCTTTGTTTCTGTGCTCTCTTGACTCCTTCACATGCCAAGTAACTCAGTACCATCTTCCTGTCACTCGACACCCTCTTGTGTTGAGCAAGTCTATCACTTGGCATCATTTTTTGCTGAGTGAAATTTTATGAGTTCGTGATTTATTTTTCTGGGATATTTGACATGGCAGGAGATGTAGGAAAGATATGGTAATAGCCACCATCCTTTAATGGATAGAATTATGACACATGGGCAAAGAAGATGAAAACCAAAATGGTTGCAAATGATTTGTGGAAGTTTGTGGTCAATGGATTCAATGTTGTTACTATCCTAGCAGTGTATGATGCCCTCACAAACCCACAAAAGACTTAGTTGAAAGAGTCAAGGAGAAAGGATGCAAAGGTATTAAGTCTAATTGAGGCAACAATGATAGAGACAGTCTTCCCCAAGATTGTAGTAAAAAATATTGCAAAGGAAGCATGGGATATCCTTAAGAAAAACTTCAAGGGGACTGATAAGGTTAGAGTAGTAAAGCTATAGATGATCAAAAGAGAGTTTGAGAATCTTCAGATGAAGGACAATGAGCCTATTGCAGAGTTTAGCTCATGAATCTCCACTTTGATAAATCAGCTCAAGTCAAATGGAGAAGATAATGAAGAGTAGAGGATTGTAGAGAAGATATTGAGGATTTTAAATTAGAAATATGACAACCTTGTTATGACCATTGAGGAAGCAAAGGACCTCACCACATTGACCATGGATGAGTTGATGTGAACTCTTCAAACCCATGAGCACCAGATAAAAAGATTAAAAACTTTCCAAAAATACTTTCAAGGCTCAAGAGAATTCAAGAGGTAGGAGAAGAGGAAGAAATGGCTCTGATAGAGGCTCAATAAGTAGAGTTCATAGAAGGAATGGTCAAAGTAATGCTGGTGTAGAAAGCTTAGGATAAGAAAATAACCTAGAGGGAGCAAGGACCTCTCAAAATAACTCTAGAGGAGGTAAGAAGAATTACAACTCCAATAAGAAGAATGTTGAATGCTACTATTGTCATAAGTATGGCCACTATGCAAATGAATGTTGGAAGAAGCAGGCTGATCAGTTAAAGCAGAATGTTAATGTGGCTAATGTGAACATTGCAATCACTCCCATAGCCTTCATCATGTGTAACATTGGTGAAGAAGGCAGCCCTAAGGTATGGTACCTAGATAGTGGTTGCAGCAACCATATGAGTGGTAATAAAAGTTGGATCTATCATGGTCTGCACCAAGCAAGGTAATTTTTATTTCTATCTATGGTCTAATCCTAATAAGTGGTATCAGAGCGAGGTTGTTTTTTTTTTCAATTATCCTTTGTAGGAAAGTCTCATGGTTAAGTGGGAGTGATGGTAGATGAGTGTAAGCTAAGGGTTCACAAGTTTAGTGGGCAATACTTCTAGTTATGGAAGTTGCAAATGGAAGACTATCTTGATTACAAGGACTTATGGAAGCCATTGGAAGGAAAATCCAAGAAACAAGGAACTATGTTAGATGAGGACTGAGAGATTTTAGATAGAAAGGCACTTGGAAGCATTCAATTATGCTTGGCACCATCAATGACATTTAATATTACATAAGTGAAGAAAACAAAAGAGTTGATGTAAACCTTAGCAAAATTGTACGAAAAACACTCTACTTCAAACAAAGTATTTCTCGTCAAGCATTTATTTAATATGAAAATGGTAGAAGGTGGATCTATTGCAGATGATTTAAATGAGTTTAATACTATTTCTAGCTAGTTATCTTCTATGGGTGTCAATTTCGATGAAGAAATTAGTGCTCTCTTGATTTTGTTTTCTTTGCTTGAAAGCCGGAATAGCTTGGTAATGGATGTGAGTAATTTTATTCTTGGATCTAGTACCCTAAAATATGATGATGTGATCAGTGTTATTTTGAGTGAGGAAACTCATTGAAAATCCTCGGGTGGATATACATGAGGAAGTGCTTTGAACGCACAAAGTAGAGGCATAATGACTGAAAGAGGAAATAATTCTAGAAATTGTGGGAAATCAAGAGGAAAGTCAAAAGGGAGGAGGTCTCAATCAGGAGAACTGAACAACTTCTGGTACTATAGGAAACCAGAGCATAAAAAGAAAGATTGTTGGAATTAATAGAAAAATGAAGGAGATAAACTAGATGGATACTAAGATTCAGTGGGAGTCTATAATGAAAGATGAAATGGGCTCTTTGATGAAGAATAAGACATGGGATTTATGCAAGTTGCCTACAAGTAAAAGAGCTTTATAGAATAAGTGGGCTTAAAGGTTAAAAGAAGAGGATGGAGGTAAGAAAATATTTAAAGCCAAGTTAGTTGTGAAAGAATGCATTGATTTTGCTAAGATATTTTCTCCTATTGTTAAGATGACTTTTATTTATACTATTTTAAGTCTTATGGCTACTAGAGATTTGCGTTTGGAGCAGCTTGATGTTAAAACAATATTCCTTCATGGTGATTTGGATGAATAGATATATATGGCTCAGCCATAGGGTTTGAGGTTAAAGGTAAAGAGAACTTAGTGTTCAAATTGAAGAAAATTTTATATGGCTTGAAGCAAGCACCTTGGCAATGATATCAAAAATTTGATAGTTTTATGCATTAGCATGGATATAATAGGTGTCATTTAGATCATTTTGTTTATTTTAAGAGGTTGAATGATGATAGCTACATTATTTTATGTTTATATGTTGATGATATGCTTGTAGCTGGGTCTATAATGGATCATACTAAGGGGTTAAAATGCTAGTTAGCACATGCATTTGCTATGAAGGATTTGGTGGTAGCAAAACAAATCCTTGGTATGAAGATTTGTAGAGATAGGAAGAACAAAAAATTGATGCTATCTCAAGCTGATTAATGTAAGGTGTTGCAATATTTTTCTATGGAGAATGTTAAAGCTGTCAGCACACCTTTACCTAATATTTTGAAGTTAACTAAGGAGATGTGTCCCAAGACACAACAAGAGGATGATAAGATGTCCAAGGTAACCCTATGCTTTAGCTATAGGAAGCTTGATGTATGTTATGGTATGTACCAGGCCATATATTAAACATGCAGTGGGAGTTGTTAGCAAGTTTATGAGTCATCTAGGAACTAAGCATTGAAATGTACTTAAATGGATTCTCAGATATCTAAGAGGAACATCCAATAAGTGTTTACACTTTGGGGGCTCTACTATTGATTTACTGGGCTATGTTGACTCAGATTTGGTAGGAGATATTGATACCAGGTGGAGTACTATAGGTTATGTCTTTACTGTTGGTTTGGCAACCATGAGTTAGATTTCTAGGTTACAAAAGGTTAATGCTTTATCCACTATAGAGGCAAAGTATGTAGCTGCTATAGAGGCAACCAAGGAGATGATATGGCTTGAGTTCTTCTTGGAATTATTGGGACACCCTTAGAAGTATAATTATTTTTTTACATATAGTCAAAGTGCCATTCGTCTTGCAAAGAATTCAACTCTGCATTCAAAGACCAAACACATAGAGTTGTGGTACCATTTCTTTCAGTCAATTTTGGAGGATGGACAATTAAAGTTGGACAAGATACATATAGATGAAAATCCAGCAGATATGTTTACAAAGGTAGTAAAAAGGGAGAAGCTAAACTCCTCTTCAGCTTTGGTTGATCTTCTAGATTGAACATGAGTAAAACAACTATAAAATCCAAGGTGGTTTGGTCTAGTGGCAGCCTCATGGAGTAGCAACATACCTATAGGATCAATCTCCAAGTGGGAAATTGTTGTTTAGTTTGGAGGCTAATCATTCCCCAAATGGGAGATTATTAGTTTATGGTGACTGATCAAGAAAGTATTGTACATACTTCATAAATTCTTTTCGGCCCTATTTTATCAAGATTTTAGGCCGACATGTAATTATTAATTATACCCCTAAAGTGGTAAAAATACTTGTATAAAAGGGCTTACGGTTAGTGATTGTTTCATAAGGTTATGTGAAAATTGGTTCTTGTGGTGGTATTGAGTTGTAACGGATTATAAATTGTAATTAGGTTGTAATCATTGGATCATAAAAATATTGGACTTGCCATATGATGGACATAGCCCATGGTTTGGATGAACCATATTAAATCTTGGTGTCTTGTGTTCTTTTCGATGTGGTCTATTATTTGATATTGATTATATTTTCATGTAACTGTTAGTTATCTCTATGGTTTAACCCTAACAAGTGTTATTAGAGTGAGGTTGTTTTTTATTTATTTATCCTCTATAGGAAAGTCTCATGGTTGAGTAGGAGTGATGGAAGATGAAGGTAAGTTGAGGGTTGATAATTTAAATGGGCAAAACTTCCAATTATGAAATATGCAAATGGAAGACTATCTTTATCAGAAGGACTTATGGAAGACGTTGGAAGGAAAATCCAAGAAATAGGGAACTATGTCAGATGAGGACTGAGAGATTTTAGATAGAAAGACAATTTGAAGCATTTGATTATGCTTGACACCATCAGTGACATTTAATATTACACAAGTAAAGATGAAAGAAGAGTTCATGCAAACCCTAGCAAAATTGTATGAAAATCCATTTGGTTTAGACAACATATTTCTCATGAAGCATTTATTTATTATGAAAATGGCAGAAGGTGGATTTGTTGTAGATCATTTAAATGAGTTTAATACTATTACTACTCAACTATTTTCTATGGGTTTCAATTTTGATCAAGAAATTAGGGCTCTCTTAATTTTTTATTCTTTGCCTGAAATCTAGAATAGCTTGGTAATGGTTGTGAGTAATTATGTTCCTAGATCTAGTACCCTAAAATATGATGATGTGATTGGTGTTATTTTGAGTGAGGAAACTTGTAGGAAATCCTCAAGTGGATCTACATCAGGAAGTGCTTTGAACACACAAAAGAGAGGCAGAATGACTAAAAGAGGAAATAATTTTGGAAATTGTGGGAAATCAAGAGGAAATTCAAAAGGGAGGAGGTCTCAATCGAGAGGATCAAATGACTACTGGTACTGTGGGAAACCAAGGCATAAAAAGAAAGATTGATGGAATTGAAAGAAAAATGAAGGAGATAAACTAGATGGAGACAAGGAGGTAAATGTGGTAAGTAAAAAATCTAAAGAGGATGCTTTGCTTCTATCTTTAGAAAGTGTTGATGATTCATGAGTTTTATATTCTAGTGCTTCATTTCATGCTACACCTCATAGAGGTTATTTCATTGATTATGTCCAGGGGGATTTTGGGCTTGTTTATTTAGGCGATAATTAACCCTATTAGATTGTTCGAAAGGAAAAAGTTAAGATTAAGCTACAGAATGGGAATCATTGGATACTACATCAGGTAATACATGTTCCAAGGCTGAGTAGGAATTTAATTTCTATAGGAAAACTCAGTGATGAGGGTTGCGTAATTACTTTTAATGATAAAAATTGAAAGGTTTAAAAAGGTTCACTTGTAGCAACAAAAGGTGTGAAAGTAGGCACCTTATATCTTTGTACATGTCATATTGTTCCTTCTAATTTATTTATTTTAGAAAAAAATGAATGTTTAGGTACAATTGTTGCAGTTCAACAGGGAGAAAAAATATCTATTATAGATTCTGATACAATGTTGTGGCACAATAGACTTGGGCACATGTGTGAGAAAGGTATGAAAGTACTTCATTCAAAGAAATTTTTACCAGGTCTAAAATATGTTAATATGGATTTATATGAAAGTTGTGTGTATGGAAAATAAAATAGAATGAGTTTTGTGAAGATTGGGAAGGAAAATAAAAAGGAGAAATTAGAGTTTGTCCATACAGATGTATGAAGACCATCTCAGGTATCTTCCCTTGGTGGCTTTCATTATTATGTTACATTCATTGATTATACAACTAGAAAAGTATGGGTTTATTTCCTTAGATAGAAATCTGATGTATTTCAAACCTTTAAGAAATGGAAATGCTTGGTTGAAAATCAGACTAGTAAAAAATTAAAATGTCTTAGATCATATAATGGTGGTAAGTATTGGAGTCATGAATTTGAAGATTATTGCTCCACTAATGGTATTTGTAGACAGAAAATGGTTCGAAGGACTCCATAGGAAAATGGAGTGGCTGAACGCATGAACATGACTATAATGGAGCATGCAAGGAGTATGAGGTTGCATGCTAGTTTTCCCTTACACATGTGGATGGGGGCTATCAATCCTATTGTATATTTGATTAATAGAGGTCCCTCTACTCCTTTGGGCTATGGTATTGTAGAGGAAGCATGAACTAGTAAGAAGGTGAGTTATTCTTTTTTCAAGACCTTGTGTTGTGAAGCTTTTGCTCATATAGATTATGAAAATAGAACCAAGCTAGAAGCTAAGTCAAAGAAATGTGTATCTGTTGGATATGGAATTGATGAATTTTGTTATAGGCTTTGGGATTTTTAAAATCATAAAATTGTAAGAAGTAGGGATGTCATATTCAATCACAAAGTATTGTACAAAGATCTATTGCAGCAACATGAGAAGAAAGAAGACAATTAGGTAGTGTTGGATGACACTCCAAAAGATGATGTTCCAGCCATTCCTCATGATGTGCAACAAATGCAACAACAAATACCACATACACCAGTGAATGTTAGATGGTCAACAAGGAAAATTAGACCTCCAAAAAAAATTTCTCCCTCTTTGTATTCTATTTTACTTACTAATGTCAGTGAACCTGAATGTTATGATCAAGTTGTGCAAGTGGATACTAAGATTCTATGGGAGTCTGCAATGAAAGATGAAATGGACTCTTTGTTGAAGAATAAGACATGGAATTTATGCAAGTTGCTTGCAAGTAAAAGAGCTTTATAGAATAAGTGGGTTTATAGGTTAAAAGAAGAGGATGGAGGTAAGAAAAGATTTAAAGCTAGGTTAGTTGTGAAAGGATTTACATAGAAAAAGGGCATTGATTTTGATGAGATATTTTCTCCTGTTGTTAAGATGACTTCTATTTGTACTATTTTAAGTCTTGTGGCTATTGAAGATTTTCATTTAGAGTAGCTTGATGTTAAAACAACCTTCCTTCATGGTGATTTGGATGAAAAGATATATATGGCTCAGCCAGGGGGATTTGAGGTTAAAGGTAAGGAGAACTTATTGTACAAATTGAATAAAAGTTTATATGGCTTGGAGCAAGCACCTTGGCAATGGCATCTGAAATTTGATAATTTTATGCATGAGCATGGATATAATAGGTGTCATTTAGATCATTGTATTTATTTTAAGAGGTTGAATGATGATAGCTACATTATTTTATGTTTATATGTTGATGATATGCTTGTAGCTAGGTCTACAATGGATCATATTAAGGGGCTAAAATGCTAGTTAGCACATGCATTTGTTATCAAGGATTTGGGGCTAGCAAAAAAAATCTTTAGTATGAAGATTTGCAGAGATTTGAAGAACAGAAAATTGATGCTATCTTAGGCTAATTAATGTGAGGTGTTGCAACATTTCTCTATGGAGAATGTTAAAGGTGTGAGTACACCTTTACCTAGTCATTTGAAGTTGAATAAGGAGATGTGTCCCAAGACACAAGAAGAGGAGGATAAGATGTCCAAGGTACCCTATGCTTCAGCTATAGGGAACACTATGTATGCTATGGTATGTACTAGGCCAGATATTGCACATGCAGTGGCAGTGGTTAGCAGGTATATGAGTCATCTAGGAATTGAGCATTGGAATGTAGTTAAATGGATTCTTAGATATCTGAGAGGAACATCCAATAAGTGTTTACACTTTTGGGGCTCTACTATTGATTTTCAAGGCTATGTTAACTCAAATTTGGTAGAAGATATTGATACTAGGTGTAGTACTATAGGTTATGTCTTTACTATTGGTGGGGTAGCCTTGAGCTTCATTTTTAGGTTCCAAAAGGTTAATGCTTTATAAACAAGGTTATAGTCAAAGTTCCACTTATCTTGCAAAGAATTCATCTCTGCATTCAAAGGCCAAACACATACAGTTGTGGTGTCATTTTATTTGGTCAGTTTTGGATGATGGACAATTAAAGCTAGACAAGATACATACAGATGACAATCCAATAGATATGTTTACAGAGGTAGTAACAAGGGAGAAGCTAAGCTCCTCTTCAGCTTTGGTTTGTCATCTAGACTAAACGTGAATGATAAGACAATAAAGTCCAGGGTGGTTTGATCCAATGGGAGCCTCATGGAGTTTTGGCATAGCTATAGGATCAGTCTCCAAGTGGAAGATTGTTGCTTAGTGTGGAGCATAATCAGTCCCCAAGTGGGAGATTGTTAGTTTGTGGTGACTTATTAGGAAAGTATTGTACATACTTCATAAATTCTTTTGGGCCCAAATTTATCAAGATTTTGGGCTGACATGTAATTATTAATTATAACCCTAAAGTGGTAAAAATACTTGTATAAAAGGGCTTAGGGTTAGGGATTGTTTCATAAGATGATGCCAAAATTGGTTCTTGCTGCAGTATTGAGCTATAAGGGATTACATATTGTAATCAAGTTGTAATCACTAGATCATAAAAGTATTGTACTTTCTATTTTGTGGACATAGCCCAGGGTTTGGGTGAACCACGTTAAATCTTGGTGTCTTGTGTTCTTTTCTATGTAATCTATTATTTTCTAATAGTGATTATGTTTGCATGTAATAGTTATTTCTATCCATGGTTTAATCCTAGCAATGCTTTAGTAGTGAAGGTTTTAGAAGGAAAAGAGGTTTTAAATGTGCAATTGATAAGAAATGTAATCAAACAACCTACCTTTAGGGCTATCCTAGATATATCTTACAAACAGGATCCCTCCAGTGTGTTATCCATGATACCACCACAGGTCTTGATGATTCAAGATGTGAGAAATTGTTATACATGCAAAATTGGAAGCATAGGTGATGTGGAAATAAAGGAAACATATGGAACACTATGTGAGAATAGAGCTTTGATGGAAGAATTTAAAATTATTGAGAAGAAAGGGTTAACCCATGCCCTAGATTTCCCCAATGTATTCAAAAAAGAGTGGATAAAAAATTTCTTAAGTAGAATACATGACAACTTTGTTTGGTTAGAGAATGGACTAGTAAAAATCATTAAGAAGATTGTACATAGAGTAATAGGGCATCTAAACCTAGATCAACCCAAGACCATGAGAAGTGAAGCTAAGGAAATAATTGAAAGAAACAAAGGGTTTGTGTGGAATAAAAGACAGATGACAAATGATACAATCATAGATCCCCTAATAGCTTTTTCAGTGATGATTATAGCACATAAGTTCTATCAATCTGGTAGATTAAATAGTGTTCCTTGCATTGCAGTTGATATGGGTTACAGAATAGTGAAGAAGGATCATGTTTATGATATTGTTGAGTTGTAGTTACAAAAATTGATTGAGAATTTGGGAGCTACAAGTAAACCAAAAAGTGCACTATGTAAATTTGGATCTACTCTTGTATGCATTTTCTTTTATGTATAGAATACATTCCCCACATTTGGTAAAGTTTCATGGAAAGTAAATAGACCTATTGAAATTAAAATAGGTGAATTTATTGAGAAAATAGGTGATAAATTTGAGTCATTAATGACTCGTTATTTTGAAGATTTCAAGAAATCAATGAAGAAAATACTGAGTATACCAATCTCAATAGTGGAGAACATTTTGATGATGTTTGCTTCCTACTTGAAACTAATTTCACATATTTTTAGGAAGCAATTCCCAGAGTGAGATGGCTAAGGCCATTAGGATATGAAATAGATGTTGATGAGGCCTCTACAACAATCACAACATTACTTGCAGAAGAAGTGCATAAAGAAGACATAGCATTTGGAAACTATGACATGGCCAAATCAAAGATTACAATAGAATTGAAGACTGCTTCAGTGATTAGGAAGAAGAATAAATTGGTTAAGAAATCAAAAGAAAGATTTGGTGAAGGAGATGAGGAAGAAGAAGAATAAGATGATGAAGAATAAGAGGAAACACAAGCTTAAGCACCATTGGAATTGACAAAAATTTAGGGAGAAGACCAACAAGAAGAAGAAGTGGAAATTGTAGAAGGTGTCAAGGAAGAAGAAGCTAGTGAACCACCAACAGCTACTAAAAAGAAAAATAGAAAAAAAAAGACACCTGCAATGAAAAAACCAAAGAAGGTTGCTAAGCCTACTCAACCTAAGCCAACAACACCTACCACAAGGGCAAGCACTAGAGTCACTGCACAAAATGCTAAGGAAGTACCCAAGCCTAAGGAGAAGAAGGTTGAAGCTCAGAAGAGACCTAAGAGGAAATATGTTGCTGAAGATGAATCTAATGAAGAGAAGACTAAATTGGATGACAACACCCAATTTCAAGTGGTAAGTCATAATCCCTCTTCAAATTTAGACAATCTATGTGAGAATATTAGGAATGATGTTGATTTATCAAGATTTTGTCATATTGAGTTTGACAATCTTGGGAAGATTAAAAAGAACCAAGTGGAAGAGGTAGTATATGCCATGATGGTAGTATTCAAAAATACTTCTCTACAACTTGCCAACTCTATACCTAAAATCTTGTATGATAGAGTTGAGAAAAAGTGGCATTATTATTTAGACACTGAGAAACAAATCAGAGAGACAACACATGCCCAAGTTATGCTCGAACTTAGTAAGGCTAATATGACTAAAGGCATTAAAAGGTATGTTGCAATATTTGTGCCAAAATGCAAGGCATTCAACATATTGCAAAATAATATTGAGGATGTTTTACAGAAGTCCAAGCAAATGTGGAAGATAACATATGGAATGTCAACATTTGGAGAAGCTGAGAAAACACCTATTGATGTAGGTGAGGATGAAGAAGATGACATTGAACAAAGACCAATTGAGGGAGGCATAGATATGATTATTGACACCCAGGCACCAACTGAAGAAGAGTAGCAAACTGAACAAAGTGTACAAGATACACAAGTTTTGAGTGTTAGCCCTCCATAGGAAGCAAGTGAACGCATTGAAATTGTTAAAGTTAAGGATGCTTCTAAGATCATTTCTTAAAAAATCAATCCCCATAGGATGATTTTAAAAAGATACGTGTTGAGACAACTCTCTAGGCCAAACTATGTGACAACCCTGTATTGGTGAGTGTAGATGAAATTTAGAAGACATCTACAGGGGAGAAAATGAAAACACTAAACACACCTATAATCACTCCTCAAGTCACAAGAGTACATCATTGACTAGCCATTATGGTATATCAAAGGAAGGTGACAACAAGCTCTACTATTAGTACACCACTGTAGCAAACTCTAGTCTCAAAAAATGTTCAAGAATCTAAAAATGACAAGGTTGAGATAGTTGAAGAAGACAAGTTAGAGACACAAGAGAGTGAAGGCATTCAAGGACAAAATGGTCAAGTAGATACACTTGCATCTCTAGCACAAGATCAAGGTGCAACTAGAACTAAAGGGGAAGAAAAGGACAAGACTGAAGAGTTAAGTTTGACATCCAAGTCAGAGGAGCAATTAGCAATTCAAACACTGGTGACATTACAAGAATCTACTACTCCTTCTACTCAAGAATTTTAGAGTCCAACTAAAGATACAACATGATTTCAATTCTCAAGGTTGAGTCCTAGCTCATCTAAGGTAGAAGAGGTAACTACATATTGAGATGTTAGCCTAGATGAAGAGATTTTATTTCCTAAATTTGATTTGGAAACAATCACAATTAAGTAGATGGGTTTATTACAAGAGGCCCTAGTAAAGAAGAAAAATCAAGAACTACTTAGAAGGGAGCACAGGAAGAAGCAAGCTTTGATTGATATCAAAGAGATTTTCTTAGATGGATTTAGTCTACCAACTCTAGAAGAAACAAATCCCATCATTGAAAAATTAACCAACTGGGTGGAAAGAGTTAATGACATAGACCTAGAAACAAATGTAAAACTACTTGAATTGTCTAAAAGGAAGTTCCAAAATAAGTTAAATGAGAAGATATCAAGTTTTATTGCAATAACATAGGTTGAGTTAGCAACCAAGATATAGAATGTGAAGAAGGTACTAGAGAATATTTTCTGTTTGTGCACCAAATTGTGTAATCCTACACTCTTCACACACGAAGTAAGGAATCACATCCTGAGTTTGGAGAGCCATATACAAACATCTGACACTATTTTTAGCAGGTCTCCAACTCAAAGTGAGAAACATTTGAGGTACCTCTTACAATCCCAAATTCAGTTCAAGTAGACGAATCCAACATCAGGGCTAAACTTATAAGCATCCAATCAACATTGACTCCTCACATGGAGATATTACACAAGGAACTAGGCTATGCTGAAACTCTTATGAAGAAAGATCCTAATATTTCCACACTACAAGGCTTAGTCAACCTTGCTTCCAAGCTAGCAATCCAAATCAAGTCTTTGGAGGTAGCTTGTGATAATTGGGATGTAGCTTGAAATATCATACTTGAGGTCCATAAATCATTTTTGGAAAAATACACTATTAGTGTATAACCCATTGACATAAGTGTCAAAAAGGGGGAGTAAGAGTAATGGGAGAGCAATAAGGACAAGAAAGAAAAGCAAAAAGGGAGCAAAACCAAGGGGGAGTAAGAGAACAAAGCAACAAAAGAAAAAAATATTAGCTCAAATAGAACTAGAGAAAGGGTATCAGTTTATGCAAATCTACTTAGCAGAAGAATTTTTTTGGTTCAGATGCAAAGTACAAAAAAAAAAAAAAAAATCAACTCATGAGGAGTTATAAAATTTTGAGGTATGACTGACAAGTCATGTGTTGCAAAATTTTGATATTTTTGAAATTTTGTATAGAAGCCGAATAGACATCTATGTTATGCTCGTAAGGATAAGATCATTAATGCATGACCAAGTATTTTTGACACTCATGTCAAAGGGGGAGATTTTTAATCTTATATTGGTTTTGACAAGTGAGTTTCTATATACTTAATTCATTTACTTAGTTCATGTCGAACAAGTAACATATGTCGAGCACAACATATAAGTTAGAGCATGTTGAGTAAATAGTGAGTGTTGAGCCACTCATGTACTGAGTCATTAAAGTGTCAAGCAGATAGTATATTCAAAGTGATTTAGGTGCCAAGAACCTAGTGCATGCTGAGTCATTCAAATGTCGAGTGACTACATTGAATCTAGAGTTAGTGCCAAGCACCAAGGACTTCATATGCTAAGTAACACAATTTTGACATAGTTGTTTGTATTGACACAAACTTCTATGTAAACCATTTTAAAGATGACTTAAGGATTGATTTACGATCTTTTATTGATAATGACGAATCTTAATTGTGAATCCCTATGCATTAAATGCATCCAATCAGTAAAAGGGAAGGCTTAAGCAGCAATATGGGTGAATCATAGTCATTGATTCATACCAAATCCTAAGTCACCTAGGTCTTCTTAAAGAGGACAAACCCTAAATGTTTAAAGTGTAGAAAAGGAGATTTTGCATGTGCAAATAGGAAATTCATGGTGGCCATGGTATTGTAATTTGAGCTACACTACAGAATCATTTGAAGGAGACAAAAGGAAAGAAAATAGTGGATATCAAATAGACATCTAATCAGAAAGGATCAAGTACACATCAATATAGAGGTGATTTGACATCAAGCAATAGATTTTTAATTATAGGATCATTGTTGAGACATTATAACAAGTGAATCTATTAAATCTCTTGATAGAGTAGTCCTAAGAGGCTATATTGAAATCTTCTAACAAGGTGCTTAATTAATTGTAAGTTAAAGTCCTTTAATCAGACACACTTCTAATAGGGTGTTGAAATCCTTTAATAGGGTAAAACCTAACAGTCTTTGAAAGCTTTTAATAGGGAAAAACTTTCATAGGGTAGATCATGTTTCATGATCAAACATTGTAACCTTCATTGGACATATTTTATTACTATAGTAGTGAAGATTTCTGGGTGTCATCCCCACCCCAGTTCTACCTTCTCATTGGAGGGTTTCTAGGTAATCATATCTTGTGTCATATATGTGTGAATGCTTGCTTGTTTACATACTTTAGATGTATATGTATTATATGGTATTTTAGTTTACTTGTTAAATTATGAAATGGATATACGGTGAATGATTTTATGGGTAAAATTTTGAAGCACTAATTCACATTGGCCCCCCCTCCTGCCCCTTTTAGAGTTTATCTTTCTTATTGTAACTCTAATAGTATATACATACATACATACATACATACATACATACATATATATATATATATATATATATACATATATATATATATATATACATATACATATATATATACATATATATATATATGTGTATATATGTATATACATATATATATGTATATATGTATATATATATGTATATATGTATATATATATGTATATATGTATATATATATACATATATGTATATGTATATACATATATAGATATATATATGTATATATATACATATATATGTATATATATACATATATATATATCTATATATGTATATACATATACATATATATATGTATATATGTATATACACATATATATATGTATATACATATACATATATATATGTATATATGTATATACACATATATATATGTATATACATATACATATATACATATGTATATGTATATGTATATACATATATATATACATATGTATATACACATATATGTATATATACATATGTATATACATATGTATATATACATATATGTGTATATACATATGTATATATATATATATGTGTATATACATATGTATATATATATGTATATACATATACATATACACATGTATATATGTATATACATATACATATACACATGTATATATGTATATATATATACATATATACATGTATATATGTATATGTATATACATATATACATGTATATATGTATATGTATATACATATATATACATGTATACATGTATACATGTATATACATATATACATATATATGTATAGATATATATATATATATATATATGTATATATATATGTATATACATATATACATATATACATGTATATATATGTATATACATGTATACATGTATATATGTATATATGTATATACATATATATATATATATTTATATATATATGTATATATGTATGTATATATACATATATACATATATGTATATATATATACATATATACATATATGTATATATATATACATATATATATATATATGTATATATATATATATATACACACACATGCATATACATAAAGAGAAAATTCTCTAATCATTTGGTAGGGGAAATATAAAGACATGCATATTTAGAAGGGAAAGAAAATAACATTTACATAGGTACCTCTTCTCCACTTGAAGAAAATTGCAAAGAAAACACTACTATATTTGGGCCGGAACACCACAAATTACATTGTCGTTGTAAATTTCCATCATAGTTTGACCCCAAATGTTGTAGTGTTGTAAAGGGAAAAGAGATCACAAGGGCATGACATGACAATGAAATCAGAAAGCAAGGGCACATAGATCATGTTGTCCTACATTTTGTGACAACAAAATGTTGGTAACAGCATGAAACCTTTTCAAGCTAGTTTTATGTTTCTCTAAGCTTGCATTTGATATTTTATTGGTTAATGTTGATTCATTGATCAATTGCAATTCATATATCAAACTTTTTAATTGAAGGCCTTCGTCAAGTCTTTTCCGTATTGCTTTCTATTGAGTCTTTGCTTGATTTTTGAAGCCTTCATTGTCCTTTCTTTGGTTTTGAGTTTGTGTTTGCTTGTTTTTAGTCCTTTGATTTTGCTCATATCATGGCTTTTGGTTTTCCCTTCAATTCAGTCTAGCCTACAGGTCAATCAGAGTTTTTAGTCAAGAGTTATGCTCATTTTAGTGCTTCAAAAGTAGACCTTTTAGGTGAAACAACATGAATTAAAAATATGATGTTATATTTTCAATTTGACTTTCACTTTTTTAAAAATATAGCTTATATTCACCTTTTGTTATGTTTTTAAGTTACTTTAATTTTAAATTTTTAACTTAAAGTGACTATAGTGCACTTTATGTTATAATTTTAAATTGAGTTACTTTTTAATTTTTCACTTAAAGTAACTATATAACTATATAGTTTCAGTTTAATTGTTGGTTTTAAAAATAAAATGTTTATTTAAATGTTACTTTTAAATGATGTTTATATGTTATATTTCTAAATATGATAAATAAATATTGTTTATGGTCCATTTTGTAACAATTTTATAATTTTAAGTGAGTTAAATGACTTAAAGTCTTCATAAGTGGACATTTTATATGAAATAACATGTAAAATCCATCAAAAATAAATATTTTACATGTCATTACATCAAAAGTTGATCATAAGTGGACATTTTTAATGCTATTCCATCAAAGTGAAGTTTTCATGCTTAAACATCTAAAAGGTGAGTTGCATTTTAAAATATGTTTCCTTCCCCAAAAGGTATGTTTTTATCTATGAGGACATTTTAAAACATGTAATGGCACCTAAAAAGTGTGATTTGCATGTTTTAAAATGTGTAACTAACTCCAAAAGGTTTGATTTTATCAAAAGACACATTTTAATATATGTATTGACCCTCCAAAAGTCTGTTTTCAAAGAACATGCTCTTGCCCCCCAAAAACCTAATTTTGATCATAACTTGAGATTTTCTCAATAGATTTCCATGGGATTTTCTCTAATAGGGTCATTTTTGCTTACTAATAGATTTTTTAACATCAAAAATAGATTTATCTTGCTAAAAAACAATTTTTCAAACTCTTTCCAAGGGCACATTTTTCGAAAAATCTTCAAATAAATCTATTTTGAGTGATTTAAATTTTATTTTTACAAGGAAAAGAGGAGTTTTGGCATATTCAATCATTTGCAATACATCTTGGCTCATATTTTTGCACTTAAAAGCCAAAAATGAATTCATTTCATGCCTTTTATGAATCATGTTTTTGCTAAACACGCCCAAAAAATTGGAGTTTTTATCCACTTTTTTTGTATTTTGGAGTCACATTTTTGCATTTTGATCCATGTATATGCATTAGAGGAAGTTGTTTTTACATTCACAAGTCAAAAATGACTCAAAAACATGCATTTTTTAGCCATGTTTTTTTAAAAACGGCCCAGATTTTTGCATAAAAAGTCATGTTTTTGTTCAAAAAACTCAAAAAATGGCATTTCAGCCCATACCTTTGATCAAGAGGGATTTTTTTAGTTTTAAATGCTTGATATTGTCTTTGGAGACCATGTATTTGGCACTTTCATGTCAAGTTCGACCCTTCATTGCTCATTAATTAGTGTTAAATGCAAGTACAAAAAAAGTCAAAAAGTTGTTTGAAAATTTGGATTTAAGGGAGAATTGGTCTTAAGTCTATAAAATTTTCTATTTTGGCTCTTTAACCTCCAAGTAAGTGGACATTTTCAACCTTGCTATTTCATTGCATATTTTACCTTGAAATTGCACATTTGTCCATATATATGCCATGAAAAGAGCATTTTACCTTTAAAAATGATGAAAACTCTCATTTTCGCACTTTTAAAATTTCTCTAAACTCCAAATTTGAATTTAAGTGTTGAAGTGCATTACATCTTGACATGTTTGAGTTTTTTTGCCAAAGGCATGTGTTTGTTTTGTGCTTTTTTTTCTAGTTTATGCTTGCTTGTCAGTTTTCTCCACTTTGGAGAAGTTACAAGTTCTTTTCCAAGAACTTGTTTTTGCTTCACTTCATGCGAAAGCATCATCACAGTTCACTTACATTTTCCATGTCACAACACTTCACATCTTATCTAACAAATGTGATTACATGTTTTCCATCTCATTCACCATCCACACATGCATGTAATCACATTTTTTGCTTCCTTTTTAATTCTCATCTCTCCATATGCATTCATGCCTCCATGAGAAAATACATGATTTTCCATTTCCCATGTCATTACATGTTTTGCATCCATTCCATTTGCACTTACATGTAAAAGCTCATCCACCATTCCCTTCATTTTCAATCTCATCCTTCATTCCTTGTTGCATATTGAATTTACATGTAATTTATTTTTTGTGCAATGACATCTTGAAAGCCCAAGTCACACTTTAGAAATTAGCAATCTTCATTTGAATTCATTCCCATGTGTAAAGCACTTTACTTTGAAAAAAAAAAGTTAAAGGTGCTGATGGAAATTTGTTCTGAGTTTACATCCAGACATCATCAAGAAGGTTTTTAAAGTGTCAGAGAATCTAGAATGTGTCAATCTACAATGGAGAATTCATGACAACTTGAATGAGAAAAGCTAGATCACATCAAGTTTCCACATGACAATAGAAAATTCATCAAATTTAGAGGTTATCAAAAGACACAACATCATGGTATCAAGATGAATGTAGTAGTACAAAATACAAGAACTTCCAATCCTATGATCATTCGAAATTGCATCGCTAGGTACAAGGCCCTTTAGAACAATCCCTCGGATTCTTTGAAATATCTTATGTCTTTCATCTTCTTCTTCTTCTTTCATGTTTTGAAGAGGATTCATTATATGATGTGTAATTACATGTAATGCGCATTACATGTGTATGTAAAAGATGTAATGCAAGTTGCACGTGTAGTTGCATGTAACCCTATATTTTCTCTTTTAGTTAGACTAGGTCAAAGTTGGTTGAGTTGCTCCCACTTTTTCCTCCACCTTTTTTTCAACTCTTGTGCCTATATAAAGGAGTGCCCCCTCATTGTAAAAATCATCTTTCGTTGTATGCAAGAAATCTCTGCCATATTTGTGCAAGCATAACTTGGATTGTCTAGTATGAATTTGGGAGAAAAGTGAATAAAAGAAGTAATTAGATTCAAAGCTTTGAGTGGATACAATTGTAATAAAGAAAATTAGAAGCTTTGATTGTAATTTGTGCCTATTGTCTTGATTCATGTTATTATTGTGTGTTCAATAAAACAGCATAGTGATTTAAGAATCAATCATAGTTAAGGCTTTGACTAGGAGTGATTGTGAAATATATAGCTAGAAGTTTTGTCTGTAACTTATACTTCTTTCTTAATTTGCAAAATAGTTAAGTTATTTTTAATTTTAGGAGTCTTTGTGCCCTAATTGTAAAGTTTTTTCATATAGAAGTACGACCGGACTTAGAGCCAAATTGCTACAATTTTAGCTAGCCTTTGAGTTAGTGAAGGTTTCTCAATATTTCTATTTCTAGTTCTTGATAGAAATGTAGTTAGAGATTCACCCTGCCTATTATTCGCTCCACGAGTAAGTGGATTATTTCTTGAAAGATAAGAAGAAAGGATATTGGTCAGACCCTTTTTATAAAATCTCTCAACTTCTTGCTTACCTTGAGTCACTAGTACATTTAAGGTTATTTTTTGACCAAAATTGGTCAAAATTTTGACCTAGTTTTTGACCAAATTTGACCAACCCAATGGTCAAAATTTCAACCAACCAGTAGGTTGTCATAAATTTTGACCAATATGTTGATCAAAAATTGCACAAAATTGTTGGCAAAATTTCTGCCAAGCATTGGTCAAAATTTTGACCAACGTTGGTAGAAAACTACCTAGCATTGGTCAAAATTTTGACCAATGCTTGGCAGAAAACTACCAAGCATTGGTCAAAATTTTGACCAACACTTGGTCAAAAATTTTCTAAGCCTCACACTTGTTGAGGTCCACTTTAGCAATGGCCCTTCCTATGAAATTGTTGTCTAAAACCTTTCTAATGAGATAATGTGTTATGATCTCTTCATCAGTGGGATGGAACGTGAATCCATGAGGCATTTTTGCATCACCCATATCATGATTGTAACTAAAGTTAAGAACCTCTATTATTTAATTCTCTTCCCTATCACCCATATTCATGTCCTTTGCTATTCATAATTCACATGATGTATTTATTCAAATTATTTTGATAAATGCATCATGTGAATTATGAATAGAAAAGGAAATGAATATGGGTGATAGGGAAGAGAATTCAATAACAGAGGCTCTTAACTTTAGTTACAGTCATGCTATGGGTGATGCACAACTGCCTTTTGGATTCACGTTCCATCCCACTTATGAAGAGCTCATAACACATTACCTCCTTAGAAAGGTTTTAGACAACAATTTCATAAGAAGGGCCATTGCTGAAGTGGACCTCAACAAATGTGAGCCTCAGGGAGGGTTCAATTCCCTCCTTTATTATTCACTATGTGTATAATCCCACACACCCATTTGATCTTGAATGATGATATGTACTGGATGTTGAGTGTCTATGCTAAGTGCTCTAAAATTATCCATTTCATGCCTTTATCTGTACACAATGTCTTTCTAGTTTCTTTCTACTCACATGCCCATTTCATTTCATATGATCATCTAAAAATTGTGTCACTCTAAGCTCTCAATTATTTCCTCTTGATTGATCATCTCATAACTGATGAATGAGAGATTTGGGATAAGCTATAGGTATCCATCAAAGCATAAAGGATTTTATCAGATGATGTAGATGAAGTAGTAGCATTTTCCTTGGGAGACATGCTTGCAAAATGGAAGCATAGATAAGTGATGTGAACTATTTGACAAGATGTCTGAATGTAATGTGGTCATCAAAAGCTATGGTTGTTGGATATGCACAAAATAGATAGATTGAGAGAATATATTTGTTTAAGTTGCAACTGCGCTAGTAGACATGCATGCAAAATATGGAATCCTAGACGCATAGTTCAATTGAATCCTCCTCCTAGAGGAAGGCTACAAAAAATACATAGTTTAATTGAATTGTCTAAAGATACCTTTAGGATACATTGCAACTATGGATAAATCATCATTTAGAACTATTTTCACTAGTAGCTAAGATATCAATCTACATCATACATGGGAGAAGTTGAAGAGCAGTCAATACACATCAACATCATGAGAAGAAGTGATTTGGTTAATGAAATTATTACTAAATCAATATGGAGTGATATAGAATAGCAAATGAGGAATCTGTAATGGGTATTCTAGTTCCCAAGTGCTGATAAGTATGATAGCTACTATGAAGACCAAAAACCAAGTGATAATTGACCAATGATCATATGTATATCCACTGATGGTCCATGATTACTATGTAACAGGATGATACACAACTCAAGAGATGTTGTATCAATAAACATAAATAATCAAGAGGACATCAATCAACATATGACTATGCAATAATAAGCATACAACACTCATAACTGATATCGATATGGAGGAATAGTAATTATGTTATGACAATGATTAAGTGAAAAAATGACAAACTTTGAGATCTATTGAACCATATTATTATACTAGCTCATGCACACTGACTAGTGAGATTATTACTATTGGCATCCAATAAGGAGAATATTATAATCAATAACTAAAGGTTGATTAATTATTGAATGAAAGGATGAAAATCTAACAAGGAAAAGGTGCATCTAGAAATGATCATGAAGGGATACAATCTTCATTATTAAATAATGAAGGTACGCTCTGATACCACTTGATGGAGGGCCACACCACCCTTACCCACTCACAATCAAGAAAGCAACAATATGGAGACCAATAAAAAAAATGCTTCACAAGAAATTTTATTATACTTGAAGATCCTTACAACACCCACAAGATGATATCAAGCTTCTCCTTCTTGAGCTTCCACTTTTCAAGCTTCTCCTTGAGCTTCTCCAAGCTTGATTAGGAATGTTCATATGCCTTTCTTAAATAGGCACTTACATGACTTATGCACAACCTTCTACACAATATCCACAATCTTCTAAAACTTCCATAACTTTCTAGAATTACAACTAAGCATCACCATGTGGCCCAATTAGAAAATTACATTTCCTTTATGGATCAGAACAAATATTAAATGCAAGATTTAAGAAACTTTCCACAAGCTTCTAATATGCCACCTACACACCTCGATTAATGTAATGACAACTATTTTTTGTAATTTTTCTATTTATGCCACCTATGCACCTCGAAAATAAAAACCCTCTTTTCCTTTCTTTTCTCCTTTTTATTTTTTATTATTTCTCCTCTAATTTTCGTCACTTTTCTCTCTCCTCAAGAATTTTTAAAATTTTTTTTCCAATAATTTTCCAATGCAAGATGCTCCTGCATCATTAAAAAATGGTATACTAACTAATCTTATTGTTAGAAGACTTGTAACAGAAAGGTGTGATTAGCAAAGGAAATGAAGGGACACGAGACATGTCCCATACAATAGCGCTCTTCACTCAAGGATGCAAATGTAAGAAAGCTTTTCCATTGATCATTTAAAAATATAATACAAATTAGACAAAACACAAAACAATTTAACACAAATGTCTTAGGTTCATTTAAAGAGGTTCTTCTAAATCTATTTCTTCTTTTAGTCATTTTATCTTTATTATTCCTAGCTAAAAGAAATGAATATTTCTAAGTTTTGAATCTACATGAGCATTGTACAACTTTTATTCAAAAAAGGTATGAAGAATGCTCGTGATACAGTACGCTCTAGAATACTGTTAGTTGGCTTGTTATCGTATGTTTTGATTTTCTCTGAGTAACAAGCACACTCTTCCATACTGAAATCTCCAAACAAAAACCCTAATTAAAGACAAAAAAATTATCCCATTTAAAAGAAAATAAAATAGTTTTTCATGCATGTTTGACGCTATGTTCTGAGTGTTCCTTGGTGGGGCAGCACAGAGGATCCATGGTGTCTTCCTAGGCAAGTTTGCAAGAGGTTGGAACATCGTAAATTAGAAGCAAATCCTAGTAACAAATGTATAATTTATAGTAATATTAAAACCTAGAAGGATTGCTACCAAAGAGGCAAAACTAATGCTAAAGATAACAATCTGATTTTGGAAGGTGAAGTAAAAGCGATTACAATAGATGATCTAGTACTCAATTATGAAGTATTTTCCAAGACTTCAAAAATTCTGGTAAAACATTCATGTGAGCTAGTATTTTAAAAAAAGAAGCCCCATTTTATACATTTATGAAGTTGTATATTAAAAGTGTTACTCAACATTTTGAATTTTACTAGCTTTTAGGATAAGTCTCTTTAAGGAAAAGGGCATGTTGTGTGCCTAGACACAAACTAACATTATACTTGTTTTCTAGCCTATAACCCTAGTTCCCAAAAATATATCTCTTCTTTTCAAAATGCAATAGACAGAAACAACATTGTTTGAGTACTCTTTCTTTATAGTCAAGAATTTGTAGCTACAATTTATCTTAGGAGAGCATGTACTTCCCATATTTTGCAAATATGGTGTTGTTTGATATTTTCCTATAATTCATTCTATGAATTTTTAAGGAACTCCTTAGAATCGGCACTATGAAGGAAAGATAACAATATTCAAAACTAAAATGAAAACCATTTATTTCATTGGTAAATAGCCAGGAACATAACCCTCTAGTGGTAGAAATGATAGCTCAAGGTGAAAAAGGCTTCTAAGGAGATGCAAGCAAGATGATTAAAGAATTTTTTCATTCTTGATAGATAAAATCATACCTCAAAAATCCATCCATAGGTTCAATGAGAGGTTCCCAAAAGTCATGCTTTTCATCATATGACCTTGTCACTAATGATAGATTTACTATTGAATTTAAGTGATTGAGTCTTCCATGTAAAGTAGACATGATACCAGTGAAACAAATGTTCAACAATGGAAAAATCTGCATGGACAAATGAAAAGTGAAAACCAATGTCAAACCAATGATGGATTCCATGATTTAAACATCACCATATAGATCAAAACTATTGAGATATAAGATTTGCATAGCCATTTTCATCACTAAATTGTGAGATTACATGTAAATGAAGAATCACATTGCAACAATCCTACCCATGAAATGCTTATCGAACCCCCAAAATCATCAAAAAGTGTTGTTGAAATCCTTTGTACTTGGGCATCAATCACTAAGTCATTTGCTTCATGGGAATTGGTTTGATCAACCAATCTTAGGGCAAACCTTCTTGGTGGCTTTTTCATTCTAGTTCTTACAAGGAATGTACTAGCTTGTAAATTGCCTCACATGGTTAGATTTTAGAAAAATAAAAAAAGAATATCAATTATCCTTCTGCAAAAGTGATCAACAGATTATACCTCACTATCTAGCATCCATATGCTAAAGTCTTCTCTTGTCTATTTAATTTTAGTTGTGTCCCAAATACTGTTATTAGGGAACTGAGCTCCAGTTACTAAATAATTCTAAATACAATACAATGATTTGAAATCACCTATTTTTTGGGGAGATTTGCTTGCACACACATCCTAGAGAAACATATCCAGGAGGACCCTAAGGCAACCAGAAGGAGATACTTTCCATGCCTCTATGTTTATAT
Source organism: Cupressus sempervirens (assembly GCA_028749045.1). Taxonomy (NCBI): domain Eukaryota; kingdom Viridiplantae; phylum Streptophyta; class Pinopsida; order Cupressales; family Cupressaceae; genus Cupressus; species Cupressus sempervirens. The sequence goes on from CM053786.1 coordinate 198,637,576, forward strand.
ATTTGTCCCATTTTTATGAATTCTAACAGTGGTTTTAAAAGAACCCTATCATTTAGGTCATGAAGAATAAAAATTTCATTTGGAGGCTCAAATTTGCATTCTAGAACATTTCAACAATAGGAGAAATGTTAATAATAGCAGTCACTTGAAGTATAAAATAAAGAAAAGCATTATAGCAATTGACCTATATAGTGAAGAATTGAACATGTCTTACCCTAGGGTTGCAATATCACCAAGGTAAACAAATCCAGATGAAACTTGAGGGTGCCAAATAGACACTTGTTTCCTTGAACTACTCCCTTTGTTTCACTAGATTACTTCAAACTGTGCTACACTTTTGTATCTTTTATATGGATGCAGATCATTCTAAATGCATGACTTTGTCAATAGGAACATTGCTGCCATGAACAATCTTTGAAATGGATGCTTGCAAATTTTCATCATTGCACCCAAACATGATGAAGTGAATGTCATAGGCTAGTAGCTTTCCATGCCTAGTTTTAGATTGAGATGGCAAAAAGCTTCCTATAGAGTTGACAACATGCCAAAATGTAGGCCTTTATCTATCAATATCCCTATCAAAGAAACAAAAAAGAAATTCCCGTCAAGAAAAAATTCAAAATTTAAAACCATGCTATTTGAGATTTTTGTTTAGTGAGGTAATAGTAAACTATATGTCTAACTTAGACGTAAAAAAATTACAATTTTGAAGGATCTAAGAATATGCAATCCTTAAGTGGAAAAGGTGTTAATAGAGTAGTTGAAACACAAAGGGTAGAAGATAATGGGGGCTGCTCTCTTCCTGTAGAAACAACACAACCAAGGGCAACAAAGCCTTGAGGTGGAATAGGAATCCAAACTCTACAAGCCATTTAATCCACACACTGGTCCAATTTTGTACACATATTAATTTCTCTAATATCAAATTCAAGACCTTCTTGTCTCTCTAAAGAGTCCTTGAAGGATGACCAAATGAGCTCAAACCTTATAGGTCTCCTTACATTTCCATTACTTGTGTTCAATGCAAGAACACCTTTTGAAGGAGGTTCATCCCTGGAATTTTTATATGGAAAGCATCATAACATATATAGAAGTAGAATAACCCAAAAATAGATAAGTTAAAACTTTTTAACATATAGAGAAAAAGGAGCTCACAGTGGTGTTAGGCAGTCCCCTAAAACTACAAAGCCAGGTGGAACATGGGGCCTCCAAAAAGTGCACTTCTGCTTACTGTTATTCCATAGATAACAAGAGAATGATAATTAACATCACAAGTATAGTCATCCCATGCCAAAACACCAAAAAATATGTATATTTATTATTTTCCCTTCACAAATAAAATTTACAATAGAAAATGAATAGGAACTTACTCTCATCTACCCAAATTTTATCAAATTGAGAACACTTCACTGTTGATTTCTTTGATGACATGGCAAGTAAGGCAAAGATATCCTCCTGAATCCTTACAAGTAAATACAATATGATGTATGAAAAATTCATGAACATTTATGAGATAGCTATGTGAATGTTTGTCTTTCTAGAGACCCTTGAGATATTAACAATTGTGTCAAAAGGCTCAACAACTCTAACACCACTACTGGCCTCAAGGGTCAATCTGAGGGCTCTGAAATTTAGGTCTATATTGTATCCTTTAATGTAAACTTGATAAACAATAGAGAAAGTAATCAAGGAATGGAAATTATAGATATCTAAAGTTTGAACAGCCAAGAAAAAGAAACCACCATAAAGTAGGGGGAAAGGACACAAAAGACCCTAAGAATCTATCTCTCACAATTTTTTTCCCTGTTTTCATTTTTAGTGCAACTTTAAAATCAACTTCTAGTACAGCCTTAAACTAGAAAGTATCATATTTCTTATATCTAGATTTGCTTGCATAGATATAGGCATAATCGTAGCACAATTTTAACAATATTTGTAGTGAAGGTTGCCTACATAGAGATAACTAATTAAATCAAATAACCACCAAAGAAATGAGTCCATGGGGCTGACTTGTTCTATTTTTGTAAGAGGAAGAAATTTTTTGCTAATCATTTCATTGAAGAAGTCCAAGGCTTGAGTCAGAATCCAAAACAAAGGATATAGGAGCTTCAGTCACTATGTAGTTTTCCTATGCTTTTGAGGATGTCCCTAATACAGATGAGATAATGTATAAGAGTGAGTGGTGTGCTTACATAGACCGTTTTACTAATTTTCTACCACAGACAAAAATACATAAGCATTCTAGTAGTTGGATTCTAATGCTCATCAATAACCATATAAGCCATTACATGCATAAAAAGGCTTTACCTATTTGGATTGATGCTTATAGGTGAAAGTCCGTGGGTTAATCTGTTAGTATCCTCTTGAATACCAAGATCATTTAGAGGCATTTGTACATGGAGAATCATACTTTGACCCATGAAACTCCTATCATGTATTGGAATTGTGTTCCCATCTCAGAGATTAATTTGAAGATGAATCCACACACAAGGATACTTCAAATTAAGTTTCTCGATACCTTGTTGGCATTCTAAGTTATATTTAATGAAACAACACAAAATATAATAGCACACATGATTAAGCTTATCTTCAAATTAGAAAGGATGGTTCTTAAGAGCTAAATATTACTCAACCTAAAGCTATGAATATATAACCATGCACACTTTGGAAGATTGTCAATGGGATTTCCATAAAAGAGATAATTGAAAATAAACTTGACTTATCATTTTGAGTCTCATAGGTTGAGAGAAAGACCTAAAAGGTTCTTATCTCACAATCAAGGCTTTTAGTATCTAAAAGTTGTAACTAAACTGAATCACAAATAACTAGCTGGCTGAAAATAGAGACCAATTGATATATATGCACATGCATTGAATAAAAAAAACTAGTTCTAGAATAAACCATAGTGCAAGGTTTTAAAAAAATGAACTGTAGAAGTACACACATTTACTAAGATAAAAGACCACAAACCTCAACATTTTTGTTCACTACAATCCCCTTATTAAACCCTTACAAAACACATAAAACTCAAACCAATGTACAAGTAAATCAATCTCTAGAACATAAGCTCACTTTAAACTCACATCAAGAATATCTTGTGCTAAAGGCATTTATATTTATGTTAAAATGCATATTCTTTTAGATATTGAAAAGCGATAATTAAATATCACAAAATAAGTCTTACAAAGAAAGGCTATCCAAAATCTTCAAGAAAAGTGGATAGTAACTTAGAAGAAAATTTATCCTAGAGGAGTGAAAAAATAAAACAATCTAAATGTGGGTAGCTCCTCAATGGCCCAACAATAGGAATTGACCAAAAATTCCACTAGAGACAATTAAAGATAGTAATTAGAATTTTAAACAAATATAGTTACTCACCAAGTACTCTAGGTCCTCCATGGTCAAAGTAATAGATGAAAATGTGGTGATTGAGGCCACTATCCACCACTTTACCGAGGAGATCTTTCATGCACTCCAATGCCCACTCTCTAGAAACAGTCCCAAAGAACTTGACAAGGGCCTGACAAGTTCCAGAATCAATAAGGGAATTGATAGTTTCTATTCAATTTCAAGAGCACGAGATGTTTCATGAACCTCTGGCTCAATAGCATGGGTGTTCACAATGACATGTTTGATATTAGGCAACTCTGTATAGTCTTGTAACTAAACTTACAATATTAGTGATGCATAAATATTTCCTAAGAAACCATTTGACATAAGGAAAAATGGAGTAAACCTAAAAAATATTTCCACAAAAATTCATATAGACAATATTTCATACAAAATATTCAATCTATATTAAAGCTCAAGTGTACTCCAAACAAATCACCTACCTAAAGTGCATACATATATAAACCAGCTTTCTCATACAACTGTGCTATATGAGGATGGTCATAGTGACTAAAAATTCCATTTGGCAAGATAGCATCAACAACATTAGGGAAAGTGACCATATTTGAATCAAAGGTTAAGTGGTGGAGCTCTTGTATTTGTATTTAATAAAAACTAAGGTATATAGGACTAGGAATGACAAAACTAGTCTTTTTTTGAAGCCTTGAAAGCATTTTGCCTAATTTTCTATGTTTGGCCTAATTGAGGGCTACTGTCCCTAAAGCCTTAACTTTAACCAAGTTTTCTAAGAGCCCTAGAAAGGGGGTAAGACCTTAGAGAAGTGGAGTCCACTTGAAGAGACAGAGGTTAGCATTGGGTGAAGGTTGGTAACCTTGTTTGGCATCTTGTAGTGGGTTGGGTGCTACTAGACACTTAAGAAGATTTTGGTGGATTAAGGTTGTAGACTCTGCATCAGTTGAGGCAAGATATAAGCACATATTTTGGGCATCTTACAAGTTACACTACCTCAACTTGGTGATGCAAGTAATTGGCATCCAAATCAAGTGGGTGAAAGAAATAGTGTACATTATTCAAGCACATCATTCTTTTCTTTGGAGCGTTATGATTTCAGGATATGCAGATGATGAATTGATTAGGCTTTAGACCCATCCAAATAAAAGTGGTAGAAAGGATGACTTATTGGAATGAGAAGATGAGAGGTAGATGGATTTGGGTTTTGCAATTCCTTGGTATGTTAGTTTGAGCTTCTTCAAGAATACTATAATATTCTCTACTTAACAAGGCCAACCACATGAAGGTGGAAACTCATCTAGCCTCACCCCCCTCCCCTTAACATCAATCTAAATTCACCATTAACATCTAATTACATACTTCATTCATTTCATTCATCCATTTATGAACTATAACATTCAATCAATACAATCACATAACATTCATTAATATGATATAAAATTCATTAATACACAATAGTAATCAAGACTTTATATTATATTATCAGAAGATTTTACAAAAGTTTTTCCTTGTTCAACTATAGGCACCAGGGGAAAAAGAATAGGGAAAAGAAAACCCCCGATATAGCCTAGCACCAGAGTCCTATATACATTATAGATGCCCTTTATAAGGGTCTTTAAGAAGGCATGCCTCCTTTTATACAAGGGGAGGATTTCTGATAGAAGAACCTCCAAAAACAAATACAAGGTTGGATCAAAATCCATCTCAACTAGATTCCCTTCCTAACATATTCAGGATTACAAACAACAGTGGCTGAAAGGGTTACAAATATTAATGTTGGAGGAAATTGGAGTGAAAAAATTCTAAGGAGATCTCTAGTCTGGTTAAAGAAATGGTGGACACTGGAGGTAAATGTTACAATCCTTGAATAACCTACAATAAAAAAAAAATATTCCATGGCAATGAAAAGAAGGGGGGTAAGGGGTTAATAGGTCTTACCCTCCTAAAAAAAATATCTGACAAGTCACTTATTCTCAAAATAGGAATCTGTAAAACTATTTAGCACCTTACATTTCTAGCTTTGGTCACAAATAGAAATATACATATACAGAGGAGAGCATATGAATGATTCAGATCTGCATATGTATACATATACAGGTATATATACTTATGGGAGATAGTTTGTAAGTATATATATATAGACATACATACATATATACATATATGGAAATATATATTTAAACATATATATATATATACATAAATACAATTGTAAATATATATATAAATATACATTTATATACACATATATACATATATAAATCTCTATACATATATATTATTCTAGAGGACAAACAATAATTTATGCTAAGGAGAAGAATAATAAACTACATCCTTCTACTCCCGACACAGATCCTACTCATGATTATGAAGGTTAATAGGCACATCATGACTATCTTCGACATTCTCCTATGTCTCTTGTGGTTCTAATCTTATAACATGAGGCTTCCTCTTCTTTTTTTGAGCATAAGGCTGATGTGGCCCTATAATAAGAAATAAATGGGTTTAATTCTAAACATTTTTTAATGTTATAAGTATTTCATTAATCTAAAGAACATAAAAGGGATTTTTCTTTACTTGATAGTGCCACATCATCTACCACATTTTGTTTAACCCCAACCTCAACATGCTCAAATCCAAAATCATGCTCAGCTCCATTACCATGATGTTCTCCATACTCAAAAATTACCACATAGAGATTACACCAATTGCAATTTAAGATGCCAACTTTTATTAATAATTACATAATTAATTTTCAATAAAAATTGAATATGTACTTCTATCATTGTAATGCACATCAGTGCGTTCATCATGTGTATGATATGCACCTTCATAATCATGACTAGGATCTGTGTCGAGAGATTTTCATATTGGGCATGCTTTGAACAAGTAACTGAAAGATTTTATCAACAGATATATGCTACTTGAAGGGTATAAGGTGCATTATGTGCCTGATTGGGATTGCCATGGGCTGTCCATTGAGCTCAAATTTCTACAGTCCATAGACCAAGAGGCAAAGAAAGGGCTCACACCATTGAAACTAAGAAAGAGAGCTGCTCAATTTGCTAAGAAAATTGTGTGTTTATATAAGTTTAAACACATATATAACATGTGTGTTTATATTCAAGCAAATGCAATTGACAGGTATAAAGCTAAATCACACAACCTTTGCTAGCATTATTGATGCTGCTAAAACAAGAGCTTTGGAATAAGCTATGGACATGCATTAAAGCATAAACAAATTTTGTCAGATGTTGTAGTCACAATTACCATGGTAGACATGTTTGAAAAATGGAATCATAGACAAGGCATGTGAATTTTTTGACAATATTTATTTATAAAACTATATTTATTTATTGAGGAAGGGAAATGACAACAGGAAAGTGACCTCTTGAACCAAAAAGTAGACATAGTATTTCAATTCAATTATTTCACATGCAGTAATCTTATTAATTTTTATTGTTATTATGCAATTATGGATAATGCCTAGAAGCTTTGTAACAAGATGTTGAATAATGGGATATCTCTTGACATGTTTACTTAAATGCGCTTATCCAAGAATTGTGTTAAACAAGGGATAGTATGAAGAAAAGTAGAGCCTGATTAAATAATGGTCAAAGGCTCCCCACTCAACAAAAGAATTGGTGGTGTCTCTTCTAACAAATCAAAAATGTTGTCAGTGGTATTATTGAGCCCCATATTTGGATCTATGTGGTGTCAACATTCATTCCAAATTCTAGTGCAACTCTTCAATAATTTAGAGTTATTCATGCAAAATAATATTGAAGATATTTTGAAGATGAATGAAAAATTTGAAGATGAGTTCATGAAAATGTTCATCTCCATAGCAGCTACTTTGGACGATTATGACAGCAAGACAAACTTAAGAGTTTCCAAAAAGAACAGGGGTAATTAGAAACAAATGCAAATTCATTTCCACCTAGTGGGATTTTTTTAAAACTTTCTAGTCTACAATAAGAACTTAGAAGAGAAGGATTGATTTTTCATTCTTTTAATATACACAATAAACAAGGCCTTGGCCTTTTACCAATCCAAAAAAAAATAGAGGATTGGCTAAATATTCTTTGAAGGGGATGCATTTTAGTTGTGCAATGAATTCAAGATTTAAAGGGAAATGATAAATCAGGTAATAGGAGGTGACTCTAGCCGAATGGATAGACATTAGTCATAGCTAAAGTTTCTAAAGTCTACTACATTCTACCAGATAATGCAACCCCCATCAAATCCATTTGTTGTTCACTAATTTGACCATGAAATTTTTTTAATTCTATCCCTAATTCTCACACTCTTAATTAAGATTTATAGATAAAGCAACTACAAGAGGCACCAAATCTTTGGTAGAACATGTAAAATTGGCCACTTTATAGAGTACAACATTAGAATAGTTAGCTATGAAGGAAATTCCTAAGAGTATGTAGTGTTTGGGCACAAGATTAAGGAATGGTCTTAAAATCATAAACTTTAGAAGTAAACAAATGGGCAAAATCACAATCCTAAGATATCAATGTGTTATTTAATAATGTGCCTGCAATATCTATGGTGGTGACTTCAATAATTGAGAATGTTGAATATCATCAAGAGCTTGTCTTCCATACACACCAATGATGTCAATCATGGTACCATGAGGACTTGGTTTTCTATGAATAGCTACAAGGGAGAAACAACAAAAGTGTAGAACGTAGATGAATTTACTTGGCATAATGCATCATATGCTCTACTATGAAGAAACTACAAGATGTACAAAAACATACTATTACTTTGAAGGTTCTTAGAATATGAAGAGTTTTGTTAAGATTTAGAACCCAAAGTACCACTCAATACTAAAACATTTAAGTTTCCATATTCCTTAGCCATACCCTGCAGTTGGAACCAGTCTTCCTAGATGATGATCTTATGAGTAAAAAAGAAACATTGTACTGATGGTGATTCTACCAATGGGATACATGATGATAATATGATGATAATGATGATGTTGATCATCTAGATGGGTCAAGAAATAGAGGAAGTTAGAATTTGTTGTCACTTTTGCTATCTTTCATTGTAAAATCTAATGAACTAGACAGCTCTGTGTAATGAGCTTTGGTGTTGAAATGAAGATCAAAAGACAAAAGAAGGAAAGTGGAGATGAAAGGAGTGGTGGAAGCAAAACACAACCAACCATCCCAAAGTAAGGCAACTTTGCAACTCTCTTGCTTGTGGATTCCTCATAAGTTAAGGACTAACATTACTCAATTCTATTAATTTGTATGAATGCAAAGCAGAGAAGTAGTAGAAAATGTGGATGTTGACTCAAAAATTGTGCCAACTATGATGGACATTTCACCTAAAAGGTCTCCTATTTTCACCTATTCTACCAACATTTTTTGTTTTTATTTTTGATGCCTGCAATTGCAAACTAAGATTGTTGGACTGCATAAAAAAAACATGTTGATTTAATCTTCTCTTGGACACAACCTAACAATTCCTATTTCTAAAATAGTTTTCCTTTTATATAAGGATTTTTAGTTTTGTACACTTGAAAGTAAAATAGAACTAGTACGCATTATGGATTTTCTTGGATTTTTTAATGTGATATTGCTGCTAGTTGTTGCTAGGAAAATATGCATATCCTACACTATTGGCTTGCCATTAGATGACATTTCATGGAGGCAGTCAATAAAACAATTCAAACTCCTTACCTATGATTCCACATTTTGCATGCATGTCTACCAAGGAAGTTGCAACTTAAACAAATATATTCTCTCAATATATCTATTTTGTGCATATCTAGCAACCATGGCTTTTGATGACCACATTACATTCAGGCATCCTATCAAACATTTCACATGACTTATCCATGTTTCCATTTTTCAAGCATGTCTCCCAAGCCAAATGCTACTACTTCATCTACACCATCTGACAAAATCCTTTACACTTTGATGGATGCTTATAGCTTATCCCAAAGCTCTCATTCAATAGTTATGAGATGATCAATTGGGTGTACTCCCCTCTGAGTGAAACTTGGAATACATTTGTTGACACGTGACATTTTTTAGATGTCTCTTCTCTAGATATGATCATAAGAAGTTTTCAAGATGTAGAACATTGTTATTACAAACTTGAAACACTTATAAGGAAAAGGGACCGAAAATAAAAGATGATGAAGAATCATTATCAAATTGGCAAGTCATTATTCAAAATTTATGAATCAAAGGGAAGTGCAATGTACAAGATATTATAGATGTGAATTCAAAAGCTTTATAATATTCTAGCAATCATGACCATGATAAACCGCAAGGATAATCTCTAATAAATGCTACCCATAGTCAGTTTCAAGACAAAGAATTTAGGAAAAAATAGGGATTGTTTGAAATTACTTGGTGAACAAGCAATAGGAGATTAATGGAAAGAAAAAACATGTTGAAAGACAAATACCCACATTCATCTCCATGTATGCACCCAAATGAATTGGTTAAGGGAGTTTGGTGAGGTCTCTGCATACAAGGTACATTGAACTAAAAGCTTGAGTCAATTGACTAAGCATCGATGACTAGGAAATCATAGTTGGAAAGGTTCACCACAATCTATTACAGGTCAATAGAGAAATCGATCTTTTTTTTATCAAAGGACAAATATGTATGAAAACCTAGAACCATACTTTTTTCTAAGGTGTAAAATATCATATATGGTACCCTAATTTGATGAAAAAATATGAGTTTTGTGTGTATGAGACAAAGTAAGCAGAGCAGTGGATGAGCATGACAATGCTGGTGGTGTCGACAGAAATGATATGCCACATTTCAGAAGTGGCCTTCTTCGCCCCTCTCCTCTACAAAAATGACCTAGCATTGTCTAGTTCTTCTACCCTTGGTCATTAGCCAAAACCCTCAACACATTAAATGGGACTGGGAGTACAGGCTTTGTGTGATCGACATTGGTCTAAGCAATGCTTGGGCAATAGGGGGTGATTCTCTTGCCCCCTTGGCCGTTGTGACACCTCATGTAGTTTGTCTTCATTAACCATCTCACTCCCTCTGTTAGTGGCTATATTGGGAGTGTTCTAGCAACGGAGGTAGATGTAGCTTAGAATTTGGGCAAGCAATCTTTGATTGGAAATTTGTTCCCAGGCACAACAATAATGATACGATGGAATGTGGAGGTGAAAATAAACACATGTTGTTGTATTGATTGATTGATCTTCTTAACAATGAATTAGGACATGCATGAAATATAATTTTTTTGATTTTAACATAACAAGCCCATGTTGGTCAAAATTTTGACCAACACTTAGTGTTGGTCAAAATTTTTACCAATACAGGCATGAATTTTTTTTTTAAAAGACATTTTTCCTTGCCTATTCTGACCAATTTGACCCTATTTCAATAGATAGTCAAATATTTTGGTCTAAAAATGGGATCAAATGTACTAGTGAGTTGATCCAAGGAATGGTAAGAAGGGGGAGCCTTCCATTTAAGGTAGGAGAGACTCTATCTCACACGCTAAGGCTGGTCATCCTATTTTGCGACTGGATTTTTACCCAAAACTATTAGTTACAAAATATCCACCCAACAATTTTTTGGTGACTCTGCTAGGGATCAGTGTGCATTTGAGAGCCTTTTGCTTTCATTTGAAGCATACTCGTGTCCTTTTTCATTGAATTATTATTCATTGTAATTGTTTCATGCATTTAACAAGGACATATAAATGGGCCAAGGTCCGTAGGGAAATGCTTTTGGACTGTTGAATCTAGCTCCACCTCTACATGACTTCCTAATGGATCATGAAAGAACTTTTTCAAGTTCTTTGGTGACGATGAACAACATCTTGATGAGCATATTAATACTTTCTACATTACATGTTGTGTTCATGCTATTAAATACGAGGACATGTCTATAAGGTTGTTCATGGAAACTCTACAAGGAATGGCTACTGATTGGTTTTACCATTTACCACCATGTACTATCACAAACTAGGCTACCCTCATAGCCAAGTTTGAAGAAAGGTTCAAACCTCTCGAAGATGCTCGTGCAGTATTGGTCCAACTTGCTTAGCTAAAATAGTTGTCTCATGTGCCTATGTGGGATTTTATTGCTCATTTCAACAAATTGACATGAAGAATTACAGTTTTTTCTCAACCTACAACTACCAATTTGAAGTGTTTCTTTATCAATGCTCAAATTCCTGAAGTTAGTTTTCTATTAAGGAGAGAAGCCCTGGCTACTCTTGCAGCTGAATAGACACTAGCAATAGGAATTGAAGATGATCTTATTCTTGCTAGGAAGATAAGAATTGTAGCAAGTGAATTTGGAGAAAGTCACCATTCTTGCAATTCACCTTCCTCTAGCACAAGGACAGATCTTGCAGTGCAATGATTAGCAAATGAGATACTTGCCCTCAAAAAGTAAATATCTCAAGGCATGTTCTTTGTTCCTCATGAAGATGTACCAAGGAAGCCTCTTCCAACTATTCCTGATAGTTCTCTTGTTGGGAATCAACAAAAATTGGTTTCACCATCAAAGAAGCTTGCAATTGAAGCACCATTAGGAAAGACAACAGTGATGCAAGTTGTATCTAAAGCTAGTGATCTTGTTATTTTCTTCTAGGAAAAGGAAGAAGACATCGTTGGTGACTCTCATATTTGGTGTATGCAATCTAAAAATTCCTAAAGATGAGGAAGGAAAAAATTTCTTCCAAGGTTAAAGATGGTTGTGTCATTAAAGTTGACATACAAGCAAGTTCGAAGCAAGCTGTAAATGATATGTTTGTGTCTCAAGGTCATGAAGTTGGGAACACTTTGCATAAATATTCTACCCTAAAGATTGAGAAATAAGTTCTCATAAACCATAAAGACTTTCCCATGTCAAAATTTTGTGAGTAGCATGTTGAGGTAGGTAGTATAATCATGTCATCACTAAAATCACATGAGCAAGGTTTTCTTGATCATTTTGAGGTGTTGGTGATTTATAAACCAATCAAGCAAATTGCAATTGGAAAGAACTCTGAATTTGTTCGATCAAGAGGATGTCAAATCTGACATATTTCTTGGTTGGAGGCTAATGGAAAGTTAGAGATTTCGCATGTATGTGAACATGAAAATATTATCAAAGAAGATTTCAAAGAAGAATATTCACTTCTGAAGGATTAGTTTCAATTCATGGACCTTTCTTGGAGCAACACTACACATGATTCATCTCAAAAAGTTGAATTTTTCCATCTCTTCCAGGAGGTGTTACATTGGGCTTTAACATCACTGCTCTAGTTGTTGTGTTTCATCAATATGAAGTTGCATGTGAACATGAAAGCTACTAAAAAAAGGTAGCTATTTTTTTGAACCTATAAATAGTTTCATTTGAAATTTTCATTTTTGGCTAGTTTTATTTAGGTAGGTTTTTCTTTATTTTTTAATAAGTGCACTTGCACACTTTTGTTGTAGTAGATTTTCTTTGCTTTAGTTGTGTTTGTTTTGTTTTGTTTTTGGTTGCCTAAGTCTATAGCCCAATGTAGTGGATAAAGGCACTTAGAGAACTAGATTCTATGTCACTTTTTGTTTCAAAAAACAAATGAGTAACATTCCCCAGATAGAGCTAGTTGTTGTCCTGCATTTTGTCACCACAAAATATTGGTAATAGCACGAACTTTTCAAGCTAGTTTCATATTTTTCTAAGCTTGCATTTGATATTCAATTTCTTAATGTTGACTCATCAATCAATTCTAATTCATATATCATTTTTTTTTACTGAAGGCCTTCATCAAGTCTTTTTCGTTTTGCTTTTTGTCGAGCCTTTGCTTTATTTTTGAAGCCTTCATCATCCTTTCTTTGGTTTTGAGTTTGTGTTTGCTTGTTTTTAGTCCTTTGATTTTTCTCATGTCATGGATTTTGGTTTTCCCTTCGATTTGGTCTAACCTAGAGGTCAATCGGAGTTGTCAGTCAAGAGTTATGCCCATTTTAGTGCTTCAAAAGTGGACCTTTTGGGTGCAACAACACAAATTAAAATATGATGTTATATTTTCGATTTGACTTTCACTTTTTGAAAAATATAACTTATATTCACTTTTTGCTATATTTTTAAGTTAATTTAATTTTAAATTTTTAACTTAAAGTGACTATAGTGCACTTTATGTTACAATTTTAAGTTGAGTTACTTTTTAATTTTTCACTTAAAGTAACTATATAACTATATAGTTTCAGTTTAGTTTTTTATTTTAAAAATTAAATGTTTATTTAAATGTTACTTTTCAATGATGTTTATATGTTATATTTCTAAATATGACAAATAAATATTGTTTATGTCCCATTTTGTAATATTTTTATAATTTTAAGTGAATTAAATGACTTAAAGTTTTCATAAGTGGACATTTTATATGCAATAACATGTAAAATCCATCAAAAGTGGACATTTTACATGTCATTGCATATAAAGTTTTCTTTGGTGAACCTTTTTGATGTCATTACATCAAAAGTTCATCATAAGTGTGTTGAAAATATAAGATGAGTAACTAAGAGTGGAGGGGTGAATCAATTACTACTAAAATATATCCCAGATCCCATAGATGATAGGAAAACTGAATACTACTAATGCTCGAAAAATAAGAAAATGTTGTAACTCGATAAACACTATGTTTTCTTGGTGAATATTAACATTCAAATATTTAGATATTATCTGTGATTACTATTACTTTAACTTAGTTGCAAACACATAAAAATAAATAGCATGGACACATGAGACACCATTATTTTTCACTCTTCTAAAGTGAGCCCTGTTAGGATCCAACCCTATTAAAGGTTACAAAACACACTGTTAGGTGTGACCTTGTTAGAGGATTTGATCGCCCTGTTAGGAGTGGCTTGGTAAGAGGTCTTGAAATAATTCAATGGAATTGCCACCTTATTAGAGGATTTACAAATGGCTATTAAACTAACTTTGTTAAGAGATTTTAGATCACTGCTACAATGGTTTAAAAGTAACAATGAAATGACCTAATTGAGATGCAACTAAATTTCTAATTACAGATCTCTATTCTGGTCCATACTTGATCCGTCCTGATTGAATAACACTTTTCTGCTCCACAACGATATTTGCTTATCCTTCAAATTTGCTTCCTCTCTTCTTATTTCTTTCAACTTATTCAACTTTTTTCTTGCACTTTAAAATCACAACTTGACCTTTTATTTATACTATTCAAATTGTCAAGTCGGCTCAAATATAACTTGGAATAATTAACATTTATCACCTTAGTTAGCTAGAATACAAGTTTACACAAAATTAAAAAGTCGGCCAAAGTGTAGACACTCAGGTTCTAAAGATTGGCTTGATGAGGTTCAGATATACAACATCCATTGTTAATACTCGGCATTGTCATGCACTCGGTAGATGTAGAGGTTTGGTTTAGACTGATCAGTTTCAAGTAGTCTTGAACTCGTTCTGTAATGGTGACTAACTGAATATTGTGAACTTGATTCATATTACATAGCTCGGTCAATACTAACTCAGAAATAATTTCCTTTGTTAACCAACAAAAGCTTGGTTAACACCGTGAACTCACAAAAATATTTAGCAATCGAGTGAGCTTGGTTAGCACTGGTTCCATTTAACTTTCCTTTCATTAACTGAGTGGTTTTAGTTAATACTCATCTTCAGTAGACTTTCCATCAACTCTCGAGTGAACTCGGTAGACACTACTTCCTGAACTAGGCAAACATAGGAATGCTCGGTAGACACAAAGAACTATCTTCACTATCTGAGTGAGCTTGGCATACACGAACAAAAACTAATATGACATTTGTGTAACATCAAAGACAACACACAATTAATCAATTGTATCCAAAAAAGTGGAACTTTTTGATGCTATTGCATCAAAAGTGATGTTTTCATGCTTAAACATCTAAAAGGTGAGTTGCATTTTAAAATATGCTTCCTCCAATAAAAGGTCTATTTTTGTCTATGGGCACATTTTAAAATATGTAATGACACCCAAAAGTGTGATTTTGGAGAGATGCATGTTTTAAAATGTCTAAGTGACTCCAAAAGGTCTGATTTGATCAAAACACATGTTTTAATATATGCATTGACCCTCCAAAAGTCTATCTTTGAAGAAGAACATGCTCTTGCCCTCCAAAATCACAATTCTGATCATAACTTGAGATTTTCTCAATGGATTTGCATGAGACTTTCTCTAGTAGGATCATTTTTTCTTAGCAATGAATTTTTTAACATCAAAAGTCGATTTATCTTATTAAAAAACAATTTTTCAAACTCCTTTCAAGGGCATGTTTTTGGAAAAATCTTCAAATAAATCCATTTTGAGTGATTGAAAACATGTTTTTGCAAGGAAAAGGAAGTTTTGGCATATCCAATCACTTGCAATACATCTTGGCTCACATTTTTGCAATTAGAAGCCAAAAATGAATTCATTTCACATCTTTTATGAATCATGTTTTTGGTAAAAACACCTAGAAAATTGGAGTTTTTATCCACTTTTTTGTATTTTGGAGTCACATTTTTGCATTTTGATCAATGTATATGCATTTGGGGAAGTTTTTTTTGCATTCACAAGTCAAAAATAACTCAAAAACATATTTTTTTGGCCACGTTTTTGCAAAAATGGCCAAGATTTTTGCATAAAAGAGTCATGTTTTTGTTTAAAAGACTCGAAAAATGGCATTTAAGCCCATACCTTTGATCAAGAGGGATTTTTTTAAAGTTTTAAATGCATGATATTGTCTTTAGAGACCATGTATTTGGCACTTTCATGTCAAATTCAACCCTTCATTGCTCATTAATTTGTGTTTCAAAATCTAGATTTAAGGGAGAATTGGTCTTAGTTCTATAAAACTTGCTATTTTGGCTCTTTAACCTCCAAGTAAGTGGACATTTTCAAACTTTCTCAGAAATTCATGTTTATCTTGCTATTTCCATGCATATTTTAGCTTCAAATCGCACATGTGTCCATATATATATGCCATGAAAAGTTCATTTTGCCTGTAAAAATGATAAAAACTCTCATTTGTTGGAATTTACAAGTGGGGAGGCTTACTTCTGAGAGAGGGGATGAATCAGAAGTAACTAACTTTAACCTTTTAAAATATTTTAGCTAAGATCATTCACATGCATCTAACATATCTACTTAACATGAAAGTAAAGACATGCATGAAAATAGATAACACAAGATTTTAGTAATCTAGAAACCCTCCAAAATGAGAAGGTAAAACTGGAATGGGGATGACACCCACAAATTATCACTACAGCAATATGTAACTATTTAAGGTTACAAATATTGACCATTTCCAATGGCTTTCTTTGTGAAAGGCCTATCTTGTTAAAGACTTTACACTCTATTAAAAGCGACCTGGTCAAAGGATTTACAAACAGTCACTTGGAATTTTACCGTGTTAAAGGATTTAGCACCTTGTTAAAAGGCTTACAACATGGCTATTAGATCTGTTGGCGCTCAAAATTGTAGCCAAATTTTAAGCACCGTTGAAGAAATTGAGCCCTATAAATGCTTTTGATATGATTGTACCTAACTATCAAGTTAAATCCTAAGAGGTGTTCAATGCTTCTAGCACTTTCCATTAAGCCTATCTAAGTGTTCCATGGAGTTAAATTGACATTTTGAGCTTTTTCATGTAGTCTTTTTTTAAGCAATTTTCGAATCTGCATTTTACCCAAAGTGTCAAATAGTGACACGAGGCTGTGTTTGCATCTAAATATCTCGCACCCAGAATTGTGTCATGACCTGCCACTTTGGGAATATCTAGTATCCATACCTGAGAACCTATGTTTCATATTTTGAGTCATTTTGAATACATTTGACTAGGTTTTGAATCCCTCAAAGTTGGTTAGTTACTATTTTTGTGCATTTGCACTTTGCACATAATTTTGGGAGGCCCTAATTGACGTGTTGTAATTTTGACCCAGATGGCCAAAATCTTGAAATTCTTTTTGCGTTGCATTGTAGATGTTAGAGACTTGTTATGTTTCAAGTTTCAGCTCATGACAAATCCATTTTATCAGTTTTCAAATGTGATCCCAAATGCAATTTCTAAAGTTTTACTGGTGTTAGTATTTGCAAATTGAATAGGATCTTTGTTCATGAAATTATAACTCCTAATCTGTGATTGGTCAAGTCAAATGGATTGTACCCCTATGTTGTCCTCTAAAAATACTTCAAGTGTGTCAGTATGCAAGTCATGATGAATCCAGTTGTACACTTTTTTGGATCCTTTCCATTTGTAAAAAATCTTTTCTGCCAGTGCTTTCAATCTGAAAAATCCAAAAAGCCCACTTTGACCACTTACCATTTGTGCTTTGTCATTCATCAAGAGCCCAAATCCCAGATTCATATTTTTCTCATGACAGTGAACAAATGTCCCATTTTTTTTTCCCATGTGCTCATCTCCCCAGTTTTTAAGGCCAAATCCAAACCTAGTTTGTTGTTTTCTAGCGTGTTTTCATGCAAATAATTCTGAGAAGGAAACTTTGACAATCAATATCTTTTGATTGGAAATTTTTCATGAGACAATTTTTGACAGGGTAGGAGTATGTGGAACAAAGAATCAGTGTGCCAATTTTTAGAGCCCGTTCACGTGTTTGGGTTAGTTTTTAAAGCCAGTCGATAGGCCTGTTAGCAGAAGATCGCAAGTTGCAGATCAATGATAAAATGAGTTTAAAATGTTGATCCATTAGTTGAATTTGATTTCAATTAGTGCCAGATGGTTAATGTATCAGTTTTACAATTCAGTTGTTCGAAAACAAATTTATTTAGCTAGACCCATGTTGGGGCACGACTGATTCCATTAGACAGAGTGATTCAAAGTATGAAAATAATGAAGTTAAAGTAAATGCCTCCGTGTCTAAAGTGATGAAGCATATTTATTAACCACAACATGTAAAGTTCCTTACAAAGATTGGTCATATTTGGACTTACTGAACACTCCTTCCAATTTCTTCCTTTGCTTTTCTTCCCATATCAGCAATTGAAGCCTTCTTTCCATTAGTTCTTAGAATTGAACAAAGCGAAGATAAACTCAAGCGGGATGGTAGACAACAATGTCAATGAAATAGCTATTTCCGGGAGAGATTTGGGTGAAATTTCTAATACTACTATTGAGATTAAGATAAAGACACTTGATTCACATATTCACACTTTACGGGTTAAAAAAGATATGTTAGTTCCTATTATAAAAGAACAAATTGCAGCCTTAACTGGTGTCCCATTAGAAAGAAAACGTCTTATTTGTCATGGAAAGGTCTTGAAGGATAACCAATTGTTGTCAGATTATCAGATTATCATGTTGAGGATGGACATACATTACATTTGGTGGTTCAGCAACCTCTTCCACCATCTTCTTCATCAGCAGCAGGGGCAAGGAAGCCCGTGAATTTGAAAAAAAGCCAAGTAGCAAGTAGTCAATGCTGGAGGAATCCACACACCTGGGGAAGTCAAGAGGACATTATGGAGATATAGATGCATGTGATTTACACCATGATCCTTGTGGCTTCATGTTCATTCTAGCATACAAGGAAACATATTAATAAACTTTCATTCACCTTTTGCTAAAAACTTCAAGCTAAGGTGGCATCAATATGCACTCATATGAAATCTAAAAGTCGTAGTTGATTTGAGCCTCCAAGTCAAGATTAAAAAACATGAAGCCGAACCTATGCTATAATAGAAAATGCTCCAGGTTGAGTAAAGAGAAAAGGCTTATGTCCAGGACGGTTCAGTCTATAAAGGAATTCAAGAGCCCACATGGGAATGGCAGGGGCAGAAGTCCAAATAGAAGCAAAGCCATAGCTTAGAGCCTATAGCATGTCAAAAGTGCATAGGCAGCATGTTGAGAAGAAGGGGCAATGTCAAATAAGGCAAAATGCCCATGTGAGAAATGAAAACCACCACAAGGAAGTAGCAGGGGAAGCGACATTAAATTAGAAGGATCCCATGTGTAAAGAATGGCGCGTCAATCAGAAGAATACCTCAGTCAAATTGAAAGGATGGCTCATGTTTTTCAGGGAACCCCACACAAAGATTTAAAAGGACCCCCATGCATGTACAAAGGAGCTCCATACAAGCTGCACACAAAGAAGTCCCAATTCCACGCTATAACAGAGAGCCAGCACAGAAAAATCATTGCATAAGCCAAGCAACAATAGAGCAGGGCAGTTCACGTGAGGGGCCAGGAAGCCTAAAAGTGGAGATGCCAAGTTTTGAGTGGCTCCCATGAACAAAGGAAATTTATTCAACAGGAACCCACGACAAGAAAGAAAGCTCTATGTTTTAAGAAGGAACTTGATTATAAAAGAAGGAACCCACACAAATAGATGCATAGGAGAATAGAAGATTTTTGAAGGAAATTTCCCATGTCCAAGGTAGGACACTCAATGCAATCTTCTAAGAAGCAGCTAGCTAGCAAGTGAAGTAGATTAGCGAAGTGTTGAGAAGAAGCCACCAAAAGAAACAGGTTTAATGCCACATTGGGAACGCGAGTGAAATTTTAAACATTTAAAACTCATAGCACTCACATTGTTTGTTGTCTAATGACAAAGGTTTTTGAAAAGCCACGGTCGAGTGTGGGGCCTATGAGGTCAAAGCTATGCATTTTGACACCTAGTGCGTATGAACGTAAGTTAAGTTTCAAAGTTCTCATGTCTTATGCTTGAGCATATGATCGTAAATCAAAAATTGAAAGCTTTCAATCATATGCTAAAGAGGTGAACGTAAGAGCATAAGAAATTTTTTTAAGACGTCTAGTGTTATGCTCAAGCTCAAGCTCAAGGTCGTAAAAGGGTAAAGGGGTCCCATGTCCATGAGAGCATAAGGAAATAAAGGATTTTGAAAATTAAGGCAGCGAATGGATGTAAGAGAAAATTTTAAAGGCTCCGAGGATACTGTCATGTTCGTAAGAAAGTAAAGCCTATGTCAGCGTAAAGAAAGCAGCTAAGTGGATACATGTAAAGGAAAAAATTAAAGCCTCCGATGCCACATAAAGTAAAATTAAAGGATTGATTAATTGATATTAATTAATTAATTAATTAATTTTCTAAATTGTTGTCAATTGTTGTCAGTCAATCAAGTTGTGACACATGGCAGGGGCAGAGAGAGAAATAAATTTAAAAATCAAATTCAAAGAAGTTTCAAATGCACATAGTGAAAGTTTTGAATAAATTTAAAGTTTTTATATAGTCTTAACTATATAAATTTTAAATTTTTGAATTTTAATGATTTGATGCAGTCCAGAAACATGATTTTCAAATGGGCATAATAGGGCCATTTTTTGTTCAAATTATGCACTTCAATATACCATTGGAACCGAGAAGAAGTGAATTTCCTAAATTTGGGATCAGATTTTGCATAGCAATTCACTAGTTCAAGTTATAAGCAGATTTACAATTTTTTGGGGCATTCTGACTAAAAGGTACATAATTCATCATAAAGCCACAAAATCAGTTGGGGAACATGTATTAGAGTTTGTTGATGTGGAAAAAAAATTTGGAAAAGTTTTTTATCCCTCGGGAGTTCAATTTTAACTGATTCTATGCTATTGTTATGAGTTAAAATCGGGAATCAAATCAGTTAGTCTCCAAATATCTCAAATATTTTGTGATGGTGGAGGCTAAATGATGAAGATTTGATTCACCAGTTGAGGGGAGAGATTTAAAAGATGTTTTTAACCTATTGAGAAGGTTTTCCAAGTGGATAGGTGTCATGTTTAGATCAGATCCGAGAATGAACTCTTCTCATATATCTTTCTTTCTCTCAACTTTTGTAAGGGTTCCAGTCTTTGGAGAAAAACTAGTCACTGCTATGATACCATGTTTTGGATCTAGTTTTGATGTGTTCCCATACTATGATACCACATTCTTTCTCAGCAGGATTCTCTTGTATGAATAGTAGTAGGAAGATAAATACAACAAGTTCAGATCTGCTAGGTTGTTTTCATGTTTTAATTTCATACATTTAATTGTATTGTTTCAAGGAAATGAATACAAAGGAGCAAGGATTTCATTAGTTTCATTCTGATTCTCATCTCCAGTCTCGGTGAGTTTTCAATGTTTTATGATCTTTGAACAAAGAGCTTAGATCATTTTTGCAACCCCTTAAGGTTGTATGCTGTTTTATTGTTGCTTATGACTCAAGTAGTTATGTAAATGCTTCAATGAATAAACAGGGTTGCAAGTTTGTTGAGAAGGATATCATGTAAGAATGAGATTTAGATTGAACATAGATTTCTATTGACAAGGTGAATGGATAGATCGTATATCTGAAGATACAAATAAGTCTCAAATATCTATATTTATGTGATTAATTCATGGAATTGCCCAATAGATAAGGGACTGATCATTTACAGGATCACTTGTTCATGCTCCTGCATATTAGGGGTTTTTGTTGAATTCAAAATCTTTTAGTCAAATAAATACTGTTTGTCATTTCTTGTAGTGGGCTAAAAGGAATTAACCCTCACTCAGCTTATGAATGTCGTAGATTTGCATTTAGCTACTATAGATCTATGTCATTGCATAAGTTATTAAGAGAAATAAGGGTTTTCATCTACTATTAACAGGTTTAGATTTATGTTTTAAATGCACTGGTACCATATCTCAAAACCTGAAGGTTAACCTGCCTAGGTCTTGCAGAGCTTGAACTGAAGAAGGAGTTATGCCTTATAGTTGGCCCAAGGCTGTAGACAGGTGTATCAGTCATAGGAAATTGCTAGCCTTAGATGCATTTGTTTGGTTTCTTAGTCATTTTCAAAACTTTTAAATCAAGAGCCAACAAAATGGTGACTCGTTGGGTACTGTATTGAATCAAATTTAAGACAAACCTTTAGAATTTGAAAAGAAGAGATTCAATACAATAGGTGAAGTGCATTAAAAAGTTTCAGTAGTAAGTTCTCTGATGTTCTTCTAGTTTTCTTACTCCAAATCATGCACCCCAGTGAAGTTTTATCCATTTGAAACAGTAGTTTCGAAGGATTGAATGTAGATTGTTGTCACTAAGTTTTATCTTCAATCAATTCAATCAGTTCTTATTTTTCAAGGTGCTATTGTAATTCAAAGTCGAAATTTTTTTAAAAATGTTTTCTCTCTTTTAAGTGTTTAAAAGTTTTGCAAAATTCTACAAAGTGAAATTTCAATTCAGATCTGTCATGTATGATTTATGTTTAAAATCTTTCTCACAATTGTGAGTGGTGACTCTCTAAAGGATTTCTGTACTAGTGTAGATCGGTTATGTATAAATGTTTTCAAAGAGTTTTTAGCTCGGTAATGTAGATCTGAAAGTTAAGTTTTATACAAGAAGAGAGATATATGAATTTCTAACAGATAAGTTTAGAAGTGTTGTTTGATCTATTGTCATAAGTTTTGAAATGATAAAAAATGAACTACACTTGTGACTCACAATTGTGAGTGGTGACTCTCTAAAGGATCTCTATACCAGTGTAGATCGGTTATGTATAAATGTTTTCAAAGAGTTTTTAGCTTGGTAACGCAGATCTAAAAGTTAAGTTTTAGAGAAGAAGAGAGATATAGGAATTTCTGACCGATAAGTTTAGACGTGTTGTTTGATCTATTGTCATAAGTATTGAAATGATAAAAAATGAACTACACTTGTGATTTCATTTAATTCTCCTGAAGGAGATGGCGACTCTAGAAATGATATGATCAATGGTGTTAGGAAATGAGATCAGCACTAGGCCAATCAGAAGATCAGTGGTTTCATGAAGCAACACTTGACGTATTTTATATTTTCATGTGATTCCTATTTTATGAAAGTGAGTTATACATATGTGTTCTCTGTCAAGTGAAGTTTCGGCACTAAGAAGAGGAGAATAGTTTTAAGGTTTTATACATTTCACTAGATCTGTTTCAACTAGTTATATTTAAGTTTGTGAAGTGTATTCGAAGAAAGTTTATTTGGTAGAAAGTTATGTAGATCTGTCGCAAATTACAAATCAGAATTATGGGTGAATGAGGTTCAAATTTTTTAAAGGATGTCAAGATTCATCTCACCTAATATTCAGTCTGTCAGTGAAATTCCTAAATCTATTTCTACCAAGCGGTATATGCCATTAAGTTTTAATGGTATTCATGGTTTCCCAAATGTCATTCCTTATGATGTCTGAAATAAATTTCATAAGTTTAGAGGAGGCCATCATGTTTCAGCTAGTCATCATATTCAGATATTCAATGATTTGATGGGTGACTATGAAATTGCTCATGAGGACGTGCACATGAAATTATTAATTCAAACCTTGGAAGGAGATGCTAGGGACTAGTTTTCATTTTTACCAGCACTTTCTATTTTATCTTGGAGTGAGTTGCATTCAGCCTTCATGGAGAAATTTGGAGAATGGGTAAGCATATCTGATTTTTATGATAAGTTCTTGAAGATCCATATTGAGTGTAATGAACTTGGTCCTCAATTTAATATCAGATTTGCAAAGGTTCTTAATGAAATCCCTGAGAATTATAGACCCGATGATCAAATGTGTTTAGTTGTTTACTTCGATGCATTTCACAAGAAAATGAACTATCTACTAAGGGATAAAGAACCATAGACATTATATCAGGCTTTTGTGACTGCTAGGGATATTGAAAATAATTTGAAATATGGATTGACTAGAGCTCTATTTGCTATGTATGATTATAGGTATAATGGTTATGGAAGAAAGGATGAGCGTATTATTGATACTTTAGTTTCAAATAAGCATATAAGTACCCCTACTGTAGGTTTTAATAAAGTGGACAATTCAAATCAGAATATGTCTACAAGGAAGGTTAGTTTGGTTACAAATGATGACACACATGTTCATGATGCTATAGCAGTAGGATGTATCTCAGACTTTGATAGGGTTTAGCATTATGTTGATTTTACGAATCAAGGTTTAGTTACAACAGTAAGTTCTTCTCATGATTATTATATGAATGATGATGTAAGTAACATTTCAAAATTTGAAGTTGTTGAACCTAGATCTTAGTTTTGTGCAAGTGAAGCGGCTGAGAGTTACCTCTATGATCATGAGTTTAATGTTGTTGATCCAACATGTAATAGAGAGATAACACAAGATGAAGGATGTAAGCCACATTCATCTCAGTCATAGTTAGAAGAACTAAGCTCATGTATTGATAATGTTTCAGCAAAAGAAGGGAAGATGGATTTTCTTGATCAGCAAGATATGCAAGAAATGAACTATCTCATTGAGAGATTACATCATGTTGAAAGTGTTATTAAATCTGAATTTGAAAGACAGTCATTTCTATGTGAGTACAATGAAGCTGAAAGTCATCTTTCAAGTGATAATGAAGTTGATGATCCAATGTATTGTGAAGAAGCATCATGTGAAGATAATGGTGAGAGTAGTTACTCAAATCAAGGAGAGGACAGTCATAGTGTATGTTCATCTTCATGTGAATCAGATGCAAATTGGGAAGAAGAAAGCAATGATGGGAGTGAGTATTCTTATGTCAGTAAAAGTATGAGTTCTATTTCTAAATCTGAAAGTGAATTTCCAATTCAGAGTTATACAAGTTAGCTAGATGTTGAAAGTTGTGAAGATTTATCTACACAATATGAGGATAAAGAGGTTGTTTATAAGAATGGATTACCTAATTGTGTAAATGAATGTCTTGAGAATGAATGCAGTGATGATCAGTATATGAATGATTATAAGGTTAATGTATCCGCACCTATTACTAAGATGAATAATGATAGGTCTGCAGGACATTTGAATCACCTACATGAAGACAATGAAAGTAACTTTGATTTATATTCTACATGGTTGGTTGATGGAGTAGAAAGTGAGTCCACATGTAGTTCTGATTTTTCTTCACATGTTAAAAATCTATGTGAAGACAAGATGGGTAATGGTTTTAAAGTATATACTAACACTCTGTATGATGAAAATCTTGAGGATGATCAGCCTATTTTTTTTCATAATTTTCAAAGAGGATCACTACATGGAGTTGTTAACCCGTTGTTTGAAGAGCACATGGATAATTTAGAATTAGTTGAGAATGAGTTTGATGATGATACGTTGCCTTACTGCTATAAGAGATCAGAATGTTCTTCTTCCGAGTATGATAGTGAAACTAATGATTATGTTGCATTTGAAGAGATAGGGGACAAGGTGTTTGACGAAGTTGTTTTTGAAAATCAGTATGCACCTTGCAATGAGTTTTATGATGAACTCTCTGATGTGAAAACTAATCTATTTTATGATTGTGAAGAACCATTTGAAGATTGTTGATTAGCTTCAAATTCTGACATTGATGATATCTATGAGTACAAGTCAAAGTGTTCATTTGAGTATCATCTACTCATACATGAGGATTCACATTTTGAAGGTATAAGTGATTCTTTTCTCCATGTTGAATATGATGCATTCATATTCACAGTTGATAGCATGCATGATTTATTAAATAAAGATAAGTTTTAGTTTCAGTCTGATATGTTTGAGCATGCTAATCAGTATTTTTATAACGAGAAAATAGTTGAGAATGAAGCAAATTTTTATATGCATTATGGAAGTAAGAGTGAAGATTCAATTTTACTAAGTGTGGAGTTTCAAGATGCTAATCTAATTGGTGAAACTAATAGGATAAGTATTTTTAGTTTACCTCATGCTTATTTGGATGAGAATCAATTTTATGATAGAGGTAAAGGATTTTGTTGAAGTTTGGTGGCCCGAGGTCATCATATGTACATAGTAGGAGTAGTTGTTTCTTGTTTTTAATAAAACTGTTCGAGAGAGTTTTTGAAGTTCAAGTGTGCAGTATGCTTCTTCCAAAGATCTAAAAACTTTCCATGCCCACAAGGGACATGCATCCCTAGATAGAACCACTGTTGGTGCTCAAAATTGTAGCCAAATTTTGAGCACCATTGAAGAAATTGAGCCCTATAAATGATTTTGATATGATTTTACTCAGCTGACAAGTTAAAGCCTAAGAGGTGTTCAGTGCTTCTAGCACTTTCCATTCAACCTATCTAAGTGTTCCATGAAGTTAAATTGACATTCTGAGCTTTTTCGTGAAGCCTTGTTTTAAGCAATTTCCAAATCTGCATTTTACCCTAAGTGTCAAACAGTGCCAGGAGGTTGTGTTTGCATCTAAATATCTCGAACCCAAAATTGTGTCATGACCTGCCACTTTGGTAATATCTAGTATCCATACCTAAAAACCTATGCTTTAGATTTTGAGTCATTTTCAATCCATTTGACTAGGTTTTGAATCCCTCAAAGTTGGTTAGTTACTATTTTTGTGCATTTTCCATTTGCACATAATTTTGGGAGTCGTTGACCAAAATCTTGAAATTATTTTTGCGTTGCATTGTAGACATCAGAGAATTGTTATGTTTAAAGTTTTAGCTCATGATGAATCCGTTTGATCAATTTTCAAACGTGATTCCAAACATAATTTCTAAAATTTTACTGGTGTTAGTATTTGCAGATTGATTAGCAGCCCTATTCGTGACATTATATCTCCTGATCTGTGACTTTTCAAATCAAATGGATTGTACCCCTATGTTTTCCTCTAAAAATACTTCAAGTGTGTCAGTTTCCAAGTCATGATGAATCCATTTGCACACTTTTTCGGGACCTTTCCATTCGTAAAAAATGTTTTCTACCAGTGCTTTCAATCTGCAAAATTCAAGTAGCCCACTTTGACCGCTTGCCATTTGTGCTCTGTCATTCGTCATGAGCCCAAATCCCATATTCATATTGTCCTCATGATAGTGAACAAACATCCTAGTTTTCTTTTCCCCATGTGCTCATCTGCCCAGTTTTTAAGGGCAAATCCAAGCCTAGTTTGTTGTTTTCTGATGTCTTTTCATGCATATAATTCTGAGAAGGAAACTTTGATAGTCAATATCTTTTGACTGAAAATTTTTCATGAGACAAGTTTCAATAGGGTAGGAATATGTGAAACAAAGAATCAGTGTGCCAGTTTTTAGAGCCCATCCAGGTGTTTGGGTCAATTTTTAAAGCCAACTGACAGGCCTGTTAGCAGAAGATCACAAGTTGCAGATCAATGATAAAATGAGTTTAAAATGTTGATCCATTGGTCGAATTTGATTTCAATTAGTTCCAGATGGTTAATGTATCAGTTTTGCAATTCATTTGTTTGAAAACAAAAAAAATTTAGTCAGATCAACATTGGGGCTTGACTGATTCCATCAAGCAGAGTGATTCAAAGCATGAAAATAATGAAGTTAAAGTAAATGCCTCCATATCTAAAGTGATGAAGCATATTTATTAACCACAACATCTAAATTTCCTTACAATGATTGATCATATTTGGACTTGTTGAAAACTCCTTCCAATTTCTTCCTTTGTATTTCTTCCCATATCAGCAGCCGAAGCCTTCTTTCCATTAGTTCTTAGAATTGAACAAAGCGAAGATAAACTCAAGCAAGATGCCAGACAAAAATCTCAATGAAATAGCTATTGTTAGGAGAGATGTGGGTGAAATTTCTAATACTACTATTGAGATTAAGATAAAGACACTTGATTCACATATTCACACTTTACGGGTTAAAAGAGATATGTCAGTTCCTGTTATAAAAGAACAAATTGTAGCCTTAACCGGTGTCCCATTAGAAAGACAACATCTTATTTGTTTTGGAAAGGTCTTGAAGGATAACCAACTATTGTTAGATTATCATGTTGAGGATGGACATACATTACATTTGGTGGTTCGGCAAAGCCTAAAGTGAAGAAGGAGTTATGCCTTATAGTTGGCCCAAGACTGCAGTCAAGTGTATCTGTTATAGGAAATTGCTAGCCTTAGATGCATTTGTCTGGTTTCTTGGTCATTTTCAAAACTGTTAAATCAAGAGCCAACAAAATGGTGACTCCGCTGGGGATTGTATTGAATCATATTTAAGACAAACCTTGAGAATTTGAAAAGAAGAGATTCAATATAGTAGGAGAAGTGCATTAAAAAGTTTCAGCAATATGTTCTAAGATGTTCTTCCAGTTTTCTTACTCCAAATCATGCACCCTAGTGAAGTTTTATCCATTTGCAACAGTAGTTTTGAAGGATTGAATGCAGATTGTTGTCACTAAGTTTTATCTTCAATCAATTCAGTCAGTTCTTATTTTTCAAGGTGCTGTTGTAATTCAAAGTCAGAATTGTTTTAAAAGTGTTTTCTCTCTTTTAAGTGTTTAAAAGTTCTACAAAATTCTACAAAGTGAAATTTTAGTTCAGATCTTCCATGTATGATTTATGTTTAAAATCTTTCTCACAATTGCGAGTGGCAACTCTCTAAAGAATCTCTGTACTAGTGTAGATCGGTTATGTATAAATGTTTTCAAAGAGTTTTCAGCTTGGTAATGCAGATTTGAATGTTAAGTTTGAGACAAGAAGAGAGATATATAAATTTCTTACACATAAGTTTAGAAGTGTTGTTTGATCTGTTGTCATAAGTTTTGAAATGATAAAAAATGAACCACAGTTGTGATTTCATTTAATTCTCCTCAAGGAGATGGCGACTCTACAAAGGATATGATCAGTGGTGTGAGGAAATGAAATCAACACCAGGCCAATTAGCAGATCGGTGGTTTCATGTAGAAACAGTTTAGGTATTTTATATTTTCATGTGATTCCTATTTCATGAAAGTGAGTTATACATATGTGTTATCCGTCAAGTGAAGTTTCAACACTAAGAAGAGGAGAATAGTTTTAAGGTTTTATACATTTCACTGGATCTGTTTTAGTTGGTTATATTTGAGTTTGTGAAGTGTATTCGAAGAAATTTTATTTGGTCAAAAGTTGTGTAGATCTACTGCAAATTACAAATCAGAATTATGGGTGAATGAGGTTCAAATTTTTTAAAGGATGTCAAGATTCATCTCACCTAATATGCAGTTTGTCAGTGAAATTCCTAGATCTATTTCTATGAGGCAGTATATGCCATTATTTTTTAAAGGTATTCATGGTTTCCCAAATGTCACTCCTAATGATGTCCGAAATAAATTGCCTAAGTTTAGAGGAGACCATCATGTTTCAGCTGTTCATCATACTCAGATATTCAGCGATTTGATGGGTGACAATGAAATTGCTCATGAGGACGTGCACATGAAGTTATTCATTCAAACCTTGGAAGGAGATGCTAGATACTGGTTTTCATTTTTACCAGCACTTTTTATTTTGTCCTGGAGTGAGTTGCATTCAGCCTTCATGGAGCAATTTGGAGAATAGGTAAGCATATCTTATTCTTATGATAAGTTCTTGAAGATCCATATTGAGTGTAATGAACTTGTTCCTCAATTTAATGTTAGATTTGTAAAGGTTGTAAATGAAATCACTAAGAATTACAGACCTGATGATCAAATGTGTTTAGCTATTTACTTCGATGGATTTGACAAGAAAATGAACTATCTACTAAGGGATAAAGAACCACAAGCATTATATTAGGCTTTTTTGATTGCTAGGGATATTGAAAATAATTTGAAATATCGATTGACTAGAGGTCATTTTTCTATGTATGATTTTTGGTATAATGGTTATGAAAGAAAGGATGAGCGTACTATTGATGCTTCAGTTTCAAATAAGCATATAAGAACCCCTGCTATAGGTTTTAATCAAGTGGAAATTTTAGATTAGAATATGTGTACAAGTAAGGTTAGTTCGGTTACAAATGATGACACACATGTTCATGATGCTATAGCAGTAGGATGTATCTAAGACTTTGATAGGGTTTAGCATTATGTTGCATCTGAAGAGATAGGCGACAAGGTGTTTGACGAAGTTATTTTTGAAAATCAATATGCACCTTGCAATGAGTTTTATGATGAACTCTCTGATGTGAAGACTAATCTGTTTGCTGATTGTGAAGAACCATTTGAAGATTGTGGATTAGCTTTAGATTCTGACATTGATGACATGTGTGAGTACAAGTTAGAGTGTTCATTTGAGTATCATCCGCTCATACATGAGGATTCACATTCTGAAGGTATGAGTGATCCTTTTCTCCATGTTGAATATGATGCATTCATATTCACAGTTGATAGCATGCACGATTTATTAAATAAAGATAAGTTTTAGTTTTAGTCTAATAGTTTAAGCATGCTAATCAATATTTTCATAATGAGAAAACGGTTGAGAATGAAGCAAATTTTTATATGCATTATGGAAGTAAGAATGAAGATTAATTTTTACTAAGTGTGGAGTTTTAGGATGCTGATCTAATTGGTGAAACTGATAGGAGAAGTATTTTTAGTTTACCTCATGCATATTTGGATGAGAATCAAGTTTATGATAGAGGTAAAGGTTTTTGTTGAAGTTTGGTGGCCCAAGGTCGTCATATGTACATAGTAGGAGTAGTTGTTTCCTATTATTAATAAAGTTGTTCAAGAGAGTTTTTGAAGTTCAAGTGTATGGTCTACTTCTTCTAGAGATCTGAAATCTTGCCATTCCTACAAGGGACATGCACCCCCAGACAGAGCCACTTTTGGCACTCAAAATTGTAGCCGAATTTTGAGCATCATTGAAGAAATTGAGGCCTATAAATGATTTTGATATGATTGTACCCAGCTGTTAGGTTAAAGCCTAAGAGGTATTCAGTGCTTCTAGCACCTTCCATTCAGCCTGCATGAAGTCTTGTTTTAAGCAATTCCCAAATATGCATTTTACCCTAAGTGTCAAACAGTGCTAGGAGGATGTGTTTGCATCTAAATATCTCGCACCCAGAATTGTGTCATGACATGCCACTTTGGGAATATCTAGTATCCATACCTAAGAACCTATGTTTCAAATTTTGAGTCATTTTGAATCCATTTGACTAGGTTTTGAATCCCTCAAAGTTTGTCAGTTACTTTTTTTGTGCATTTGCACTTTGCACGTAATTTTGGGAGGCCCTATTTGACATGTTGTAATTTTGACCCAATATTTTTGTGTTGTATTTTAGACATTAGAGACTTGTTATGTTTTAAGTTTCAGCTCATGATGAATCAGTTTGATCAGTTTTCAAACGTGATTCCAAATGCAATTTCTAAAGTTTTACTGGTGTCAATATTTCAAAATTGATTAGCAGCCCTGTTCGTGACATTATAACTCCTAATCTATAATTGTTCAAGTCAAATGGATTGTACCCTTATGTTTTCCTCTAAAAATACTTCAAGTGTGTCAGTTTACAAGTCATGATGAATCCATTTGCACACTTTTCTTGGTGCTTTCCATTCATAAAAAATGTTTTCTGCCAATTCTTTCAATCTGAAAAATCCAAGTAGCCAACTTTGACCACTTTCCATTTGTGCTCTATCATTCATCATGAGCCCAAATCCCAGATTCATATTTTCCTCATGATAGTGAACAAATATCCTAGTTTTCTTTTCCCCATGTGCTCATTTGCCTAGTTTTTAAGGCCAAATCCAAACCTAGTTTGTTGTTTTGTTACTTGTTTTCATGCAGATAATTTTGAGAAGGAAACTTTGACAGTCAATATCTTTTAACTGGAAATTCTTCATGAGATGAGTTTTGACATGGCAGGAGTATGTTGAACAAAGAATCAATGTGGCAATTTTTATAGCCCATTCAGGTGTTTGGGTCAATTTTTAAACCCAACTAACATGCCTGTTAGTAGAATATCACAAGTTGCATATGAATGATAAAATTAGTTTAAAATGTTGATCCATTGGTCGAATTCAATTTCAATTAGTGCCAGATGGTTAATGTATCATTTTTGCAATTCATTTGTTCGAAAACGAGAACAAAATTAGTCGGACCCACGTTGGGGCCCGATTGATTCCATCAGACAGAGTGATTCAAAGCATGAAAATAATGAAGTTAAAGTAAATGCCTCCATGTCTAAAGTGATGAAGCATATTTATTAACCACAACATCTAAAGTACCTTACAATGATTGGTCATATTTGGACTTGCTGAACACTCCTTCCAATTTTTTCCTTTGTTTTTATTCCCATATCAGCAACTGAAGCCTTCTTCCCATCAGTTCTTAGAATTGAACAAAGCGAAGATAAACTCAAGCAGGATGCCAGACAACAATGTCAATGAAACAACTATTGCCAGGAGAGATGTGGGTCAAAGTTCTAATACTACTATTGAGATTAAGATAAAGACACTTGATTCACATATTCACACTTTACGGGTTTGAAAAGATATGCCAGTTCCTGTTATAAAAGAAAAAATTGCAGCCTTAACTGGTGTCCCATTAGAAAGACAACATCTTATTTGTCATGGAAAGGTCTTGAAGGATAACCAACTATTGTTAGATTATCATGATCAGGATGGACATACATTACATTTGGTGGTTCGGCAACCTCTTCCACCATCTTCTTCATCAACAGTAGGGGCAAGGAAGCCAGTGAATTTGAGAAAGAGCCAAGTAGCAAGTATTCAATGTTGGAGGAATCCACACGCCTGGGGAAGTCAAGAGGACATTATGGAGATATAGATGCATGTGATTTACACCTTGATCCTTGTGGCATGAGAATTATAGACTTGATGATCAAATGTGTTTAGTTGTTTACTTCAATGCATTTGACAAGAAAATGAACTATCTACTAAGGGATAAAGAACCACAGACATTATATCAGGCTTTTGTGACTGCTAGGGATATTGAAAATAATTATAAATATAGATTGTCTAGAGGCCATTTTTCTATGTATGATTGCCAGTATAATGGTTATGAAAGAAAGAATGAGCATATTATTGACACTTCAGTTTCAAATAAGCATATAAGTACCCCTGCTATAGGTTTTAATCAAGTGGAAAATTTAGATTGGAATACGTGTATAAGTAAGGTTAGTTTGGTTACAAATGATGACACACATGTTTATGATGCTATAGTAGTAGGATGTATCTTAGACTTTGATAGGGTTTAACATTATGTTGATTTTACGAATCAAGGTTTAGTTATAGCAGTAAGTTCTTCTCATGATTATTATATGAATGATGATGTAACTAACATTTCAAAATTTTAAGTTCATGAGCTGATGTGCCATTTCTATATCCAAAGTTTCTTAAGCTAAATTTTTCCCATGCTAATGTGTTTGATACTCTCTGACTTGTATGCTCTATATCTAGTATGTATCTACTCTATTTGTACTCCCCCTTTGTTTTTGCTTCCCCTTTTTACACATCTCCTTGTAGTTTGTGTTATCCTTCTAGCTTTATTTCCTTATCTCTCTTTAAAACTCAAAATTTTATATCTCCCCATTTGGGTATATCTCCTAGGTATACCTCCCTCATGTATTATCTCCCCTATTCTTATTATCTCCTATCTTTATTATATCTCCACCTTTTTGACACTTATGCCAATGGGTCCTAAGAATGAAAGGAATATTTAGCCAAAAAAGTTTACTTATCTCCATTACCATCTTCAGAGAAGCATCCCAATTATCTAAGGAAATTTCCATTGCTTTGAGTTGGATGGATGTCTCTGCTGCAAGATGTACTAGGCCTTCTAATGTAGAAAGATTTGGATCTTTCTTCAAAACATTTTCTACATAAGCCATCTCTTTATGTAATACTTCTAGATATGGGGTTATTGTAGATTGAATTTGCATTAGTTTGGCCTTAACATTAACCTCTTCTGCTATTAATATAGCTAACTCCTTCTGAGTGTGAAGCATTGTAGAAAAATGCTTCTCACTTTGAGCTGGATCCTTAGGTAGTTGTGTGCTAGATATCTTAACATTCCTCTCCAAGCTCAGTATTCTTTGGCTAGTCTCTTGTGTGAAATTTGAAGAACCACACAGTTTAGTGTACAATGAGAATATGTTCTCAAGTACTATTTTCACCTTTTCTATCTTCTTAGCTAGTTCTACTTGTTATAGTTCTATCTCACTAGATATCTTCTCATTAACCTTCATTTGAAACTTCTTTTCAAACCATTCTAATAATTTAACATTAGTATCAAGATCTTCATTTTGTACTTGGTCTAGTATGTTGGACAGTTGCTCCATGATAGGCTTTCTTTCATCAATTACTAGTAAGTTAAATGCATCAAGGAATATGTCTTTGATTTCTACTAATGCTTTCTTTTGCCTATACTCATTTCTAAGTATCTCCTGCTTCTTTTTCCTTTCCAATGTCTGTTGCACTTCATTTATCTATGATAGGTTCATTGTCTTGTAGTCATAACTTTGTATAACTATTTCTTCATCAAGTGCAGGGTCTCCATAGTGAAGTACGCTTGCTACCTCGATGGAGATCAAGCCTAGTGCTAATAATTGTAGTGGTATTGCATCAGTGCTTGACTTCTCAGTAGGAGTCCCTAAGGTGGGAAAATTTACTAGAGTTTGTATTGTCTCTTGATCTCTTTCCTTGGGGGTTTTCTTCTCTTCCTTGTCCTCTTCTCTTCCGCCTTGATCAATTATAGTGATTTGAGGAAGTGCACCTTGGCTTTGTGCCATAGGATCCTTCTGTCCTGTCTGCTCCTTATCTTGCTCCTCGGTAGTTATTGTAACTAAAGTATCAACCTTAGTAGTTGTGTCTTGTGTTGCTTTCTCTTTTGGTTGATCACTTGTAGCTATAGGAAGTTGTGAAGGTGGTTCTTATGTGTTTAGCTTCTCCTTAGTAATTTTAGCTACAGCCTTTTGTAACTCTTCCACACTCACTAAAACAAGATTTGTGCACAACTATGATTATAATGTTATTTGGTGAAGGATATTTTTGAGATACTCAAGAGTCAATCGATTAATGTTCTAACTTAAGGTTTTAGGAACATCCTTCACAATTATAGTTTCTGTAGATGTAGGTGTTGTATGTGGAGGACTGGGTGGTGGCAATTGGGTGTCTTGGACACTCTGTTCTTATTGTTGCTCCTTAGTTGTTGTCTCATCACCTTTATGTGTCTTCTCCTCCACTATAACCTCTTCTTTCTCTTTCTCCCTTTCTTGCTCCTCATTTTCCTCTCCTTCCTCTTCATCAGTTCTTCCCTCAAAGGGATCTTCTTGTTCTTTTTTGATAGTTGTTAACCCATAAATCAATTTCCACATTTGTGTGGACTTCTTTACAACATCCTCAATTTTATTATTTTAGAATGTTGAAGGCATTGTATTTGGGTGCAAATTTTCTCCCATGTTTCTTGTTAGCCTTGCTTATTTGACCTTTTGTAAGGTTTGGCATTACATGAGCCAATGTTGACTCTGTTGTTTCCTTCTCCATTTTTAGGCAATAATGTCATTTATTTTCAGCTATTGAGGTTAGCTCCTTAGACATTGACTTATCTAGTTCAAGTGGAGTAGTCTTGAAATGGCCATAATAGTGTAGATAGATTATTCCACTATGTTTTTCTCTTCTCTACTCAACTTATTAAAATCAATATCTTTTAAACTAGTTAAATCTACATTATCCCTAATGTTATCACAAACATTCTCCAAATTAGATTTAGTGGAGTGTCTTACCACTCTAAATTGATCATTGCCAGATTCAGTCTTCTCTTCATCTAACTCTAGAGGTGCAACATATTTTCTTCTTTTCTTTCTTTTAGGTCCTCCTTGCTCTATGGATTTTTTCTTTTCCTATATCTTTACCACTTTTTTTGTTCCCCTTGTTGTTGACTTGGCTAGGCTTGGCTTTGTTGCTTTCTTCTTCACTTTAGGTTGTGTAGCAGGCTATTTTTGTGCCTTTCTCTTCTTGGGTTCAGCCTTGGGTGCTTCCTACTTGGTACCTTCTTCTTCCTCTACATCCTCACCCATGCCTTGGATCAAAGATAATGGTTCTTGACCTTGTTCTTCCTCATCTTCTTCTGCTTCTTCATCTTCTTCTTCTTCAGCAATACCCTCACAAAATTTTGCCTTTAACTTCTTAAAAAAAATTTCCTTTTTCTTTAGTGTGGATGAAATTTTTAACTCCATGTCTACCTTTGACCTTACCATATCAAAAGTACCAAAATGTGGTGCACTGTTGTCCACTTCCTCTGCTAATAGTGCAGTTATAGTTGCAAATGGCTCATCTATGTTTATCTCATATCCAAGAGGTCTTATCCATCTAACCCTTGGTATGATAGCTATAATATAGGTATGGTCAATATCCACAAGAAAACATACATCATTAACATGTTGTTCTACTAATGAAATAGGCATCCTTGGCCTTTGTTTCAAGGATTTCTTGAAATTCTCAAAATAACTTGTCATGAGAGTTTAAAAATTAGCTCCCATTTGTTCAATATATTTATTCACTTGAGCAATAATGGTCTTATTTTCTTTTCAAACAACTTTACCAAAGGATGGAAATTCATTTTGTACATAGATGAATATAAAAATCAAAATTGCACCAAATTTGCACTATGCCTCCTTTATTTTCCTTATTACTGCCAAGTTTTCATTGATCTGTTGCAATTGCAATTCTGCAAGATCGGAAGTATGATCCTTTTTCACTAGTTTGTAACCAACATCCAATGCAATGCATAGCACACTATTAAGTCTATTGGATTGATAGAATTTGTGAGAAATAACCCTAACAACAAAATCAACAAGAGGGTCTTGGATAGTATCTATAGTCATTCATCTCTTGTTCCATTTGGCACCTATGTTTTTTCTCAATTGCTTCCTTGGAATCACTTCTAACGTTCTTTGGCTGATCTAGGATTGGATACCTTGTTACTCTATGTACAATCCTTTTTGTTATTTTCACTAGACCATCCTCCAACCATAAGCTTCCATCATGAATTATTCTTAACACTATATGATCCATTCAGTTTTTAAAATTGTGGGGAATTCTAGGGCATGAGTCAAACCCTTCTTCTCAATGATTTGGTATTCCTCTTTCAATACTCCATTTTCACAGAATTTTTCATAGGATTCCCTCATCTCCATGTCATCTATGGCTCCAATTTTGTAGTTTTAACATCTCCTAACATCTTGGACCATAACTACCTTAGGAGGTATAACAAATAGGGCTCTGGCTATGTCATTTTTGTATGCTACTTTTGGGATTGGCCAAAAATCTGGTTGTTTAACTTTGTTGGACACAAGTTGGACCTCAAACAACTCTTTCTCCTAGGTTTTCTTAGAACTAGCAGCCATTTTCTTCTATCTAGGCTTTAAGCACAAAGAAGTTTAAAACTACATAGCTCAGCACTAGTGTAGATACCTTTGAATCGATAAAATTGTGTTGAATCACTATTCAAATTGGCTCAAATGTTGGATTCTTTGCTTTGAAGTCATTCTGCTATCTTCTTCGTCTTTGCTATTTGATCATGATGAAGAAAAATGGTTCAAAATATGATCATATACCCTATTTTTGTAGCATTTAATGCTTAGTGCATTTATAGTTGTCCACTTGGCTTCTTAAGCTTTTTTGCATTACTTGACTTCCATTGTCTTTCCACCACTCAGCATCCATTGAAGTATCTCTTACTCGACTTCAACTAAAATTTCTCTTTACTCAGCTTCCACTACCAAATCGGTTGTAGCTAATCATTTGGCTTCTACTGACTTTAGCAATCAACTCGGCATGTATTGAAATTTTACTCACCATCTAAGGGCAACTTGGCAACACTTATGAGATCTTGAAATTTTGACTTTGCATCCTTGTTCATGTTGATCTCTCCTTTTCTAGTACTTGCTTGTTTAGGAATTGATGTATGATAAAGCTTTATATATTAGTTCCACATGCCTTCTTGTGCTTAGTTAGATGAGGTGTGACCACTTGACCTTTTAGGTGAAGTGATCCCTCCATTTGATGTGTTGCTTCCATCCTTCTTCTTCCATGTCTTATTCATTTCTCCTCTGATGTGTTCAACATCTACTTTTCCTTTTCCTTTGTTGATCTCTGAGTTGGGTGCCTTTGACCTTGTTAGACAATTTTTGCTGATGTGACTAGTTTTCAAATAACTAAAACATGTGATTTGGCTCAGCCATTTGCTGTAATTTCCACTGAAGTGTGTTCTTGTGCAATTTTTAGGGATATGTCCATATTCTTGATAGTAATGGTAGCTATGTTTTAGTCCCTATTGTAATGATGTCCATGATTATTTCCCCTTGCTAACTGATTAGGTGTCCACATAGGCTTTGATCTGCACTTAAAAGGTCTATGTCCATACCTCTTGCACTTGTAGTAGTGACCTTCAAATCTTGGTGTTCTAATAGTCCTAGTCCTGCAGTCATGTGCTTGATGTCCTTGCTTGTTGCACTTGTGATAGTGACCCACATTCTTAGGTTTGTCATGTTGATGGTCATTTTTTCTCTTGCATACATTAGAGGTATGTCCCTTTTTACCACAAAAATGACAAGTAGGTTTAGTGTTCTTACCTTTGTCACTTCTTTCTTCTGTTGTCTTGGATGACTCTCCTTGTTTACTGTTGGTGTATCCTAGTCCTAAAGTATCATTGCTGGCTCTTGGTGATTTCAACAGCTATTCAAAGTACTTGATGGCCTCATTAGGTTTGTTGAAGCTCTTTACAATTTCCTTCTCTCTTTTCAAGTCATTTCTAGTTGTTCATTTTGCATTTTTAGTGTTGATATCTCAATATCCTTGACATTAAATTCATGATGTACACTCATCATCTGGCTTAGGGTGTTTAGTTGCATGTTTGAAATTCTTGTAAGCTCAATTGACTTTTCTTCCACTCTGTTGGCAAGGTTTCTCTTGTCTTCTTCCAGCATAGCCTTGACTTCAATGGGTCTTTTATTTTGTTCAATTAATTCACAAAGCATCATGGCTTGAGATTCGTGTTCAATCTTTAGTGTTCTAATTTCTTCTTCTTGAGCTCTGTTCTTCTCCATTTGGTCTGTTATTGCTGCATCAAAATATTTGGAATCTCCATTTGCAAATAATTTTGAGGTGTCAATGTCCTTGTATTGTGTATCATTCTTAGCTATGGCAATCTCTCTTCTTCTCTTTAAAGATTTTCTCAATTTTTCTCTGGCTTCTTCCAAAGTGTGTGGAGCAAGTTTTACATCAATCACTTGATTCTCTATTATCTTCCCAAGTTTGTAGACTTCAATTTCCATATCTTCTCTCCAAGCTATAAGGCTCTTCCTTGTCAGAACTTGGTTCTGACACCAATTTTTAGAATTTATAAGTGGGAAGGTTTACTTCTGAGAGGGGGAGGGGGTTGAATCAAAAGAAACTAACTTTAACCTTTTAAAAAAAAATTAGTTGAGATCATTCACATGCATCTAACATATCTACTTAACATGAAAGTAAAGACGTGGATGAAAATAGATAACACAATATTTTTGTAACCCAAAAACCCTCCAAAATGAGAAGGTAAATTTGGGGTGGGGATGATACCCACAAATTATCACTGCAACAATATGTAACTGTTTAAGGTTATAAAGATTGACCACTTCCAATGGTCTGCCTTGTGAAAGGCCTATCCTATGAAAGGCTTTACACTTTGTTAAAAGCAACCTGGTCAGAGGATTTACAAACACTCTTGAAATGTTACCCTGTTAAAGAATTTAGCACCTCATTCAAAGGCTTACAACATGGCTGTTAGACCAACCTATCAACATAGGATTTTCATTCCTAATACAATGGCTAGAGAGTATTAGAGAGCCTTGACCTGATGACTTGCAATCTTTAATTATTGATTCTAGATCCTTGTTCTGCTCTATCTATTATGATCTTTCCTTGACCTAATATGTCTCTCCTCAAAGTTCTAATTCTCTATTCTAACCAACTAGATTCTACAATGCTACTCTTCCCTCTGAGTCTTTACACCATTTTAAACTTCACTAACATTCTCTCATACAATACTTTCACACACACATAATGGGGTTTCATCCTTCTTTTAAAGGCTTTGAAGACTTAGGGTTAGGTATAAATCTATGATTAGTATTCATCCTTCTTTTCCCGCTCAATTCTTTCACTTTTCCTATTGGTTGCATGCTTTCTCCATTTTTCTTATTGGTTCTATGTTCATTACATAGGGAATGCAAAAGATTCAATCTTATCTTCAAGATCCTTTGAGATTCATCTGAAGTCGGCTCAAAAATGGTTCACATCTGAGTTTTTGAAGGCACAAACTCATATGTTGATTTTATGTTACTCGGCACTTACTAGTTGTTGATGCTTGACACATATAGGAATTTTGTCTAAGTCAAATCCTATAGTAATTCTGTTTAGCTTGACATCTATACTTTGATTGGCACCTATAGTGACTTGGCATCACTTATCACTTGGCACTTAAATCTTTCTTAGCACCTAAAGTTCACTCAACACCTATTGAATCTCTGGCTTAGCATATACTATAGCTTGGCATCTATATTATACTCAGCATCATCTTGAGAATTGGTTAAGTGTGTTGACACTCAATTGTCAAATCAAATCTAAGACCAACAATCTTCATGTTTGACATGAGTGGAAAAAACACTTAACTAAGCAATATGAATCTGATCTCTATGAGAATAATACACATTCTATTTGGCATATGTATAAAACTTCAAAAGCTTGTTCAAAATTTTGTAGAAGACTATATACCTCAAAAACTTGTAACTCCCCCTGAGCTGATGTGCCATTTTTGTATTGAAAAATTCTTAAGCCGAATTTGTCTCAGTTTCCCCAAACTCCAAATTTGAATGTCAGAGTTGAAGTTCATTGCATCTTTACATGTTTGAGTTTTTTTGCCAAAGGCATGTGTTTTTTTTGTGCTTGTTTTTGCACTTTGTGCTTGCTTGTTGATTTTCTCCACTTTGGAGAAGTTACAAGAACTTTTTTTTGCTTCACTTCATGTGAAAGCATCATCATGTTTCTCTTCCATTTTCCATGTAACAACACTTCACATCTTATTCGACAAATGTGATTACATATTTTCCATCTCATTCACCATCTGCACATGCATATAATCACATTTTTCACTTCCATTTTCATTCTCGTCTCTCCATATGGATTCATGCCTCCATGAGAAAATACATGTTTTTCCACTTCCCATGTCATTACATGTTTTTCATCTCTTCCATTTGCACTTACATGTAAAAGATCACCCACCATTCACCTCTGCTTTCCATCTCATCTTTCATCCCTTGTTGCATGTTGCATTTACATGTAATCCTTTTTTTGTGCAATGTCATCTTGAAAGCCCAAGTCACATTTTGGAAATTAGCAATCTCCATTTGCACACATTCCCATGCTCCAATCCCTTTACTTCAAAACATAAATTTTTTTCAAAGTTTGCATGCAAACATCATCAAGAAGGTTTTTAAAGTGTCAAAGAATCCATAATGTGTCAATCTACAAAGGAGAATTCACAACAACTTGAGCGAGAAAAGCTAGATCACATCAAGTTTCCACATGAAAATAGACAATTCATCAAAGTTAGAGGTTATCAAAAGGTGCAACATCATGGTTATCAAGATGAATGCAGCAATACAAAGTATAGGAACTTCCAATCCTGTGATCATCTAGGATTATATCGCCAAGTACAAGGCCCTTCAGAACAATCCCTAGGATTGTTTCAATTCTCTTCTGTCTTTCTTCTTTTTCTTTGATGTTTTGAAGAGGATGTATTACATGAAGATTTGTAATTACATGTAATGTGAGTTGCATGTGCATGTAAAAGACGTAATGTGAGTTGCATGTAACCCTATATTTTCTCTTTTAGTTAGACTAGGTCAAAGTTCGTTGATTTTCTTCCACTTTTTCCTCCACCTTTTTCTCAACTCCTATGCCTATATAAAGGATTTCTCCCTCATTAAAAAAATTATCTTTTTTTGTATGCAAGAGAGCTCTACCATATTTGTGCAAGCATAACTTTGATTGTGTAGTAGTAATTTTGTAGAAAAGTGAATAAAAGAAGCAATTGGATTCGAAGCTTTCACCAGATGTAATTGGATAGAGAAAATTAAAATTTTGACTATAATTTGTGCCTATTGTCTTGATTCATGTTATTATTCTATGTTCAATAAAAGAGCATAGTGATTTAAGAATCAATTGAGGCTAAAGCTTTGATTGGGAGTGATTGTGAAATATATAGCTAGAAGCTTTGCCTGTAGCTTATAATTCTTTCTTAATTCACAAAATAGTTAAGTTATTTTTACTTTTAGGAGTCCTTGTGCCCTAATTGTAAATCTTTTCCATATAAAAGTGCCAAACTGGTATATTTTAAGCTAGCCTTTCAGTTAGTGAAGGTTTATCGATATTTGTGTTTACAGCTCTTGATAGAAGTGTAGTTAGAGATTCACCCTACCCATCACTTGCTCCATGAGTAAGTGGATTCTTTCTTGAAGGATAAGAAGAAACCTGATATTGGTAACACCAAAGTTTTATAAAATCTCTTGACTTCTTACTTACCTTGAGTTGATCCAAAGAATGGTAAGAAGGGGGAGCCTTCCCTTTAAGGTAGGAGAGACTCTGTCTCACATGTTGTGGCTGGTCATCTTATTTTGTGACTAGATTTTTACCCAAAACTATCAATTATAAAATATCCACACAACATATCACAAGGGCATGACAACGAAATCCTAGATCTCCACTGATCTCCACCAAGGGCATGACAATGAAATGTAGAGATCATAAGGGCATGGTAATGAAATACACCAATCAAAAGGGCACAACAATGACATCTCCACCAATGTTTAGAGATCTCCACCCTTTTTTGGAGCTCTCCACCCTCTTTTGCATGCAACTCTCCACAATCAAAATAAATCAAGAATGATTTATGTCTTGTTTTCTTTTTTTCTATTTATATCTAAAATCAACTTCACATTGTATTGTAACTATTAAAAACATGAGTATTGATGATATTCCTATGGGAGGGTATTGTAGAAACATGATTAGATCATTATCATGATGATATGTTACATTCATGATTGTATTTTTCATTGATGTCAACATAATAGCTTTCTATGGTATCTGACTGAAGAATAGAGAGAAAGATTAAGTTGGTATAGATAGATTGTTGAGTATTTTTACTAAGAGAGGTTATGAGAGATACTACTAGGTATCTAGTATATGTAACTAAGCTTGGGAGAAAAAATATTAAGTCTAGAAGAAGTTATGCAAGTTTTGATGAAGATTATTCTGAGATAGAGTTTACAAAAGCATGTTTTAGTAAACTTTTTATACCTCTTAGCAAATTTATTATTTTTAGAATTGAGTTTAAAGGCATGTAGAATACATTTTTGAGATGATGTGGCTAAGCTCGATCATCATAATATCACACTTACAAAAAGATACTCAAGTTACAAGGTGACAGTTTGATGTTATCGCTATGTAAAATGAGTTCTTAATAAGGTCCTATAATAATTAATTGAGAAGGTGTATTAGTTGACTCAAGGAATTATTTTATGGACTTGATATAAAGGAATGAGATTTTCCTTTGATAAGCATGGAAGATGGAAGAAATGAAGAAGAGTGAAAAGAGCAAGAATCAAATTGATATGTGAAGATAAGTAGAGTAAAGAGAATTTGGAGAAAACTTCATTGTCGAGGTTTTATTTTGATATCTAAGGTTTGGTATTTGGATTTATGATTCATGACCTAATCTACAAGGTGTGACAATGATTGGTCCAGTTTTCAGGATAGAGGAAAGAGGATAACACACAGTATAAACAATTATTCTACAAGAAATAGTTGAGAGATTAGTTGGACAAGTGAATTTTAGTGGTCTTGCCCCAGAAGATGTTTGGATAGTGGGTACTACATTTTACAACTCCTAATAGGATTGAAATCTTCTAACAAGGATTCAAAGTCTCCTAATAGTGA
This sequence comes from Cupressus sempervirens, assembly GCA_028749045.1. Lineage (NCBI taxonomy): Eukaryota > Viridiplantae > Streptophyta > Pinopsida > Cupressales > Cupressaceae > Cupressus > Cupressus sempervirens. The sequence continues at coordinate 198,681,554 of CM053786.1, forward strand.
CTCTTATGTACTGAATGTGTTTATAGACTCCTAAAAGGGTCCATCCTTTAACAAGGAATATATATATTAGTATATCTTTTTGGGCATCATTCCAATCAGAGTTTTCCCTCTAATCAAGGGTTTCTCTAGTTAACAAATCTAGTGTAATTTTGTATGTGTATCTTGCTATTGTTATTGTTTACCTTTGTTACATGGTTAAGATTAACTAAGGTTGATAAAAAATTTAATTAGATAACTGATTCATGCCCCCCCTCATTTATCTTGGTGGACTATTATTTCTAACAATTGGTATTAGAGCATCAAGTCCTTGAAGATAAAATTTAACAACTTTGGGAGATCCATGGCTAGCATATTCAGAAAAGATAGTTTGAAGTTTGATGGAACAAATTATGATAGTTGGAAGGAAAAGATGAAGACACATCTGTTGTGTATGGGTCTAGGATATTGGCTCTTCACAAAATCTCAAAAGGCAATTGTTGTTGAAGATGAGCTAGAAACTTGTACTGAGGAACATAGAGAAATTTTCATGTGCAATATGAGAGATAGAGAAGTATTAATATCTTCACTTCCTGAAGCAGAGTACAATCAAGTAAAAACACTTGATACTTCTCATAAGATTTGGAAAGCTTTGGAAAATAGCTTTGATGGTGATGAACATTCTAAGAATATGAGGCTAAAAAATTGGATTTGTGCATTTCAAGATGTTAAAATGATGGAAGATGAATCTATAAGAACATATGTAGGTAGAATATTAGAAATTGTTGCAAGAATTAGATCTCAAAGATAAACTAAGGAAGAAGTTTAAGTGGCCTAGAAGATATTGAAGAGTTTAACACTAGCATTTAAGTCAGCAACCCAAATGACACAATTGTTAATCCCTTCTAACAAATATTTCACTAAGAAAACATTACTTGGGAGACTTGAAGTAGTTGAGAATTAACTTAGACAGTCTAAAGAATTGTCTAGAATGGAGATAGCTTTTAGTTCCCTAAACATTCAACCTAATCTATCAAGGAGCACAAGTGCTAGAGGATATTTTTCGAGCAATAGTAGACATGATGAGGATAGAAAGATAGAAGAAGTGGCCCTTCATGTAAGAAGAGAAAATGATGGTAAGAAAATCTTTAAATGTTGGACTTGTAATGAATTTGGTCATTATGCATCTAAGTGTCCTAAAAGAGAGAAAAAGTATAGAGGAAAGTTCAAACTTAGAAAAGATAGAGATTTTTTGTATGTCAATGAAGAAGATGAATCTAATGAATAAGTAGTAAGTGCTAGTGATGATGAAATAGGATTTGTGGCTATTAAAGAAGAAATTCTAGAGAAAATAGATTTAGTATCACAGGTCGAAAAGAAATCTAATTGGATAATTGACATTGGTTGTTCACATCATATGACTAGTGATATAAGTTTGTTGATTTCAAAAGTTATGATGGAGGCATTATTAGAGTTGGAAAAATGCAACTTGCTATGTTAAAGGTATTGGATTTATAACTCTTAATGGTAAGACTAACACTGAGGATGTATATTTTTCTGATGGTTTAAAACACAATCGTTTGAGTGTTGGACAACTAGTGGATAAAGGTTATCAAGTCTAGCTCATAGAAAAGACATGCATGATCAGAGACAAAGATGGAAAGGTAAGTAGAATTGGACCCAGATCTAGAGGTAATTTGTTTCAACTGAATCCCACTAAAATGACATGTTTGGTTGCAAAGGTAGATGACAGTTGGTTATGGCATAAGAGATTTTATCATATCAACTTTGAGAGCATTGTGAAAACTAGTAAGTTATTTGTAGTTAGAGATTTTCCTAAAGTTGTGAAGCCTACTAACACAATTCGTAAGAAGTGTGTATTAACAAAGCATAATGACACTTCTTTTCCCAGCAAGAAGTTTACTACTGCAACAAATTTTGAGATTGTACACATAGATCTTAGTGGTCCTATAAAGACTAAAGGATTCTATGGTGAAATGTACTTTATGATTATTGTTGATGACTTTTCTAGAATGATGTGGGTTGCATTTCTTAAAGAAAAATCTGAGGCATTTGACAAGTTCAAGATATTCAAGAATAGAGTTGAGAATGAATTAGGTATGAAGATTAAATGTTTAAGATTAGATAGAGGGGGAGAGTTTACTTCAAATGAGTTTAACATGTTTTGTGAAACTAATGGAATCAAAAGACAACTTTCAACTCCTATAACCCTTGAACAAAATGGCATTGTAGAAAGAAGAAATAGGTTAGTAGCAGAAGCAACAAGAGTTATGTTAGTTGAGAATGATGTATCAAATATATTTAGGAGAGAAACTATGGATAAAATTGTCTACACTATGAACAGAGTATAGGTCAGGAAAGACACAAATAAGACCCCTTATGAACTATGGTTTGGTCACTCACCTACAATTAAGTATTTTAGAATTTTTGGCAATAAATGTTATATCAAAAGAGATGATGATATTGGTAAATTTGATGCTAGAAGTGATGAAGTTATGTTTCTTAGTTATTCATTGAAAACTAGAGCTTATAGATGCTATAATCTAACAAGTAAGACTATTGTTGAAAGTGAAAATGTAAGAGTTGATGAGAAATTCGGAATATAGGAAAGAATAGTTGACTACAATTCTGATGATGATGAGAATATTATTGTTACTAAACCAAGGAATATGAAGTATTCTTTGAGACTAATAGTTATTTGTAGAAAGAAGTTGAGCTAAGGCAAGAACAAATCTTAGAGCCTAAAATAGAGCAAAGAGTTGAGATAGCAACTCCCACTTTTGGTAAGAATATGACAAAGAATCATCCACTAGAGTAGATCATCGACAATAAAGATAAAGGTGTGATGACAAGAAGTAGAATAATTGAAGAACTATGTCTAATATCTCTATTAGAACCAAAGAATGCAAATGAGGCATATAGAGATGATTATTGGAAGTGAGTTATGAAAGAAGAATTGGATCAGATATTAAAGAATGAGACATGGGAATTAGTCCCTAGACCAACAGACAAGAATTTGATAGGAACAAAATGGGTATTTAGGAACAAGATGAATGAACAAGGTGAAGTTGTAAGGAATAAAGAAATATTGGTATGTAAAGGTTACTCATAGCAAGAAGGAATAGACTATAAAGAAACCTATGCTCTTGTGGATGGAATTGAAGCAGTAAGGCTATTCTTAGCATTTGCAACACATAAGAAATTCAAAGTGTATCATATGGATGTCAAGTTAGCATTTTTGAATGGAGAACTTGAAGAAGAGGTATACATAGAATAAACTAAAGGTTTTCTTTTAATAGATAACAAGGACATGGTATGCAGATTGAAGAAAGCATTGTATGGCTTAAAACAAACACTTAAAAATTGGTATGCAAGGTTAGACAAGCATTTGACAAATTTTTGGATTTAGCAAAGGTATGGAAGACAATAATCTACACTTGAAATAAATAAATGATGGGTTGTTAATCTTGGTAATATTTTTTGATGATATTATATTTGGAGGAAATGATAGTGAAAGTGACAAGTTTATAGAAGAAATGCAGAAATAATTTGAAACGAGCATGATAGGAGAAATGAAATATTTCCTAGGATTACATATTGTGCAGGATAAAGAAGGAATCTTTATTTCTCAAACTAAGTATTTGAATGATCTATTGAAAAGGTTTGGTTTGGAAACGTGTAAATTACTTGGAACATCTATGGTAACTGGACACAAGTTATCTACAAAGGATGAGACACCTACTTGTAGAATAAGAAGTATAAATCTATGATTAGAGGATTGCAATATCTAACTCACACAAGGCTAGATATAGAAAATGCACTTGGAATTGTTGCAAGATTTCAAACTGACCCCAGAGAAGCACATTATGCAGTAGTTAAAAGGATATTTAGATATTTGAAAGGAACATCTGAGTGTGAATTATTGTATGATAGATATAATGATTTTAATTTATATGCTTATACTAATGTTGATTGGGTAGGTTATATGGATGATAGAAAGAGCACCAGTGGTCGAGCATTTTTTCTTGGAGGATGACTGGTTTCTTGGTTAAGCAAGAAGAAAGATTGTATCTCACAAAGTACAATAGAGGTAGAATATGTTATAGTAGTAAACAATTGTGATCAATTTGTTTGGATGAAGCAAATGCTAAAGGATATAAGGATAGAATTTAGTGAACCTGTTGTCATACATTGTGATAACACAAGCACAATGAGTATATCTAAGAATCTAGTGTTGCATTTTAAGACTAAGCACATTTCTATCAAATATCACATGTTGAGAGAGAAAGTTGCAGAAAAGGAAATTAGATTGGAGTATGTAAGCACCAAAGAGAAGATTTCAAATATTTTTACTTAGCCTCTTCCTAGAAAGACTTTTGAGTATTTTTGAGGTATGTTAGGGGTTATGCCCCTACCTATTCTAGGGTAGATGATACAAGAGTGCATCAGTCCAGGGGTATAAGCATTATTGTTTGTCTAGACTAAATACTGAAGCTTCATGTATGGGGGAGTATCTATGATGGACAAAGTCATCCAGGACTCTTGATAGAAGTTTTTTTGAATAGTGTTTTTGGATACTTTAGTAGGTTAGAAAAAAATTGTTACAAAGATTAATAAGATGCAATGATAGATGGTTGTTGAAACTTTTGACATTGATGTCAATGGGGGAGAGATTATAGCATGAAAAAATCAGAAGAGATGGAAAAGATTACAGATAAAATATTGGAAGAGATTACAACACATTGAGAGAGTTGGGAGAGATTATAGCACATAGAGAGAATATGAATCAATGGGGAGAGTATGATTGATGAAGCGGATTTCAAAAGAAAGGATAACAATCTTTAACTGTTGGTATTCTTGGAACTAGATATTTTTCATCTATGTTGCCATAAATGTCAAAGGATGAGATTGTTGGAAACATGAATGCTAATGATATTCCTATGGGGGAGTATTGTAGAAACATGATCAAATCATTATCATGATGATATGCTACATCCATGACTATGTTTGTCATTGATGTCAACATAGTAGTTTTATGTGGTATCTAACAAAAGAAAAAATGTAAAGATTAAGTTAGTATGTATAGATCATTGAGTATTTTTACAAAGAGAGGTTACAGGAGATACTACTAAGTATCTAGTATATGCATCTAACCTCAGGAGTAGAAATATTAAGTCTGGAAAAAGTTATGCAAGTTCATTTGAAGATTGTTCTGAGATAGAGTTTATAGAAGCATATTCTAGTAAACTTGTTATATCTCTTAGCAGAGCTATTATTTTGAGAATTGAGATTAAAGTCATGTAGAAGACATTCTAGAGATGGTGTGGCTAACACTAATCATCATAATATCACATGCATGGAAAGATATTCAAGTTACAAGGTGAAATTTTGATGTTATCGCTAAGTAAAATAACTTCTTAATGAGGTCCTATAATAATTAATTGAGAAGCTGTATTAACCAACTCAAGGAATTATTTTATGGACTTGGTATAAAGGAAGGAAATTTTCCTTTAATAAGAATGTAAGATAGAAGTAGTGAAGAAGAGAAAAAAGAGGAGGAATCATATTGATATGTGAAGATAAGAAGGGTGTCGGTAAACAAATTGTTCTTTATGATTTTTAACTCTTAGACACCCTAATTTATGAACAATAACTGATTACAAAAGTTGGAAAGTTGCTTCTAAAAAAAATTAAATTCCCTCTAAATTATTAGGTATAGCTCCCTATTGTGGATTTGCAATGAATTTTGTTTATTCCTAAATCTAAAATGGGGTATGCTCTTAAACCTGAGAATAGGAGAGATAAATTGAGCTAAACCTATATAGGATTCAACTAAGGAAAGTAATGATTTAGAGTGTTAATCAAGCTTATGGACTCACACATCTTATGAACTCATAAGACTTAATTATTCAATGGTGAATACCAATTGATACTAAAATAAACTAATTAGAAACATAAAATGCAGAGAAACTAAGATTAATTTGAAGGAAAAACACCTAAATGATCTGTTTGAACCTAAGATGAAAATACTTATCACATTTAGCTTGATATCTCAAAATAGGGGAATGAAACTCTGTTCATTCCTTGTTTTAATCCAGATAAAAAAGAAAAATAACACTGATTATTAATAGAATGGAACAAAAAATAATTTAACCAAAATACCATTCAATTGACTCTGCAACATCAAGTACTTCACACCAAAAATTAGTTGACCTTTTATTAATCTTTTGTTTCAATACATATAGGATTTTGAGATGACCATTACAATAGAAGTTTAATTGGTTCATCTCCTCAAAAGAATGACAAATGGAAAGGAAGTAGTTTTTCATATTAAAATGATTATATCAAAATGTGAAAGAGGCGGAATATGAATCACTTTGCCTACTTTCCTTTTTCTTCTTTTTCTTTATAGGCCTTAGTGGTGACAATTATTGGGATTATTTCTTCATGCATTTCTACATGCACATTAGTATATCTCAAGAGCCATCTACAATGTTCTCTAGACAAATCTTTGATGGCATTCAATCTATCTTACAATTCCTCCATGGCCACGTGTACACATCCGCCAAGTTTTTGGAGTTCAAAAACTCTCTTCTAGTGCCCTAAAGATATGCTTGGCAAACTATCTATAAAATTGGAGAAATTTGTCTGCATGATAGTTATCCAAGTTATTCCTTTTACTTGCCCATTATTCTATGAATCTATATGCAGTCCCTCCAAGTGTTCATAATCTCTATGTTGATCTTTCTTTACCTTATCTTTAGTCTCCTTTAGGCCTTTTTCTGTCACCAAGATCATTTTAGACTTGAACTACATGTTGCATAGCCATTTGAACAAAGGCTCATCTCCTTTGGGCAGAATTTTAGCTTCAACAACCTCCTTTGGTTTCATGTGGATGATCATCTTCAATATAGAGACACAATCATCACTCTTAGTTCTCTGCATGGCCAGGATATTTCTATTAGATGAAATGTTATCTTTCTCTATTTCCAACCTTAAGATAACATTTCCAATTTTCTCTATAAGGGAGAGCCCTTTTGACATAAGCTTGTCACTCCATTCTTTACCAATCTGACCAAAATGCTTATCTTCTTGAAGCTAGGAGAAAAGCATTTGAACATCTATAGTAGTAGGATTACTAGTCATGGGTATCCTAGAGATGCTCACCAACAGAGTGACCAAATTGTCTCATAAACCCATTCAATTCTTATATCTTTTCCTTCATCCTAACCTTTCACACTTTGAGGTTCTCTAGCTATCCTTCAATTACCTCATTTGTTGACTTCCACAAGCCAACCTTGGTATCATGTTTGGCTTCTCCAAGATCTACTCAATGCAAAGTAAAATCATCGGTCAACATATCCTCAATTCTTCCATCTTTGGTGGGTTTTGCAATTTCCATTGGTACAGGTGCCCTATTTCTGGGTCTTTCCCAAGAATAGACAAGGTCTTCTAATTCTTGACCTTACTCAATGCAGATCCAAAGCAAACTCCAAGAGATAAGGTATCCTTATTGCGAGCCACTTCATCCTTTCTCCTTCTTTTCTTCTCCAGAGTGTCCTCCAACCAAGAATTGGTGCCTATCACCTTGGAAGTTGTCTCGAGTGAATATATGCTAAACATCTTCTTCTTGACTGGAGTAGCTACTCTTGTCACCAAAGAGAAAGGATTATTTGGAGTTTGTAAAATAAGCTTTAAAGAGTCTTGGCCTTTCTTTGCCTCTGTATTCTTTTTGGTTGCTTAATCTAATTTAGTGGATTCACTATCACTACTTCCTCCATCTCTTAAGTCTGCTACCTACACATGAGAGCTACTAGGTAGGAGAAGTACAGTGCTTGCAAATAGAACTAGACTACTACGAGGTGAGGGAATTAGCATAACAAAACTATCTTTTGGCTTATCCACCTTCTTCTCTGCTTCTGGTTGGGCACTAATCACTAGGAGGGAGTCATCTTGGCAAGTCTTAGCCATGAGGATGTTTTCATTTGGAGGTTGATCACCTCCATCTGATGGTTGAGTTGTTCCTTGAGTTATGGCCAAGGTTACACCTAAGGTGCCACCTTTAGAGGAGGAAATAGGGGTAGCTGTTGGAGAACCTTAAGCGGGTGTGCTCTTACTTCGATTTATTCTTGTTATGGTCCATTGGACCCACTTCCCAATCCTTTGATGATTCTAGCCATCATAACATCTAGATCTTCTCCAACATCTTCATAAGGTTCAGAGCTAGTAGGAGTGCCTTTTAACTTCATTAGATTTGTATTACTATACATATTTTTCCTATCATCCTCTACTCCTTCAACATCAATATTAATTTTCTATGTCTTTACTTGATCCACTGTAAGGCTAGAAAAAGTATGATCTTGGCTCTCAAACTAATCTTTATAATCTACCCAGTAGCCTTCAACCATGGTGATGTGTTTGATCACACTCCCAATCTGAAACACTTCTCTTGCATACCCATTCAGGTCAAACATAGGTCTTAAACCTCATACATCTCCAATTTGTATTTCATCTCGAACACCTTTAGCATGTTCTTTGCATCAAAATGGGACTCACAATAGAAAGCTCCCACCCTCATAGGGAACTCATATCCCTTCTTCTTCAAACTCCTACTTAGCACGTTCACTTGGATTGCTTGCCTCACAATCTCAATCAACACAATCATATTGCTTGGATATATTGGTAGCTTCAAGGGGAATCCATCAAAAGTTGCAAGACACAAATATGAAAAAAGATGAGAACTAGATGAAATAACTTTTGAACTAACTAATAGTCGCCATTGCTTCTAGACTGAATCTCCTCTCTGGGCATCCCTGGAAATCCATGAAAATTATCATTGTAAACATATCATTAACTCTTACATATTCTGCATAACTATTTTCCAGTTGCAAAAATGGGCAGAAATCATAAGACTTTACATCATCAGGGAAATTTTCTACCCTTGGGAGGCCTGGCCACAATTATAGAGAAGCTAACATGTAAATGAGAAAGGATAACATATAGAAAGTGTTGTATAATTTCACAACATGGAGAGCATTGGACAAAATCTCACTTACCTCGTAAGCCCAATCAATATATTGGGTGTCAGAGTAGATAACTTGTACCAAGAAGAACTATTGCTCAACAAAGTTCAAAGCTTCTACCTCACCTTTCAATCTATGCAAAAGGACCAAGATGTCGACAACCTCAGGCTTGAGATTAGTATCAAAAATAGTTTTAGGGACCTTACTCTTGGCGCTCTATGGTTTTTGAAACCATGATTACATGATTTCTTTTCTCTAGATCATCTTCTTAGTGGAGAACTTAGAAATTGGTCCTCCTACTATCAAATCCAAAAATTCCTTCCATTCTAGAACTCAGAGGCAAGTCACCATAGCTTTCCTATCAATGGAGATCAACACTATATCATATGGTAACACAATCTGTCTGGTTTTCAGGTTGTAATGATTTGTGCATTCGTAGATCAATTCCAGAGCTTAGACTACCACTGGGAAACTAGTTGCCTCAACTAGCCCACATCCTTAGAGCTTATTAGTTATGGGATGAATTGTAGGGCCCATTTGTTGTTGCACCAAAAGCCATGACTGTTAGTGAACATGGAACACCACATAATTAACCACCTGTGGGCAGGGGAGCGCGTCGCATCACCCAACAATCTCCCCCTCAACGTGTATACTAGGTTCTTACGCGGGTCAAGAAGGCACTGGAGAGATTTGAACCCATGATCAAGCCAAAACCAGGCTCTGATACCAATTGTAGGGCCCATTTGCCATTGCACCAAAAGCCATGACTGCTAGTGAACATGGAACACCACATAATTAACCATCTATGGGCAAGGGACCGTGTCGCATCACCCAACATGAATTGGCTCTGATCTCACTCTTTTTTGAAAGTCTTACATATCATAGAAATGGAGAGAGGTGTCCGTGAAATCATGTTGCATGAATTTGATTCCATTCAATCCATCAAAACCTACAAATCTAGTTGCCATTCTATTTGGGAATGAATTTTTAATCTAGAAAATGAAAGGAATGGCAAATGTATAGATACTATCTGTTGGGATTGAAAATTGCATGGTCAATTTTGAGTCACCTATTGTGAATCTTGAAGAATCATGCCCTAAAGTGCCTTTTTATGCATATGTAGTTGATTGTCGATTTGAGGCCTAGATGGTGTTTGAGGGTCTTAACACCTTTCATTTGACATATGCATGTGATCCACAATGTTATTTTTCCATCCCGAATCATTCTGTGAAGTCCCATTTTGAGCTAGTGTCCAAATTTGCATTTTTGCCTTAGTGTCAAATAGCGACCAGAGGCCCAGTTTACATTTGAATATCATTTACCCAAGAATGTTTCATGACCCACCACTTTGGATATGTTTAGTATGTATAACAAAGAACCTATGTTTCAGTTTTCAAGTCATTTTGAATCCGTTTGACTAGGTTTCGAACTCCTCAAAGTTGGTCATTTACTATTTTGTACATGTGTAGTTGTTCACAATTCTAGGAAGCCCTATTCAACTGATCATATCTTTGACCTAGTTGACCCAAATGAAAAAATTCTTTTTTCATTGTGTTACAAGGGTTAGACACTTCATATGTTCCAATTTTGAGATCATGACGGATCCATTTCATCAGTTTTCTAACATGATCAAAAACCCAGTTTATATTGTTTTGTTACGGCTAAGGTATCCTGATTGATCTGTACCCCTGTTCGGCACATTATAACTTTGATCTTGTGATTGGTGAGCCCAAATGGATTATATCATTGTGTTATCTCATAAAAATCCTTGAAGTATGCCAATTCCCAAGTCATGAAAAATTCATTTGCACACTTTCATATGTTTGTACATTTGCCAAAAATTGCTTTTTGACACATTTCCCAGTTAAAATTTCCAAGTACCTATTTTCAAAAATTCGTCAAATGCATCCTGTGATTCGTCATGAGCCCAAACCATAGAATTATATTCTCTTCATGGCAAAGAACTTATATCCTAGTTTTTAGAACCCCAAGTGATCAATAACCCAGTTTATAATGCCGAACCTAAGCCCAGTTTATGTTTTTTAACATTGTTTGCTTGCAGGATATTTGAAATATGGATGTTTGGCACTTAAAATCTTTTGACTAGGAATTCATCATGGGTTGAAAATTTGCAGTATGGTAAATCGTATAAGATTGAAATCTCATGCCAATTTTCATGGCCTGGTTACTTGATTTAATCAAATTTTAAGGCCAACTGGCAAGCCTCTGGACACAAATTCATAGTTTGCAGGCAAGAAATGATAAAATGACTTTTAATGATCAAATAGTGTTTGAATTTGATTCTACTCAGTATCAAATGGTGAATAGATCAATTTTCTAGTTCAAGTTATTTGAAAATGAAATATTTTTAGCCGGACCCACTATTGGGCTTGACTAATATCTTCCAATTGATGAGGTATGGATTGGGGAACTAGTGGATTTTTATAAAAAGATGGAAATCCTTTATGGACAAAATAAAAAATGGATTTGGGTTTCTCGATCTAGTGAATCCAATGAGTTTGAAAGTATGAGAAAATGCATTGAGGGGCAAGGAAGCTGAAAAGTAGCCAACAATTAAAAGGGAAAATGTCTATAAAAGAAGCCATGTACCTCAAGGTTTCATTTAGGTTTTTTTTGTGGCTTTAAATGTATTCAACGTGAGGGATATTTAATAGCTGATTAGAGCCTATGGGCTCTAGTATGCATGGTATTTAGATCCATGCTATCACAGCAAGAGCATGAAGTCCCACATTGGTTTCTATCTTATCAGACAGTTTGGTTAAGCAAAGGAGTAGTCGGAAAATCAAAGGGGAGCTATTGGAGTCAATACGTAGCCTAGAAGTCACAGTCTAGCAAATATAAAATGAAACCACAGTCCACGTTTAATGCATAAGACAAGTTGCTACTGAAAAAAAGAAAAGTCATAGCATATAAAAATGGAAACCACAGGCACAAGAAAAGCATCACTCACACAATATAAAGAATAAGTCAGCATTTAAAGGAGGAGCCAGTGATTATTTGGAGATCAATGCATAAAAAGAACTGATATAAGAACCAATGGCATTGAAAGGTAGAAAACAAACAAAGGAAGTTGTTGGTTGTAGTAGTAGGCTATAACATACTTTGAATGAGCAACCAATGCACAAAGATGAAAACAATAGTGAATACAAGGAACCCACTAGCCCAGTATAAAAGAAAACTCACGCATTTAGCAATCACAACAAACACAAAGAGGAAAAACCATTAAGGAACATTATCCCACATTGAGTAGGTGGGGAGTATATTTAGTTTTTATATACTTTTGCACTCAAACATATAGTGTCAACAATACAAAGGCTTTTGCAAGTTGTGTGATGTGTGGTGGATTTCGTCGGTCCCAATCGGCCAAAATAAGAGGTAAAATTTTGAACAAACATGCGCATTAAAAATGATGACATCAAAAAATTACATGTCGCCAAAAAGTCAAAAATTTGGCAAGTCGCTAAGGCACTTGCCGAAAAATCTCAAGAAAAATCGGCTAGCAACTTGGCGACTTGTCGAAAATTTCAAATTTGGCTAAAAGGTAAAATGAGCACGTGGGTTCTGCCTGGATATGGAGCAGTGAACCAGTGAGTGACAAGTGGCACTAACATGGTGGTGAGGTGGATGAATATCATGGTGACACGTGGTGAAGTTTCCTGATGTGGTACATTTCTCGAGGTGCTGACATCGTAATGATGCCACATGTCGCAATGTCGTTATGTTGCTAATGATGTGGCAAATGCTGACTCAGACAATGACATAGTGCCTATGATGTGGCAATGATGACATGGCGACCAGTGACATGGTCATGAGATGGACGAATCTGGTGATGACAAGTGGCACCCAGTTGGAGGTGTCTAACAGCTGTGCATGGAAGGAGCGAATCAGAATATGCCACATGTCAAGGTTGGTCAACCAAGTTTGACCCAGATAGAAAATGGTGGAGAATTTGAGAAATTTCAAATTTAAATATTTTATTATTTCTCCCATTTAAATAATGTTTGAAACTTTAGTGTAGTTTAAACTATATAAAACGTTTTAATTTTTACAAAATAATGTGCAAACCTATGAATGGAAGCCTGATTTTCAGAGGGACATAACTGAGGCTATTTTAATCCAAAATAGGCACTCCAATATAGCATCAGAAATGAGAAAAGATGAACTCTACAAATATGAAGTTAGATTGTACACAAGTATTCATCAGTTCATGCTATAGATCAATTTGTGATTCCTGGGGCATTGGCAGTGAAACAGGCAGATTTGATCATTCAACATTAGAGATTGTTACAGGGTAGTTTTGAAGACTTTTTGGAATCTGAATATGAAGAAAATCAAGCCAAATCAGTTTTCTTGCATTCTACAAGACATTTTCAACTGATTTGTTACTTTTACCGAGTTCAATTTTACACCAAAATCAGTTACATTTTCATCATCAAATTTCTGAGATATTTTGATGCCTTTGAGAACCAAAATGAAGGGATTTAATTTTTAGTTAGAAGGAGAAGTTAGAAAGAATTTTTGATCTTCTTGGGAAGGATTTCTAAAGGGACAAATGTCAATTGCAAATTAAATCTTGGAATGGTCTTCTCCATATTTATTCTTTCTTCTTCTCTGAAAAAAGGTTGTTGGTTGGTTTTCAATTTTCGGTCTTAGAAGCTTTGCTCAGGCTATGAAAAATACACACCCAGCATTTCTCTGTTTTATTGAGCAGCATTTTATGTTTTATGTAGATAGTCCTTACTGGTTAGGTAATTTCATGAGTCATTTCTATATATCTTTCATGTATTTGGTTTCGAGGAAAACAAATAAAGCACAACAAAGGTTTTAAGTTCAGTCTGAATCTTGTCTCCTGATTATGGATCTGTTATTTCTTCTAATTTGTGATCAAAGAGCATAGATTAGGTTGCATTTTGTTTAGGAATGTATGTGATTAAAATGTCTTGCTAGTGGAGCAAAGAACCATGTAATTTCTTGATGTTTGTCACAGGGTTTGCAGATTTCATGATAGGATGTTCTAAGTATGAGATTCATTCTGTAGCAGATGTCATTTTACAAAGTGAAGGATAGATTAGGGATCTTGATGTAAAGATATGTCTGAGATTTCTAGAAGATGTATGGTTTTAATTCATTCAATTGCCCAATAGATAAGGCATTGATCAGAGATAGGATCATTAGGTTTTGTTGCCCATACCTGGGTCTTGTTATTATCAACATATTAAATCAATTTTCCCTTTTATGTTGAAAGTTGTTTAATGTGAACCCGCACTTAGCTTGCCAATTTCATGAGTTATGTTCTTAGCTAATTCATGCTTGTGATTCCTAGTTAAGTATAGAAGATTTAGGGGTTTTTATCTGCTTTACATTAGATTCAGTGTATGTTTTGATACTTGGTATCATATAAAGAATCTATAGGTATACCCGCCTAGGTTTTGCAGAGCCTGAAGTGCAGAAGGAGTGTAACCTTATAGTTGGCCTAGATTCTTGGTGAATTGTGTCCATTATTGGAGATAGTTTCCCATAGACGCATTCTTTCCTTGGATACTTGGTTGTTTAAAAACTGTTAAATCAGGAGCCAACACTATCTTGTTGAAAACAATTTGCAATTTAATAGAATAACAGTTCAAGAAAGAGTGGTAGTTTTGTAACTGTTGATGTTTCCATCTATATAGGAACTTTAATTCATATGTTGATCTTCAAAATTTGTGCCACACAAATGAATTGAAGGAGAGGTCCATTGAAATAGTAAATGCAATGTCTTAATAGATATCTAAGTGTCTTTTCACTAATTTGTTGGTCCAATAGTAACTTTCTATCCTCTCATACTTACTTTCTCATTTCCCATTAAGTTTCAGGAAGTTATGAACAGAGTACAATGCAAGAAAATATCTGTTGAAACAAATTCTACTTAATAGATCTTTCCCATAATGATTAGACTATTTCCATTAGCATCTTAAGATTTTTTGCACATGATTTGTGGGTCCAATCTGCTTATAGAGTTGATTTTCTTTAAAATGTAGACAATTGTCCTCATGGTTTGAAAACCCGTCAAAGAGAAGAAAATTTTCATTTTTCCACCCAGACTTTCTTTTACTTTACCTTTTGACTTATTTCTTCCTTTGGGTTCAGAGATGTCCATAAGGAGTGTGAAGCTTCATTAGGGACCCACCTCTCATTTCATTTCCTTTAGAATTGCTTTTTGTGGAAAAAAGACTTCATGGGTTGAAAACCCATTGAGGATAAGTCAATTTTGAGTTTTCTACCTAGGATGATTTTGAGAATTGTAATGAATCTTTAATACTTCCTGAGGTAGATAATCATAAAGGAAATATGAATTTATCATAAGGTACCTCATTATCTTCTTATTGTGGCTCATATGTTGGATACAATTGATTAATTGTGTGTTGTCTTTGATGTTACACAAATGTCATATCAGTTTCAGTTGGTGCTTGCCGAGCTCACTCGGGCAGTGAAGATAGTTTTTTGTGTCTATTGAGCATTCCTATGTTTGCCAAGTTTAGAAGGTAGTGTCTACCAAGTAGTTTTAGTGTCTAGCGAGTTCACTTAGGAGACAAAGGAAAGTGTGTTGAAGATGAGTGTTAACTGAGCTCACTTGGTTAATGAAGGACACCATTTTTGAGTTAGTATTGACCGAGTTATGACACATGAATCAAGTTTCACATTATTCATCGAGTCGTCAGCGCAAGACAAGTTTGAGACTACTTAAAGGTGATCAGTATGGATTGAGTTTCTATGTCTACCAAATGCATGATGATGTCAAGTATTGACTGTGGATGCCGAGTATCAAAACCTCACCAAGCTAGTTTTGTGAACCTAGGTTTCTACATCATGACCAACTTTGTAATTTTGTGTAAACTTGTGTTCTAGCTGACTAAGGTGATAAATGTTTATTATTCTAAGTTGTATTTGATATGACTTGACAATGTCAATTATATAAGTGTAAAGTCAATTTGAGAATGTAAACTATGAATGGATGTATGAAAGAGTGTATGAGTGAATTGAAGATTTGATAATGAGTAGAAGAAGCTAAGGATAAGTAGAATATCCTTGTGGAGTAGCAAAGCTATATTCTATTAGGAAGGATCAAGTACAAGAAAGAACAAAGATCTATAATCAACAATTTAGTTGCATTCATTCAGGGTTGGCTCCTAATAGGGCTTACTTCAGAAGAGTGAAAATCAGTAACTAGTTGCAATTGGCAGTTTTTCTCAAATTGGGTTTCCTTGTTAAATCTTGGTGTCAAATGTGTTCATGCTATTCATTTTTAAATTTTTGCAACTAAGTTAAAGTAATGGTAATCATAGATAATATATAATGACTTGCATGTTAATATTTATCGAGAAAACATAGTGTTTATTGAGTTACAACATTTTCTTTGTTTGTCGAGCATTAACAGTATTCAGTTTTCAAATTTTTTTTTTGTACTAACATCTAAGGGATCTAAGATTTATTTTAGTGGTAAATGATTTACCCCTCCCCTCTCAGTTACTACTCTTATATTTCCAACAATTAGTATCAGAGCTTTTGGTGCTTGCAGATATAGTTTCAAGGACCTAAGCTAAAGATCAGGATGCCTTATAGAAGAGAGATTCCCAAGCTAAATAGAGACAACTTTGTTGCATGACAAGGATTAATGAGACTACATTTGAGTAGTATTAGTGATTCACGTTGCAAGTATCTTGATGTTGAATACAAGACTCCCACTAGAACATTATCAGTTGAAGATATTACTGAAAAGAAGAACTATTGAAAAGAAGAACCATAACATCATGATGATTGATATTGCATTTGCTCTTAGTTATGCTTAATTTGATGAGGTAAAGGATTGCAAAACCACTTTTGAAGTGTAGAATAAACTAAAAGATATCTATGGAGGAGATGACAATGCAAAAAGAGCCAAAGTAGAAATTCTTAGAGGATAGTTTGATCAAATGAAAATGAGAGAAGATGAAAACATTGCTAAATATGTTGAAATAATCAAGGCCAATGTAAGTGCAATCAAGGCATCTAGAGGAGACATCAAGGAGGAAACTATTGTAAGTAAAGTGCTCAGAACTCTTCTTCCTATTTATGCAATTAAAGTATCTACTATTCAAGAGATGAGATGTGATTCAAATTGTAAAATGTCATTGGATGCTCTAGTTGGAAGATTGACAGCTTTTGAGTTAGATAATTTTCATAACTATGTTCCTACTTCAAACAATGTTGAGTCTGAATTTGAAGCTAAACTTTCACTCAAGAAAAAGAGAAAATAGTCAAAATCCAGTCAAGTAGGAAGTGATGAAGATGGAACATCAGAAGAAAGTTTACACAATGATCTTGAAGTTGTTGAAGCCCTACTTACAAGGAAATATTCAAAAGGTAGAGGAAAGTACAAAGGTAAATTTCCTCTGATCTACTTTTCTTGTGAAGAAGTAGGTCACTTTGTTGCCAAGTGTCCAAATAGAGAAAACAAAGATGAAAAGAAAAGTCACAAGTACAAAGGCAAGAAGGATTTCAAGAACTATAAGGACAAAGGTAAGAAATCTTGTTTTATAGCTAAAAATTATAATAACAATGAAGATGAAAATGGTATACATTGCTATAAAGGATGAATCTAATGATGAAGGAGATAAAATGGCACTTATCCCTCATGTTAGCAGAAATGATACATAGATTATTGATAGTAGCTACTCACATCATATGATTGGAGATAAAACAAAATTTGAGAATATGGAACCATATGATGGAGGTAGTGTAATATTTGGAAACAATGAACCTTGTTGCATAAAAGGTAAAGGGTGTATCACATTGACCAATGAACTTGTATGTGACAATGCTTATTGGGTTGAAGGATTAAAGCATAATCTACTAAGTATGGCACAATTGAACAAAATTGGATTCAAGATAGAATTCATCAAAGGCAAGGCCAAACTATTGGATGGGAAAGGAAATCTAGTTGGATCTGGCAAGCAAACAAAAGGTAACTTATTTTATCTTGACCTCGATGAAAATTCATGTTTTATTGCTCAAGTCAATGAAAGATGGTTATGGCACAAAAGGCTATGCCATGTAAACATTGATAATTTGGTTAAGATTAGCAAACATAAGAAAGTAAGAGGTATTCCTAGTTTGAAGAAACCTGACATGGATCTATGCAAGAATTATCAAATTGCAAAGATGGGAAAGACTAGTTTTAAAAGCAAAAACTATCAGTCTGAAGAAGTCTTAGAGATTGTTCATACTAACTTATGTGGTCCTATTGGAATAGAGAGTTATAGTCGAGAAAAGTTCTTCATTCTTTTTGTTGATGATTATTCTAGGATGATGACTATAATGAACTTGAAAGAAAAATTTGAAGGTTTTCAAAAGTTCAAATGGTATTTGGCAAGAGTAGAAAAGGAAATTGGAAAGAAATTAAAATTTTTGAGATCAGACAAAGGTGGTGAATTCATCTCCAATGAATTCAATAACTTTTGCTTTGAAAATGGAATCAAAAGATAGGTATCAGCCCCTAGTACACCTCAGCAAAATGGTATAGCTGAAAGAAGGAATAGATCCATCATGGATTGTGCAAGAACATTGATGATTGAAAAGAATTTTTCTCTCAAATACTAGAAAAAAGCTATCAGCACTATAGTTCATACCTTAAATAGAGTACAATTGAAGAAAGACTCAAACTAAACTCCTTATGAACTATGGTATGGCTACAAACCTAATGTAAGTTACTTGAAAGTATTTGGCAGCAAATGTTATATCTTGAAAGAATCTAGAAAAAGAAAATTTGATGTAAAAGGTGATGAAGGCATATTCCTAGGATATTCTAGCAAAATTAAAACATACAAATGTTTGAATCTATCTACTCATAAAATCATAGAAAGTGCACATCTTAGAATTGATGAGTTTGCATAAAAAAGTGAAGAAGAAAGTTGCAAAGAGCTAGAGCATTATAGAAGATTCATTTACTATGAACCTGATACATTAGTAGTCACATCTAAAGGGAATAACCCTTCACCTCCCAAGTCTCCAAAATAACCATTAGCTACCCGATTGCATCCAATGCAACCTGAGTCACAGTCTGAAGGACCTGAGTCATAGTTAGAGGCTACCAAGCTAGTTCAAATCGAGTCTAATGAACCCAATTCATAGACACTAGGACCCAAGCGTAACATAGAAGTTCATGATAGAATTAGTAAAAATCATTCCAAAGTACCTATGGTAGCAAGATATGTCAAAAGGCATCATGCACCTAATCAGATCATTGGAGACAAATATGATGGAACCATGATAAGAAGTAAATTGAAAGGTACATGCTTACTTTGTTGAATTTGAACCTAGAAATGTTAAAGATGCATTGGAAAATGAAAGTTTGGTTGAAGCAATGAATGAAGAAATAGAACAAATTGAGAAGAACAAAACTAGAACTCTTGTTCCTAGATCAAAGGATAAAAATGTAATTGGCACAAAATGGGTGTTTAGAAATAAGTTGAATGAAGATGGAGAAGTTTCAAGAAACAAAGCAAGATTAGTATGTAAAGGCTATTCTCAAGAAGAAGGTATTGATTATGGTGAAACCTTTGCTCCTGTTGAAAGATTAGGTGTTAGAACTTTGCTAGCATATGAAACACGTAGAGGATTTAAAGTATATCAAATGGATGTGAAATCTGCATTCTTGAATGGAATTCTTGATGAGGAAGTCTAGATTAAACAACCAGAAGGTTTTGTGGACCCTAATAAGAGAGACATGGTTTGCAAATTACACAAAGCATTATATGGTTTCAAGTAAGCTCCAAGAGCTTGGTATGAAAGGCTACATAACTATTTCATATCGATTATCTTTCAAAGAACAAATGATAACAGAAGTCTATATATCAAAGAAGGACCAAACAAGAAAATTGTATTGGCTAAAATATTTATTGATGATACTTTATTCATAGGGAATGATGAATTATGCAAGAGATTTTCAAAAGAAATGAGAAAAGAGTTTGAGATGTCTATGTTTGGTGAGATAAAATTCTTTGTTGGGTTGCAGATACAACAAAGCAATAATGGAATCTATATTACTCAATCCAAGTATATCAAGGAGATACTGAAGAAGTTTGGAATGGAAGATTCAAAGCCTGTTGGAACTCCTATGACTACTGGATATAAACTTTCCAAAAATGATGATGCCAAGGTAGTAGATCAAACCACATATAGATCAATGATTGGAAAACTATAGTATGGAGTACATACAAGGCCTGATATTGCATTGGCAGTTGGTATGGTGGCAAGATTCTTAGCAAATCCAAGAGAAAATCACATGATGGCAATCAAAAGAATCATGAGATATCTGAAAGGTACTCAATACTAAGGCTTATGGTACAAACTTGGAGGCAATCTAGACTTAAAGGTATAAATATCAATGTGGATAGGGAGCAAGTATTGATGACAAAAAAAGCACTAGTGGTGGAGCATTCTTTCTTGGTAAAAGACTAGTGTCTTGGACAAGAAAGAAGCAAAATTGTACATCTCAATCCACAACAAAGGCAGAATATGTGGCAAGAGCAGTTAATTGTTCAAACATTGGTTGGTTTAAGCAACTAATGGTAGGTATGATGATAGAGATCAAGGATCCAATTATCATATATTGTGATAACACCAATGCAATAAATATATCAAAGAACCTAGTGATGCATTCTAAAACAAAGCACATTTCTATAAAATATCACTTCTTAAGAGAATTGGTGTAGGATAAAGAAGTCAGATTGGAATATGTAAATACAAAGGAAAAAATTGTAGACATATTCACTAAATCATTACCTAAGGATGAATTCTTATATCTAAGAGGTAAGTTAGGGGTCATTCCCCTATCAGAAGCTCACTAAATGAAGTTTAGTGATGCATCAACCAGAGCATGTTGAAGATCAATCAATTGGTATAGAATTGGCAAAAACTTATTGCAAATGAATCAATACTTGAGGTACATTGATATTATAAAGGAAGTTGTTGTCTTTGGCATGTGGTGTCAAAGATGGAGAAGTTTATTGTCATATCTCATAAGAAATTTCTCTAAGAGGAAGAAATTTGTAGTAAGAGGGAGAAGTTTGTAGTAAGAGGGAGAAGTTATCAGATTGAAAGAGCTCACACTAATAGAGGGAGTTCTCATGGATGAGAATTAGAATGGAACTAAGGATATGTTCCTTACTTTATTCTTTCTTTGAAATTTCATTGTGCTATGACATGTTGTGTTGCCATCAATGCTAAAGAGGGAGATTGTTGGATAAAATTGATTAATTGTGTGTTGTCTTTGATGTTGCACAAATGTCATATTAGTTTTAGTCAATGCTTTTCAATCTCACTCGGGTAGTGAAGATAGTTTTCTGTGTCTACCGAGCATTCTTGTGTTTGCCAAGTTCAAAAGGTAGTGTCTACCAAGCAGTGTTAGTGTTTATTGAGTTCACTCAGGAGACAAAGGAAAGTGTGTTGAAGATGAGTGTTAACCAAGCTCACTTGGTTAATGAAGGAAATCATTTCTAAGTTAGTATTGACCAAGCTATGTCACGTGAATCAAGTTTCATAGTATTCACTGAGTCACCAGTGTAGGCTAAGTTTGAGACTACTTGAAGGTGATTAGTATGGACTAAGTTTCTACATCTACCAAGTGTATGATGATGCCAAGTATTGATAGTGGATGCCAAGCATCAAAACCTCACCAAGCCAGTCATCTAAACCCAAGTTTCTACATTTTGGCTGACTTTGTAATTTTGTGTAAACTTGTGTTCTAGCCAACTAAGGTGGTAGATGTTGATTATTCTAAGTTGTATTTGAGCTGAATTGAAAATTTGAATGATATGAGTATAAGGTCAAGTTGAGAATGTAAACTATGAATGGATGTATGAAAGAGTGTATAAGCGAATTGAAGATCTGATAATGAGCAAAAGAAGCTAAGGATAACTAGAATATCCATGTGGAGTAGCAAAGCTATATTCGATTAGGAAGGATGAAGTACAAGATAGAATAGAAATCTATAATCAGCAATTCAATTTCATTCATTTAGGGTTGGCTCCTAATAGGGCTTACTTCAAAAGAGTGAAAATCAATAACTAGTTCCAATTGGTGGTTTTTCCCAAATTGGGTTTCCATGTTAAATCTTGGTGTCAAATGTGTTCATGCTATTTACTTTTATGTTTTTGCAACTAAGTTGAAGTAATGGTAATCACAGATAATATCTAAAGACGTAAATGTTAATATTTATCGAGAAAACAATGTTTATCGAGTTACAACATTTTCTTTGTTTGTCGAGCATCAGCAGTATTTAGTTTTCAGAATTTGTTTCATCTAAGGGATCAGGGATTTATTTTAGTGGTAACTAATTCACCTTTCCCCTCTTAGTTACTCCTCTTATATTTCCAATATCATATGCATCATTTGGTTCTCTTCAAGGGAAATCACCTTCATGGGTTTGAAAACCCGTCAAGGAGAAGGTGAAGTCCAAATTTCCACAAGCTTATGTTTTCATGGAGAAAATGACAAGCCACAAGAAAAAATAACTCCTGTAAATGATCTTTGCATGTTTCATGAATCTCCATCGGATTAGGTACTAAACTACCTGCAACATCCCTTGACACAAAGGAACAACTGTCTAGCTATGAAATGTGGAGAAGAGGAAGATGAAAAATCTAATGAAGACTTCCTCCACTTAAGGGGACTTAGACTTGGACTTAGACTATACCTAGGACTTCACTAAAGAACAAATTTCCACTTTAAAAATTAATTAAAGGATGAAAATAGGGGCAACATAGAGAAAAGTGAAGTTGGAGAAAACTTCATTGTCGAGGTTTTGTTTTGAGATCTAAGGTTTGTGACCTAGTCTACAAGGTTTGATAGTGATTGGTCTAGTTGGAAAGATAGAGGAAAGAGGATAAAGTATAGTAAAAAAAATTATTTGGTAAGGAATAGTTGAGAGATCAGTTGGACAGGTGAAGTTTAGTGGTCTTTCCCTAGAAGTTGTTTGGGAAGTGGGTCCTTATGCCTTCTACAACTCCTAACAGGGTTGGCACAACTCCTAATAGGGTTGGAATCTTCTAACAAGGATTCAAAGTCTCCTAATAGGGACTCTTGTGTACTGAATGTGTATATAGACTCCTAATAGGTTACATCCTCTAACAAGGAATATATATATCAGTATATCTTTGTGGGCATCATTCCCACCAGGGTTTTTCCTAGTTAACAAATCTAGTGCAATTGTGTATGTGTATCTTGCTATCATTTTTGTTTATCTTGGTTACATAGTTAAGATGAATTACGGTTGATAAATGTTTTAATTGGATAACTAATTCATGCCCCCCCCCCCCCACCCCACCTTCTTAGTTATCTTGGTGGACTATTATTTCTAATAGTAACTTTATCTTAGATGTTTCATCGTTGATAGCTTTCATTTTAGCATTTCAACATGCAAGTTATCAAGTTTAAAAACCACTTTGTTACTTCATTAAAATAAGAACTTGAACAAAGCCAATGATAAAACAAATCCCAAAATCCAGAATCCAAATAATAAAACAATAAAACTCACTCAACCTATGCTAACCAACTTAGCTCAAGATGCTACATAAAAATAATGTAAACTAGGAAAAATGGGCAAGAAATTTTAGAAAATATATATCATAGTAGATATTTTTAGAAAAATCCAAGTCATAAGATAGTTAAATTGGTCTAGTTGTTGATTAGTTGGGTTGACTACAAATTCATGTAGAACTGCCATTAGATTAGTTACAATAAAATGAACAATCAGTTGTTCCCAGCTAGCAAGATCAGATACAGTTTTCCAAGGTGATAAAATTGCATATGCATATGTATGTATGTTTGTTTGTATGTATGTGTCTATGTATGTGTGTGTGTATGTGCATATATATACATGTATGTATATATTTATGTATATGTATCCATGTATGTATAGAGAGAGAGAGAGAGAGATCTTATGGATTATGGAGATCAGTGGAGATCTAGGATTTCATTGTCATGCCCTTGTGATCATTACATTTTGTTGTTGTGCCCTTGTGATCTCTATATCGCATTTCCATGTCCTTATGATCTCTATATATGTATGTATGTATGTATTTATATGCATATATATACATATATGTGTGTGTATATGTATTTATGTATGTATATATAAATAGAGAGATCTTGGCACAACAAAAATAATAATAAAACTCATTCAACAGGTAGCGTGGCCATGGGTATTGTCACAAGCTTTTAAATATAATTATATAAGGAGTGACTTAGGAAATATATAGGTTAACCTTACATTAATTGTAAACTAAAACACAAAGGTTGCACTAGGGTATTACAATATTTTAATTATAGAAAACTGACTGATTTGCACAATTGGGTGTATGATTGTGAAGAGGTATATTAGGTGAGTAAAGCTCACCAATGTTTATAGGAATACAACTACATCAAAACAATTAGAAACCATAACTTCATATTCATTAGAGTGAGTAGTTCAAGGGTCTTGATCCCATGGATACGAGTATGTAGGTAGCCTCGTAGGCAGAGTATGCCTCCAGTGTGCAAATGTCTTGGACATAGTTAGTTAGCCTTGGACATAGTTAGGTAGAAATTAGCCATGTATGTATGTACATAACTATTTTCTACTTAATAGTTCCATCCACATGTGTATGTGGGTGGGGGGGTAGTTGAGTTTGCACCTTTGGCAATACTTCATTTCCATTATTTGCACTCTCTAAATCAAAGGTATATAACTTTATCACATGTGACTATAATTTTCAAATAGTAAAACCACAATAGTTTCTTATAATTCTATGGTTCTCTTTGTAAGTTTATAAAATTGAAGTTTAAAAATTAATTGCAGTTATGTTCATCTTTTTCAAGTTTGATACTTATCTTTTTCCTGACTCATAGTTCAAGAATAATTCTTCAAAACACATACTGACCAGTTAGAGATTGAGCCAAAAAATTGTAAGAACAATTGTGCCTAAAGAGATAAAAAAATGATTGTACATGATAATCATCTTTTTACAATAATCATCTTTTTATGTTCTATTTGGCACAATTGTTCTTACATTTTATGATATTTGGTGAGAACAGAATTCCAAACTAATTAGGTGGGTGATAAGACATGTGTCTTGTGATATAAGACCTATTTCTTTATTTAATAGAAATCCTAGAATATATCTAATTGAGTTGATTTTTATTTGGTTTTGGCTAATAAATTTTTTTAATTTCAAATCTATGTTTTTTTTTTTCCAAATGCCACGATTTCTAATGAGAAAATCTAGCTGAAATATCATATAGAATCCTAGAATATATCTAATTTTGTTAAGGGAAAATTTGTTCAGCAATTTAAAGAGTATCTATATTTAATGATTGTGTTCTTTTGCAATGGGGTTTAAAATATGTTTACTTGTTTGTGCCTCATAATTATAACTATTTTTTCTATGTGCTCAAGAAATTTGAGTTTTTGAAATTACAATTTGACTTCAATTAGATTCAAGAAAAATTCGCTAAGACATGGTATTAACAATGTAGGAACATGTTGGGAAACTTAGCAGACTATGTTATTATTTGTTCTACGTTTTCCAATAAATTTAACTAGAATGTTTGAATCTAGTAGACTTGGTATTTTATGTCTATCTTATTAAAGGTTTAAAAGAATTGCAGATAAATGACTTGATTTAAATTCTACAAGTTTTAAATTGTATTGGCATGCTCTCCTTGCGAGGATCCCAAGTATCTACTGCTACTTTT